>CM052650.1:30365298-30394277 GCA_028533165.1 Leontopithecus rosalia | reverse complement strand
GAGAAGTCAAGATTAGAGAAAAAAGCGCAAAAAGGAACGAACAAAGTCTCCAAGAAATGTGGGACTATGTGAAGAGACCTAATCTACGTTTGATAGGTGTACCAGAATGCAACGAAGAGAATGAATACAGACCTCTTCTTCTATTGAACATATTGTTTGCTTATGTAGCTATGCTCTCAATGCTTCACTCTGTCCATGACTTCCCTGAACTTTAAATTATAATATCATCTGTATTCTTATGCTTAACATTACAACCTCGTGACTTCCCTGAACTTTAAATTACAATATTATCTGTATTCTTATGCTTAATGATGCAGTTATTTCCAAGCCCAGAACAGTCTTTTGAGCTCTATGTCCATGTACTTAAATTTCTAACTGTATGATTCAACCTGGCTATAAAATATATACCTCAGGTGCAAGGTGATAAAAATGGAACTCATTCTATCCTTAGACCCACTATTTATTTTTATTTCAAAAAATGTTTACATCATCTGGGTATCCTCAAAAGCCAGAAAGAAGTATTTGATATATTTGACTCTCCTGTATCCCCTGTCTATTTTATTCATTCATTCAGTCATCCAAAGGATATTTACTAGCCACTCAATTTGTGCTAGACAGTGTTCTAGGTGCTAAAGACAGAATAACAAGACAAACAATAACTCTTCCCTCTTACCACTTACAATCCACTGGGGAGGAGTTGGCAAGGAATATTTGTAATCCCAGCACTTTGGGAGGCCGAGGTGGGTGGATCACGAGGTCAAGAGATTGAGACCATCCTGGTCAACATGGTGAAACCCCGTCTCTACTAAAAATACAAAAAATTAGCTGGGCATGGTGGCACGTGCCTGTAATCCCAGCTACTCAGGAGGCTGAGGCAGGAGAATTGCCTGAACCCAGGAGGCAGAGGTTGCGGTGAGCCGAGATTGCGCCATTGCACTCCAGCCTGGGTAACAAGAGCGAAACTCTGTCTCAAAATAAATAAATAAATAAATAAAATATGTGATTTTAGATAATCAAAAGTACAAGGAATATGGATTACGATTGGAGAGTTATATAATTTATGATTAGATTTGGCTGCATAAAACTTAAAACCTAAAATAACAGTAGTGATACTATAGTTTAATTTTCTTTCATTGCAGAGAAAATTTATTTTTAGGCAGTCCACAGCTTGTATGGTGGCATCAATTTCTTCAGGGACCCATGAGTTACTCTCCTCTATAACCCTCATGTAGAGCTTTCAACTCAAGGTCACTTCTTAATTCATGAAGTCTGCTGAGATTTCAGCTATTGAGTCTAAATTACAGTCAGCAGAAAACATAAAGCAGAGAAGAGAAAAAGAGGCTCTCAAAGCGATTAACACGTTTTAACAATATTCCTGGAGACTCCACAAAACAACCTCATGTAACTCTAACTGAAGACATCATACTGAAAGAGATAACATCTTTTTTCATCTTTAGTTCAAATGAGATTGCATTGTGTTATTAAGAAAGCATGGGAAACAGATGTGGGTAGGCAGATGCTTCTGTCATCAGTGGCTAGTTAGTGAGCTTTAGTAGGGAAGGCCTTTTTGAAGAAGTAAAATTTCAGCACATCTTTATTCATCATATAATATTAATTTTATTCCCTTAATAAACCATTTTCAATCTGTTTTCTAATCTGTATTCCCTTTGGCCCTACCCTCCATTAGTAAAGGTCCCCAGTATTCCTCTTTTCTATTAACAGCAAAATTTCCCTACCTATTCTACTGTTTTCAGTCTGATCAGCACACGATCAATTCTCCATGATGCCATCACAGAGCTTTATAAAATACAAATCTGATCCTCGAACTTCCCTGCTTAAAATCTTTTAATGTTTCTCCATTGAGTCAAGGCAGTATCCACAGAAGTCTTTCATGAAAAATTCTCTGACCACCTAATATTTTACTCTTTTCTTCCTCCTTTCTCCACTAAACTAACTTCGAGGCATTAGTTACAGAATTACAAGTTGAGGGTTTTTTCATTTCTCTACATTTAAAGTTATTTGTCTTTTTTCCAAGAATGTCCTTCTCCCATCCAACTATGTCTAGAAAAGGTATGCACACTTGTCTTACTCAATAGTCACGTATTTGTTTAAGTTTTTCCTGAATACCATATTTTCATGTCATGGCGTCTGTGTGTAAGCATGAAAACTATTTGTTGAAGTTCCATCCCTTATCATTATTAGCAATTTTTATTGTTCTAACTATGGACATTTGATGATCAACTGTGAGCTTCCCAATGGTATGATTGTAGTTTTTGTTTCTATATTCAATTGCTTCTTTCTGAGGAAAGCATGTTTTTAGATACTTATGAAGATTTTCTTGAGTAAATTAAACTTGTCAGTCTCTCAGGCTGAACATTTTACACTCACTTCTGCTACTAACCCATCCCTTAGGTGTGGTGCAGTTTTCTATTTGTGCTGTGTCTGCAGCTCCTTTCTCACCTGGCCTCTTGATTAATTTCCACTCCACTTCCACTGCTGGCCATTGTCACCATGTATTTGAATCAATATCATATTCTCAGTGGATTTACCTTGCTTTATTATCTCCCCCTCATGATTGTGTTTACAATACTGGTGACAAAACACAGTACCATATCCTGGTACTGACACCAAGCTTCAAGAAATTCAAATTTTTTACTTCATGAAGTTCATTATTTTCTAGCATAGAATTCACACCTTTTCAATAATTAGTTCTATCTTTCATCCATGTTTGTTCTATTTTCACCTCCTCTGCCCCCACCTACCTTTAGATCTTTGTCCATAGGGATATCGCTATAAAGGAGGTGTCACTGAGCATGAGGCATTCAGTCAGAGATGTCAATTTTGTGGATAGCATGGTGCACTTCTGGGATGTGTGTGAGGCCAGTGGCACATAAAATCACTGACCCAAAAGGCCCTGAAAGTTTCATGGGAGACTGAGTTACAAGGTAGACATCACAGGCTGATTCTGGCAATGTTTTCTACCACTAAAGCTTTAACTCAAAGTGACTAGATGGTGCAGGAGGAGCCTAGTTTGAGAGCAGATTAAGGGCCTTCTTTCTTAAGTGATTCTAAGATGTGGAACCCAAGTCCAGGGCTGAGAGGGAAGAGAAAACCAAAGAAGATAATTTAGCAGGTTGATTTAAAAAATTGTGATTTTTTTTTTTAAATTGCTTTACTAGTGTCATTGTAAAATGTTCCCTTAGCTCAAAATAATGTTAGTCTAATTTCTTTTATAGGTTATTTTATAAGAACTCAATGAAGCATGTAACTATACTCTTACAACATTAATTTTATTAATCCACAGGGAAGCATTGCATTATATCAAAATCATGCAATTAAAAGAAAATTGCATGTGAGGTATGCTTTAACGTGGTGCAGCATGTGTGAAAAAAAGTTGTTTTAGTACAAGATAGCCACAGCATCTAAAGAATTGTGTGTCTGATTTTTCTTTTCTGGTGGCAGAGCATGCTTGGCTTATGAAGGGGGAAAATTCTCTCTTTATTCCCACTGGAGTTTTTGCTTCAACCCATAACAGTAAACATCATCTGTCTATACCAAATTATTAGAGTGATAAAAATGCCCAAAATTGTACCTCTTCTTCAAAGTCAAAATTAAATATTACCTCTTCCATGAAGTTGTCCCCAATGTCATCAGATAAACTAATCTCACCTACTACTGTGGTCCCTTAGTATTTGCTTTGTATATAAATTTAAAATTTATAACACTTTTCCCCTTTGTATTTTGTTTATTTTATATCAGTCTTTCTTCTGCTATGGTAGGCTTTAGAGCTTCAGTTGAAAATATCATCTGTGTCTTCCACTAAGCCTTAGTTCAGTGCCTTTTACAGTTTCTGCAGTGAGACAGTGATATTCTATTTAAATACCTAGGATCGGAAGTCTTATTAAATGAGATGGACTACTGAATCTGCCGTTTCTAGCTGTGCAATGTTAAGTAAACTATATAAGCTTTTTCTTCTCTCACTTTCCTCACCTCTAAAATGGGAGAAATATGGACTCATATATAATAGGATTGTTATGAGTTTAAAAGTGAGATAATAAACACATAAAACTAACAGTTTTTGGTACTTAAGCCATAAAATACTATCTATTGTTATTACAAACTTGGTAAATAGATATGATTATTAGGAAATTGAATTTGAATAATGCCGCTTTTTTATCCTTTAAAGGCTAAGCTCAAGGCCCGTTTATTTTAAAATTTTCCTTGATGCTGCCACTATATATCTTTTCTTTTTTACTGAGGTCTAATGATGTTTATAGCCTAGGATGCAAAACTAAGCATTTGATTATAAACTCCTTTGCCCTATTCACTAATTATTTGGTGTTTGCCTCCTGACTTATTTGATGTTTGAGTGTTGTGATGTAAGTTCTGTGAGTGATGAGAAATGCATGCTCAAAAGTAGCTGAACTTAGGATAATACCAGGCAAACCTAACTGCTACTTGTCAAATGAGCAGAAGAGAAAATAAAGAAACATGGCTTTTGACATTTTCCCATTTCTTCCTTTACCCTCAGTATCTACATCCACCTAACTAACCTTCAGCTACCGCATCTTCCAGCTTTGAAGATGGAATTTCCCTTGATTAACAATGTGATCAAACTTTAAGAAAATCTATCCTCTCCCTTATTTTGGCAAGTGTATATGACTTAGCATCTGTGTTGGAAGGAATGTTATAGTTCAATACATACCTGAGGTCTGAATTTCTGTGAGGGAGGCCTCTATCAGTGAGCGCGGCTCATTCCCTTTTGAATTTTGTATTAATCTGTTTACAGTTTACAATTTAATAGCTTTTAGTATATTCACATAGTTGTGAAACCACAATATTAGAATATTTTCATCACCCCAATTGGAAACCCTGTATTTTTTTTTCTTTTCACAGTCTCACCCGTTCGACAGGCTGGAGTGCAATGGCTGATCTCAGCTCACTGCAACCTCTGCTTCACGAGTGCAAGTGATTCTCCTGCCTCAGCCTCCCAAGTAGCTGGGATTACAGGACACACCACCATGCCAAGCTAATTTATTTTTGTATTTTTAGTAGAGCTGGGGTTTAACCATGTTGGCCAGGATGGTCTCAGTTTCTTGACCTCATGATCCGCCTACCTTGGCCTCCTAAAGTGCTGGGATCACAGGCATGAGCCGCTGCGCCCAGTGGAAACACTGTATTTTTTAGCAGGCACCCCCTTCACACCTTTCCCCATCCTTACCACCACCACCCATCAACACTAGTCAACAACTAGTCTACTTTATTTTATTATTTTTAAATTTTATTCTGGTATGATTTCGTAATTTAGCAGCTGTACAACATTCTCGTATAAAAGTCTTAGTTGACTACTCCTATTTTCTTGGTTTTTTGTTTGTTTGTTTGTTTCATTAGTTTCTTAGTGTTTGCCTTCCAAATTATTTGATGTTTGAGTGTTCTTATGTAGGTTCTGTGACCAACGAGAAACACACACCTACAGGTGGTGTTTGGTCACATTAATAAGTCCTTTGGGGGTGATTTTGAAGATTGTGGAGCACCTATCACCGGATAAGTGCACACCATGCCCAATGCATAGTCTGTTACCTCTCATGCCCTCCCCCATTTCCCTGAGTCCCCAATCTATTGTGTCATTCTCATGCCTTGGCATCCTCATAGCTTAACTCCCAGTTTTGAGTGAGAACATATGATGTTTGGTTTTCCATTCCTGAGTTACTGCACTTAGAAAAATGATCTCAAATTCCATCTAGGTTGCTGTAAATGGCATTATTTCACTCCTTTTTAATGGCTGAGTAGTATTTCATGGTATTGGTTATTCACTTGTTGATTCATGGGTGGGTTCTGTATTTTTGCAATTGTTAATTGCACTGTTATAAATATGTAAATGCAAATGTCTTTTTTGTATAATGACTTATTTTCCTCTGGGTGGATACCCAGTAGAAAGATTGCTGGATCAAATGATAGTTCTACCTTTAGTTCTTTAAGGAATCTTCTCGCTGTTTTCCATAATAATTGTAGTAGTTTACAGTACAATTCCCATTAGCAGTGTAAAAATGTTCCATTTTCACCACATCATGCCGATATCTATTATTTTTTTATTTTTTTAGCTATGGCCCTTTTTGCAGGAGTAAGGTGGTGTGGCATTGTGGTTTTGATTTACATTTCCCTGATTATTAGTGCTGTTGAGCAATTTTTATTTTCTTTATTTTTTAAACAGGTAAGGAAGATGTTATTTAAGGCTATTGCAAGGGAAAGAGAAACCAGTATTAACACTGACGCACTGAAGCAACATGCTCAGATGGGGAATATCATAAGGCCCTCTGCGTTTTACCCAGAGAAAAAGTAAACTTTCTCTTATCTTCACTACAAGAGGTAGTTTTACAACCTGGAGCAAGACTCTCACTGAAGTTAGGCACCTACCCTCCCCCCACCCACAGAGACTGGAAGATAAGGGTACTGTCTTCCTTGATGATTACATTTTAAAGGAATGGCCCCCAGGCCCTGAAGAAAGACAATCCATGATTGTAAAACTGTGAAGAGGCTGGGAGAAGATTTACACCTCAAAGAAGTAGATAAAGAATTGACTGCAAGTTTTCTAAATTAAATGCTCTAGGAACAGTGAGGTCAGGGGCCTAGAAAAAGAAAGAAACCTCTTTCATTAAGATCATCTTGGCCAAGATTCATATCATTTTCATGTTTCTTTTGTATTATACTTTAAGTTCTGGGGTACATGTGCAGAATGTGCAGGCTTGTTACATAGGTATACATGTGCCATGGTTGTTGTTGTATCCATCCCCCCCACTCCGTTATCTACAGTAGGTATTTCTCCTAATGTTAGCTCTCCCCAATCTCCCCAACCCCTGCTATCCCTCTCCTAGGTCCCCTACCCGCTGACAAGCTCCGGTGTGTGATATACCCCTCCCTGTGTCCATGTGTTCTCCTTGTTCAACACCCACTTATGAGTGAGAACATGGAGTGTTTGTTTTTTTGTTATTGTGTCAGTTTGCTGAGAATGATGGTTTCCAGCTTCATCCATATCCCTAAAAAGGATATGAACTCATTTTATGGCTGCATAGTGTTCTATGGTGTTTATGTACCACATTTTCTTTATTCAGTCTAACATTGATGGGCATTTGGGTTGGTTCCAAGTCTTTGCTATTGTAAACATTGCCACAATAAACATAGGTGTGCATGTGTCTTTAGAGTTGAATGTTTTATAATCCTTTGGGTATATACCCAGTAATGGGATTGCTTTGTCCAATGGAGCATTTTTTGATATGTTTGTTGATCATTAGTATATCTTCTTTTGAGAATTTCCTATTCACATCCTTAGCCTACTTCTTGATGAGATTTTTTTGTTTTTGTTTTTGTTTTTGTTTTTGTTTTTTTTTTGCTGATTTATTTGAGCTCCTTGTAGATTCTGGATATTAGTTCTTTATTGGATGTATGGATGGCAGAGATTTTCTCCCACTTTGTGGGTTGTCTGTTAACTCTGCTGATTATATATTTTGCTCTAAAGACACTTTTTAGGTTAACTAAGTCCCGCATGTTTATCTTTGTTTATGTTTCATTTGCTTTTGAGGGAGTTTCTTGGTCAGACATTTCTGAAACAATGTCTGAATAATTTAGAAGACAGTGTAGTGATTCTTCAAGGATCAAGAACTAGAAATGCCTAGATCTAGAACAATATGTCTTTATGGTTGTACAACTGAGTTCCCATTTTCTTTCTAAATATTTAATAGGAATGGCTCTGAGCTCCTAGATACAAGTTCAGAGCTCCAAGATCAGAGCTGATTTTGTCTATTCTTCTTGAAACTGTCTCGTTTCTTATCTTTGACCCACAAGCCACTCTCCAGTTTTGCCACTTAACTATTTCTCATAAATGGTTGACAAAATGGCTATTTGCTTCCTCAAGGCCAGCAGGAAATATTTCACATTTTGAACCTCTTCCTTCAAGAAGAGCCAAACCTTTTCAAAGCCTCTTTTGATTGGAGCACACCTCCGCAGGAAAAATGAACCTTTATCTTAATCTATTTTATCTAATCTTTTAATCCTTTACTCTTAGCAAAGGACTTCATTTCTTTGGAGCAAGGTGGTACAAGTCACAAACAGGACATTCCAATTTATAAAATGTGTATTTCTTTCCATTTCTACCCATTTCCTCCTTTCAAAGGAAATATTATCATTAACACTTTCTAAGGTTCATCTTTTTCTTTTAATCTGGATCCTTTTGTCTGTCTGCTTTTTATTTTATTTTATATTAATTATAGTCTTCTTTATCTTCTGTCTTTTAATACTATCTTTTTTTTCAGCACATACTACTAGTTTACATAATTTTCCCTCAAAATTAAAAAAAATTATTATTAATATTTTTCTTTTAAGAAATCTTTTTAGAGTTTTTTTTCTTAATTTCATCCCATGAAATTCGTGGTCTACTGATTACACGTATGCCAATGCTTTCTTTGCATATTAATAAGATTTCTTTCATTTCCACCTACCAAAAAAAAAAAAATCCTAACTTTCCCCATGGGGGTGATATTGTCCTAAGAATGCATGCTCTACACTATGGTCACCTTGCTTTTTTAACTACCATTCAACCTTCCTTCTCTTCTTGATGAACTTTTTTGAATGACTGAGGTTTTCTCTCCTATCCATTTCTCAAGTTTCTACAATTTAACTTCTGCCCTTACCATGTTATTGAATATTTCACAAAGGTCATCACTGTCTTATTCTTTGCTTAATCTAATAGATACATTTTGGTCCTTATTATATTTGAACTCTTTTTGACATTTTACGCTGTTGATCTTATCTTTTCTTCTTGAAACTGCCTCCTTTCTTGTCTTTGAGTAAAGCAATGTTTTCTATGTGAGCTGGTTCACTCTTCTCTGTGTGTCATGTTTTTATAAAATATTATTTATCTCCTAATCTCCCAGAATTCCATATTCAACTTCTATTTACCTTTATATATTTTGTGTGTTATATCATTCCCTGTCTTCACCTACCACCTCTATGCTGATGAGCCCACTGTGTTTTCCTCTGGATTTCTCTCTGGAGGTACACGAACATTCACCTTTCTGATCTGTGTGGCCCAGATATATACAGAGCCACCATTTTCATCACCACTGCTGGTTCCTGCCTACCTTTCTTATTTGAACAAAAGACATTATTTTCAGTCTAACTTATATGACCTGAGGATATTCTTTCTTGGTTGTTCGTTTTCTCTCAATCAACATAACTATTTAATTATAAGAATGTAAACAATGATATTATACTATTTTGATTTTCATTCTGAATCATCTGAACCAAAGGATTAACATGAATCCATTGATAAAGGCTTTTTGTCTTCCATCAAATAGCCTCCAGCACATCATCTTTACTGCAGCTGTAGAATATTTAAAAATTATAAATCTGATCATTTTGCTTAAAATTATTTGATGATGTAACTGTGTTCAAATAAAATACCAATTCCCTAGTATTCACACATTGTCTTTTAATAACTAGCCAGTATCTAATAATAAAGTTTATCACTTGAACTCTCTTGCCTGTCCTAAATTCTTCTATCAGCATTCTCATGTCTGGAAGAACTATATCATTAATGATTTTTATATACTGTTTCACTGATGATCTTCATATACTATATCACTGATAATTTTTATATACTATATAATTGATGATTTTCATATATCCTATTTTATTATGTTTATGTGATTTTAACTGATTTGTAGATAAAGATCATCAATGTTACAGTTTTTCTAGACATGAGATTTGTGACAGAAGACTTTAGGACTGGCAAGAGAGTTCAAGTAATGAACTATGTCATTAAACAGAGCAAATTCTTTTTTTCTCTCATTTTATTTTTTATTATTATACATTAAGTTTTGAGGTACATGTGCAAAATGTGCAGATTTGTTACAAGGTACATAAGCACCATGGTGGTTTGCTGCACCCATCTTCCCGTCATCTGCATTAGGTATTTTTCCTAATGCTATCCCTCCCCTAGCCGTCCACCCCCTGACAGGCCCTGGTGTGTGATGTTCTCTTCCCTGTGTTCATATGTTCTCATTGTTCAACTCCCACTTATGAGTGAGAATATGCAGTGTCTGGTTTTCTGTTCTGGTAGACACAGCAAATTCTTAAAAGATAAGGTATGAATACTAAGGGATTTGAACTTTATTTGAATCCAGTAAATCATGAGTTCAGTAGAACTCAGTTTCTATTTACAGCTTTCAATTTACATAGGGCCTTAGTTAATTGATTGGAATTCCATATCATTAATGGTTATGTTCTACTTGCTTTATCATTTTAGTTTCCCCATGAAACTCAATTATTTATAATAAATCAAACAAAATTTCTCTACTTGCCTTTACATGAAGGTTATATCTAAGTTCCAGGGACATATTTTCCTTCATGGAATGGGACAGAGATATTCTTTATTCAACAGGCATATACATCTATTTATTTTTTTTGAAATATCATACTATCAAGGAAAGAAAAGAGTTAAATTGGCAGCACGGAAATTTTTGCAAGCCTGAAACTTTAATATATATATATATATATATATATATATATATATATATACCATATCCATATCATACATGTGTGTGAATGTGTGTGCACACATATACTTATGCACGTATATACCCAGATGAGAAAAATCATATATCTATGGTACACAGGATTCACCTATAACTCCCAATAATTCATATTCTATTTAATCCTCTTCTTTTGAGTGTGTGCAGGTCCTGTAAATATAATGAGACAGCACTTCTGTGATTATGTTACCTTATATATAGCAAACGGGATTTTGCAGATAGATGTAATTGGAGTTGCTAATTTATTGACTTTGAGTTATGCAAATAAAGAATGATTCCAAGTGGACTAAACTGAATCACTGAGCCCTTAAAATGAGGGACCCCTTGTTTTGATGGAGCCAGATGCTATGGACCACATGGCGAAGACCTGAGGATGGCCTCTAGAAACAGCTTTGGAAACTGAAAACATCCTTAGCCAACAACTAGCAAGCAAATAAAGAACTCAGTCCAACATTCTCAAGGAAAATAATTTTGCCAACAATTATTCTGAATGTACTTGGAAGAGAAAGCTGAGACTCAGATAATACTGTGGCTCCAGCTGATACCTTGATTTTAGCCTGTGAGATCCTGAGAAGAGGAGACAGCAAACCTGTGCCCAGATTCCTGATTCAAGGAGAGTGTGAGTGCTATGAACACCATATTTATGTCTCTGACAATTTTGTATGTTTAAATCTAACCCCCAGTGGTTTAGTATTAGGAGGTAAAGCCTTTGGGAGATAATTTGGTTTAGGTGAAGTCCTGAGATGGAGTCTCCATGATGGAATCAGTGTTCTTATAAGGAGTTGGAGAGACCCAATCTCCCTCTTTCTCTCTCTCTGCCACGTGAGGATATAGCAAGAAGGCAGCAATCTGCACACAAGGTGGAGGGCCCCCAGTGGGACACGAGTTGGCCAGAACCTTGATTTTTGACTTTTTAGCCTCCAGAACCATGAGAAATAACTTCCTTTTTTTAAAGCCATTCCATCTATGAGATTTCTGTTATAGCAGCCCAATCTGACTAAGAGAGTGATACCATACATTTTTGTTGTTTTAAGCCTCTATATTTGCGATACTTTGTCACACAACAGTTGATAACAAATACAGTGATTTCGAGTACAAGGATAAGACTCTGTGTTCTGCTTGGGACTAATAAGCACCTCACCTGTTGTTGGTTGCTGTGTAAAGAGCACTGTGCCTTCTGCATAGAAGTGCTTTATAGAAAAACACCTGTGAACCACTGCAGAGGAGGCCAGGTGCAGCCATCAGCGTCGGTATTTAGGAGAGAAAGACTATGGCATTCACCTTGGGCAAGGCTCTACACCACCAGGGCAGATACGTTTTATTTTAACAGAATCAGCTCACTTTCTTTCTCCAAGACTATATCCTTCTTTGCTAATGACACCACAACGAGAGAGAAAGAAAATAATCATATAAAGTTGCTCTACCCCAAGATGAATTAAATGGGGCACCTATATTTATCTCCTTTCTCCACGCAAAAATACCTTCAAGTGACACTATGGAGAGCTCATTTAGGCTAACTGCAGAGTGACAGTTTTCTCCTTCTGCAGGAAAAGGATAATCAGCTTCATTAATCCATTCAGACCTCCAGGGTATCATTTATTAAATTGCTCCCAATGTGCCTTATTCACTCCCGGGAAATAATTTACGTTCTAGGGAAATTTGATTCACTATCAAGCATATCCCATTTTAAACAATTCTCATTTTCATTCCTTGGTAGAAGGTAATAACTTATGCAAAATATGTGCAGGCATAGATTATACCATGCTGGGAAATTATTTAAGTATTACTTTCAGGATGCCAATATTCCATAAAAATATCTTCAATATGCAATTCAAGGAATTTAGTGAATTTTTTTTCATGTTTGTCTTGCCCTTTTTTTCCCCCTCCAAACAATTAAATGTAATCTTACATAAAACTTTAGGATCTGGAATCATAGACTCATTGACAAACAAGAATGAAAGTCATAGAAGTGGCTTCTCTATTTCGTTATTCTGTCTCAGACTTTCTACTAAATCACAGCTGAGACTATTTTGTTTATATAAGCCCCTGTCTAAACAGTTACTTACATTTTTGGGACACTTTGCTTCCTTCCAAGCTGAAACGCTAGTCATCTGATTCATGGAGAAAACTTCTTGGTTTTACATTACATTATTAAAATCATGCTTCAACTGATTAAGCTCTATTTTCAAGAATAAGAGCACTCTAACGTAACAAATACTTATATGTAGCACTTACCGTGTGTCCAGGTATTGTTACAAATCTGTGAGGTAGATATTAGTGTTATCACAACTGAAAGATGAAAAAATTGAGTAACAGTAATTAAATAGAACAGAAATTACTCATGAATTTTTCATAACGAATAGTCTCTATTAGACTACTTGATTTGAAAAATACAAATATTTTACTCCTGCAGAGATAGTTACTAAACTTTAAACAGTGTAAATGATAAAAGTGAATGAGACAACACATAAAAACCTCTTCAGTTCTCAATGTTGCCTGCTGTCTTGAGGAGTTAATGAATGACCTCAAATGAGAAAAATCAGATCTAGTTCCTGTACTTCTGCTAACTAACTGTGCTTCTACATAACTCTGTTATATTACCAGAAAATAAGTTAATGATGCTCACAAGGATCCTTGAAGCAATGAAACACTACCATATTTTTCAAGATTTATCTGTAAATGATATATGACTTGACTAAGAACTGAAAAATAAAGTTGCAACCAAGAATATGTTAAGACGTAAATTCCTCAAAACTCACCCTTCCCCACAAAAACAACATTGCATAACTATAGTTGCAGGACATAGTTTGTAAAGAACAAGAATGGAGTAAATCCTCTAATATATTGAATTTGCTTCTCAATAAATCTGCCAATATCCAACTCCAGCTGTGATGCCAAAATATTTCTTTATACAGATAGCAAAACACAGCATATACAATCAATATGCTGGCCAGCAGCAGATTGAGTGTCATGTCCCCTAACACATCATTTTTCACTGAAATAGCAAAACTTTAAGATCAAATAAATAGAGATTGAACCTTCCACCCCTCTTTTTAGGCTCAGAGCAGCAGCTTGGAGAATGCAGAGAAGTTCACATCACTTTCTGATGCATTTAAATCTTAAAAGATGTAAATTCTAGGCTTGTAAGAGTGAGAGCACCGTGACCAGGTAAGCAGAAAATATTTTAAATTATTCTCTGACAGAGCAAAAATACAGCTACTGAGATTTTCGCTGATGGACAGTTGGAAATTTGCAGTGCAAATCAGAAAGCCAAGGAACAGTGTTTTTCTTGCTGGTGTGGAGTTTATTATTACTGTCCTTTACTCTCCCTGAGCACTAAGCTTTTAATTTTGGCATTTGCAAGACAATGTTAGGGAAGCCTCCGCACAGTTTCTTAGCCTAGAGTATTTTCAATGAAATAACAAATCGATTGAATGAATGTGACTGAAATTTTGCTGTTCCAAATGTAAATAAATTACTCTTTGGAATTGATTTAACTGCATTCATCAAAAGATTATGCTGGGACAGGGGCGTATCAGACTTCAAGAGGAGTGTGGCTAGAATATATGTAACCTAGACTTTTCACCCGTGAATCTGAGTGTCTGGAAAGCATTAATGGAATGCTGAGGAATATGCAGAAGCTGAGCCAACCCCTGAGCTCATAAAAAAAAAGTCAGTTCAGAAAAGAGCCACCAAGGTGAGACTCTTACCAGGGGAGACACATGACAAAGAGACCTTGATATTATAGGAACTTATTTCTCAACAGAAAGCCTATTTCTGGTACTTTAAAGCTGTGTCTACAAAATGTTAGTGTTTAATGATGCCGAGGAACTGAGGAAAGTTTCGGAATAGAACAAATTTTGCCTCTTTCTCTAACTTGTGTCATGATAATTTTGCAAACAGCCAAATAGTGCTTGGTTTTAAAAGTGGCAAATACAACTTAATTTTTTTCCTACAAATTATATAATTCATAAAAATACATTGCATGTTTCTTGGCACCAAAATGTCAAAAAATAAAATTTTATTTTGGTGAGCTGGTTCCAAAGGCTTAGAAGAAGTTGAGCAAATGCTTTATCATGACATTCAGAGGAATTGAAACCATTATGTTCTATAATGTTGGGATGGAATTTAGACAGGGGACCTATCTTTCAGACACTTAGTGAATGTTGACAGGATGAAAGGAATAGCTTCCACTTAAAAATTAGTGGAAAGACTATAGATTTTATTTTATCTTCTTTGGAAAAGAGTTTTTAAAGCTAACATTGCAAAACTAAATATAATTTGATCTTAAAAAATAAAGTAGTCAGGGACTCTCATTTTAAAAAATTGCACTTGTAAATGACTAATTTAAATCAGGCAAATAATTACCAGCAATCCTCCCTAGTTTTTTACTCCATATGTAAAGATTTCTAATCTTTTATGGAGGAAAGACATTATTCCATATTTCTTTTATGTTTTAGCCGACATTAGACTGAAGAGGTGGTATCCATGTCGTTAAAACTTGTTGAAATTAAAGAAATGGTTGAATCATAGAAGGGATTTTGAATATATCTTAAGTAGAAGTACATTTTTTAATAGGCAAGAAAGGTGATGTAGATATGATTCCAAACATCTGAAGGAAACTCCAATTTTTAAAAAATAGATGGATGTCTACTCTATTCAGTTATAATTGTATGAGTATTTGCTAAAGAGAAAAGCTAAGAAATCATTTAAAGATTCTGATAAAAGCATTTTATTATTTCAAAGAATGAAATGTTATATTTTATAGTATTATAAATTTTAGACTAAATTTTTAAAAATATTGATGTTTTAGAATGTATAAACCCAATAGTCTTGTTCAAAGTACTAAGTACATTAATTCTGTGAAAACTATCTCTATTACGATTTTCTCTAAAGCAAATTATATTTTACTATTTATTTCTATGACAAAAAAAATCCCATAAAAATATCTCAGGAGAGAGATATACAATGAAAAATGGGTTTGGTTGATGCTTAGGGGTGTAACTGTCCTGTGAAGATGTGAGAACACTTTTCGAACTTTTGTAACACTTGTTTTTTGAGGCTGGGGTTTATGCTTACATGCTTTACAATCAATCATGTTGGTCATCGTTTCCTGCCTCTGCTCCTTCTTTCTCCTTTGCCGACCCAGCAGACGCAGAAATCTTTAGGATGCTTTCACATACTTTCTCTCATCATATATACATATATCTATATTTCTTTCAACTCCTCAAAACACTGGAGGAGTTGTTTTTGTACCAAAGCTTTACTTAACCAACCTTAGTACTAAAACAAAATGTATGTCATGAGAAAGTAATTCAGAATATTTTTAACATAATATGAAAGTCTTATGGTCCTCGAAATCCCATATAGCAAAGGAAAGCTCAATGTGTGTCCAATGGCCTATGTGCAAAAGAGGCAAACGTACTGTGCAAGGGTCCTGCTTATTTACATCTAGAAATGACTGCCACTTACATGAATTTTTTTCAGAGGGTAACCTTAGCCCCACCTAATCATCATAAAATATTCAAAATCCTGGATAATCCAAATTTGAATGACACTTGTGGTTGACAATGAACACTAGCAAAGTTGTGAAAATCTGAAGTAATTTTAAAAATTGATGTGAATATTCTAATTCCATGTGTAGGCTGAGAACAATCTAATTTACATGTCTTAACATAATACCATTTTAATTTGAAACATCTGCATTTAGATATAGAATGACTATTTCCTTTGTAAAAAGTGGTTGGACTTTATACTTTGCTTTATAAAACTTATGAGACAGGGCCAATTCTGCTATCTTTTCCAAAAGAAAGTCATTCTCAAGAATTGACATCTACCTTTCCAAAAACTATAAAATGCCCACAAGTTCCAGATATTCACCATGTAGCTATTAAAACAAATGAATTAATAGATACTAAAACATCTTTTAAAATCACTCAACTAGGTAACCCATTATACTAGTAATTCATAGCATAGTTAATTATTCAAAAAATTACAGGATGAAAATTATACATGTCATATGGTGACTATCATGTGCATTTACATATATAGCTACAAACAGAAAAAAGCTAGAAGAAAATATGTTTCTAATGATTATCTTATTAGGTCATATAATTAGGTGTTTTTATTAATTATGTTTTTATTTTTTCTAATGTTGTTACTGTCGTAATAAAGAGTTGGAATTTAGGACTTAAAATAGGAAACACTGTAAGAAAAAATTAGATAAAGCCACTACTCAGAATTATGATGTTCTGGTTTGAGATTTTTTTATTGTGAGAATTGATGGTATGAGAATTACAATGTCGCCTAAAAAAGCTTTGAAATATAATTGTCTTAGACTGTTTGTGCTGCTATAACAGAAAACCTAAGTCTAGGTAATTTATTAAAAAATAAAAATTTATAGGCGGGTGGATCACGAGGACAAGAGATCGAGACCATCCTGGTCAACATGGTGAAACCCCGTCTCTACTAAAGATACAAAAATTAGCTGGGCATGGCGGTGCATGCCTGTAATCCCAGCTACTGGGGAGGCTGAGGCAGGAGAATTGCCTGAACCCAGGAGGCGGAGATTGCAGTGAGCCGAGATCGCGCCATTGCACTCCAGCCTGGGTAACGAGCGAAACTCCGTCTCAAAATAAATAAATAAATAAATAAAAATTTATTTCCCAACGTTTTGGAAGCTGGGAAGTCAAAGATCAAGGCACTGGTAGAATTGTTCTGGTTAGGGTGTCCTCTTCACTTTGAAGCTGAATGCTCCAGAGAGAAGGAATACTGTTTTTCACATGGCAGAAAAGTGGAGGGGGTGGTGGGGTGCAAACTTGTCCTTTTATAAAGAACACACTACCAATATATTGGTGTTAATCCAGTGAAGAGGACAGAGCCCTCACGAAGTAACCACATATTTATTTATTTATTTATTGTGAATGGGAGTCTCACTCTGTTGCTCAGGCTGGAGTGCAGTGGTATGACCTCAGCTCACTGCAACCTCTGCTTCCCAGGTTCAAGTGACCCTCCTGCCTCAGCCTCCCATGTAGCTGGGATTACATGTGTGTGGCACCATGCCTGGTTAACTTTTGTATTTTTAGTAGAGATGGGATTTCCTCATGTTGGCCTGGCTGGTCTCAAACTCCAGACCTCAAGTGATCCTGCCCACCTCAGATAATCGCATCTTAACAGATCCGTTTCTTAACACTATTAGGATGGCAATTAAGTTTCCAACATATGCTTTTTAGGTGACGCATGACACATCTGAGCCATAGCAATTATTAACTTCTTTAATATCCATGATATAAAAAGAAATGATATATTAAGAGAGATTGTACAACCTATTTTGACTTCAAAAAAGGAAATATGGGCAGTCTAATTTAGATGACTCTAGAAGTATTTGTCTTATATATACAGAAGTGTATTTATGTTGTTAATTTTTTAACAATTGTATCTACAAGGAGATTATGCAGTAAGTCATATACACTAATTTGAGTATTTAGGAAATCATAAAATTACAGTGTTTTTACAAGATTATGATTTTTTTACTGTCTAGATATTTTCTCTTTTCTCAATTTTACTAAATGGCCCTGACAAAAATTATGGGAAATTATATTGGATGGATGGATGTCACTCATAATAGTAATCATTGAATACTGTTATGTTTTAAAGCAAAGACTTATGAAAATAAGGAATAAACATTATAGCTTCACTTTGGAGAATATTTTCTGAATGAAGAATTTGTGCTTTTAACTACCCAACTGTCATAGCTATTTATGAAAATGCACTCTCCTTGGTGATTGAATTGTTAACAAAATTAACAAGACAAATACATTTTGTGCTTCACCAGTCTTTCCAAATTATCTGTTCAAATTAACAATGAGAATTGAATAAAAGGGTGAATGACTAGAAGCTAAAAATAGAATTTCAGCCAGCAAAAAACAATGGTTTCTACAGCAAGAAGCTACATACAAGTTCACAATCTGAAACTTGTTATGCCCAATAACTCTATCTTTTTCAAAACCTTGGTTTCTTATAACTTCAAACATGTTCATACCTCTTCTGTTCTAGTTAATTTATGTGAAGAACCATATTGTAGCAAATCCTTTACCAGATTAATACTTCCAAACTTCCAACAACACGAAATTTTCAAAGTGATCATTACTCTTTTGCTTTTTACTTCCATGCTTATATAGAATCCCAACAAATAGTGAACCCACATATTTTCTTTTCTAAAGTTGCTACGGAAAAGGCATGCATTGAACTGACTAAATTCATCTTTAAATTCAAAAAGATAATCCTAAAATGGGTAATGCTACCAAATAGTACAACTTTTTATCCATTAAATGTGTTTTATTTTGATCTCAATAACTATTTTGTATATTCAGGTGTGTCCTCAAACCACCTATACTTTCTCCAGTCTTCACTTAGAGTGTGCAATCTTGACTCAAAACTCATTTTGAAATTGAATTTCAATCAATAGGACCTCTCTCAATATTCTATTACCAACTGAATAGTCCTTCTTATATGTGGTCCTGTATTCTTCAACTAACCTTACCATGTAAAATTGTTTTGTTATCAGTTATTGTCAAAGGCCATTTCTTTTACATTTGCTCTGGAGCTCATCCTCTCTTAATTACTTATGAACTATACTCCAGCTGTTTTGGAAGCACACAAACATAAGGTCTTCTGCGTCATTTTTCTTCTTTCAGTTACTGCAAGAACATATTTCACATGAAAATGTGCGGGGATTTTCTCCCCCTGCCAATGACATTTTAAATTACCTAATACAATTTCCAACATGCAGTTTAGAATTCTTGTCAAGGTCACAGAGAGCATTTTCATGGCTAAAATCAACAGAAGTTGCTTTGTCTTCATTTTAAGCAACCACAAATCAGTGTTTAATACAACTGTGCTCCTTTAAAAAATTTCTGATATTCCTCATTGGATACTGCTTCTCTATGTTCTTTAATGGCTGCTGGTTCTGAATAGACTTTAAACTCTGGGCTATTTCAGGCAACATCCATGAGTCCCTTTCAGTTTTTGTTGTTCTTTTCTATCTACATTCTTTCCCTACATCATTCCACCCATATTTAACTTCCCCCTATGTACTTGTGACTCTCTCTCTCTCTCTCTCTCTCTCTCTCTGTCTCTCTGTGTGTATATATATATATATATATATATGTATATATATATACACACATATATATGTATATATATATATGTGTGTATATATATACACATATATATGTATATATATATATCTTTCTCTAATGTCTCCTGATGTTCCAACTGTATATAAAACTTGCTGCATAATTACTATACTTGAATGTCTAAGTCATAATAAAATTTTCATGTCCACAGTTTTTTACTCTATCTTCCACTTAATCCTTAACCAATTTTTCCCATTTCATCTAAGTGTTCTAGCTAAACTTTAGAATCCCTCCTTCTTCTTTAACTCTAATGATTTTACGCTAATGCAAAAAAAAATAACTTAGTCTTATGGATGACTGTATTTATTCTCTAAATCAGCATTTTGTCATAGTAGTTACTAAGCAAATATTTTCAAATAAAAGAAACTCCATAGGTGTCTTTAAACCTGCTTCTTTTCTTAGAAATAACATGTACACCATGGAATACTATGCAGACATAAAAATTGATGAGTTTGTGTCCTTTGTAGGAACATGGATGAATCTGGAAACCATCATTCTCAGCAAACTGACACAAGAACAGAAAATCAAACACTGCTTGTTCTCACTCATAGGCGGATGTTGAACAATGAGAACACATGGACACAGGGGAGGGGAGCATCACACACTAGGATCTGTTGGGGGAGCTAAGGGAAGGACAGCGTGGGGTAGGGAGTTGGGGAGGGATAACATGGAGAGAAATGCCGGATATAGGTGATGGGGGCTTGGAGGCAGCAAACCACCTTGCCAGGTAAGTACCTATACAACAATCCTGCTTGATCTGCACATGTACAATAAACCTAAAGTACAATAAAAAAAGAGAGAAATTAAGAAATTAAGAATTTTTACTATTTTGGTGATATGAATTTTGTTGTAAAAATAAAAACAAAATTTTTATGAATTTTTTTTATAACAAAGAGTCAAGAGGTACACAATCCAAGGTTTGTGTGTACCTGATTTTTGTATAAAGAATTCAGGCTTTCTGTATCATTGGTAAAAAATGACCATCATAGTCTCCAATATTTTATTCTTAGGTAAACATGACCAAATAAGAAGCGGTGGTATTCAGGTGGCAACTGTCTATAGAGGTATGCTTTGACCAAGTGGTGCTTTTGAAGGTCCTCCAACTTGCTTCTCCTTGTTCGCTCCCTCCTCTCATAATATCTCAGATATGCTATGTGTGTTAGGTGATTCAGTGACTTTTTGCACTGACTTTTTGACTTTTTGCTGTGACAAATCTAGAAAAATAAATTTTCTTTTTGGTAATACCTATGATGGCTGATTAGATTTCATATCCAACCAGTTAGATGAATGCATACAAAATGTAGCCTCTCTTTAATTAAAAAACAACTTTCACCTTTAAGCTTGCTATTTCTTCAATTCCTCATCATTACTAACCTCTGGCTGGTGAAGCCCTTCTTCCCCATTGGTGTGAGCATTTATAAACTCTAATCTCCTATACTTGGTGTTAGTCATGTTATTAGTGCAGCTATCTAATAAATTTATGTGGGGAAGACAAAGGACCAGGTGATTAGTTTCTTTGGAGTAGTTAGAAATAACTATTCTCTTGTGGTTGACTATATGTATTGTCTTTTTAACCAGGAAGAACTACAAAGGTCCTCATTAGCTTCTCCTTATTTATCATTGGCTATATCATATGTTCACTCTATGCCAATAGATGGCAAGGGCAACAAGATGGCTTATAGCTGACTTAGCCTCATTATGATTAATTTTTCAGGGTTTATCAAACAAATGGAAGCAAAATTGAGGAAGTTCTGTGAATTAAGTAAACTAACAATGTCTGATAGAATGGTCATGTAAAAAAGATTGGCAAATTTAGCAAATAAAAGTACAGCTTGTCCAGTTAAATTTAAATATCAGATTAACAAAAAAGTATTTTTAAAAATAACTATGTAATTATTTAGTAAAAGTTTATATATATATATATATATATATATATATATATATATATACTAAAAATAATTATTATTCAGTGTTGATCTGTGATATGGTTTGTCTGTGTTCCAACCCAAATCTCATCTTGATTTATAGTTCCCATAATCCCACATGTCATGGGAGGGTCCTGGTGAGAGGTAATTGAATCATGGGGGCAGTTACCTCCATGCTGATGTTGTTGTGATAGTGACTGGGTTCTCATGAGATCTGTTGGTTTTATAAGGTTCTTCCCCCTTTACTCATCAATTCTCTCTCCTGCCCCAACCATTATGTGAAGAAGGACATGTTTGCATTGCCTTCCACCATGATTGTGAATTCCCTGAGGCCTTCTAAATCATGTAGAACTGTGAGTCCATTAAATGTCTTTCCTTTTTAAATTATCCAGTTTCAGTGTTCTTTATAGCAGTGTGAGAACAGACTAATACAATCTGAAACCCACATTCAACTGAACTTCCTGTGTTTTACCTGGCAAACCTATGTTTAACCAAACTGTGAAGAAGCAAGTATTTGTTATTCTTCCATCCTAAATGGTCTTTCAGGGACCTCTTATTTCAAGAAATATTCATCACCAAGGTACACCAAAGTCTTTTCACTGATACAGAAGTTCAAGCTTCCCATTTCAGTCCCTTTGCTAGCATTCCCTCTGCTTCAATCATTCTGTATTCAGGAATTTTCTCTTTTTCCTAAGCAGTAATGTATATAGAAGAAACCTTAGGAAGAGAAGAGCTGGAACTAATTTAAACTTGGTTGAATTGCTATCTATGCCTATATCACTGTTTAAAATGCTATGGGTATATGTGAGATTAAAGTAGTTAAGATATTTTTAGAAGATGCCATCGGACTATATTAAATTATTATTATGCAATAAATATACTAAGGAGTCTTTTATTCTGAGGTTTGCTAATCAAAAAACTTCATTTTGCTGACATGTTAACTGTTCTTCTTTACTCACAAAACATATGTTGGAACATCTTAAGAAACAATATTGTCAATATTGTAACAGAGAATTTGAGACTTCATGGTAGCTTCCAGGTGACCATGTTGTTCGTCAACTCATTAACTCTTAAAACACGCAAAATTTAGACAATTACCTGCTCTACTTCTGTGCAGCATATTCTACCACTTGCTTTCCAAGGAATAGTACACCCATTTACCAACTACAAAGAGTATCATGTAACCAAATTTACCTTTCTGTTGGATGCCCAATAAAGATGCAAGGAAGAACAGACACAAAGTTTGCAGATGTTTCTAACTTCATCCTGTAATATTTTGGAATAGAGAGTTTTCCCCAGGCTGAGTACCACTTGAGCTAGTATTAATGAATCTTAGAATATAATATTATCTTAGAATATAATATTATTTAAGTATGTTCCAACAGAGTGTAAATTAGTGTTCTCTTATATCAAGGAAGTCTAACAAACACCTATCAAAAGCAGTGTTATTAGCTGAGTCTGTTAGCACATCAATGAGGTGGAAGAGCATGATCAACTTCTAAGTTTTACCCTGTCTGGACGCAGTTTTTCTCCAAGCTCTATAGTTTTGAAAGAGCTTTTTTTAAGTTAGTATAAAGAGAGAGAGAATGAGAGAGAGAGAAAGAGAGACAATTTCCATTCTGAACTGTGCAAAAATGTGGCCTTAAAATCAGATGGTTTTAGGTTTAAAAATAAAAATTTGAGACACAATGGGCAGTTAACAGGGAACTATAGCTCTACACCCAGTCATGTATAAAATATGTTTATATTTTTGGCCTTACCTTAAGATTTTTTTGCTTTTTGTTTTCATTAAATATCATATGTTTAAATGTGATATTAAAACTCTGCATGGTTTTATTTTATATGCATAACAAGGTAAACCTAAAATAGCTATTAAAAGAGGGTAATACTGACATTATTTGCCATTTTTAGTGATCTGCTTCATAATGCAAGTATAGACATAACTTGGCTTATTTGACAAATATATTGTTATAGCCCACAAGGTCATGTTGCTATTAAAAATGTGAAATTATTGTTTTTCATGCAAAATTCAGGTGAGTCTATTTGTAGTTTAACTCATTAGACACCAAAAAAATACCCAAAAGTGCATGTTTCAATTTTGAAAGAAAAGATATTTAAAATAAATTATGATGGGGCATGGGGCAATATTCAACCATTAGAGAATATTTATTATAAAATACGTGTTAATTTCTATAAGAGATTAGAAAAGACACTTATATTTTGCTTGTAAAATATTATTTCCAAGTATAGTCTTTGAAAAGAGAATACTTCATTACAGTAAATGCTCACATTTATAAGAAGCATTTAAATTTAATGACAGTTTGCCTTTACACTTCTATTCAAACCAACAAAATGAGTTGAGGTCATTTCCTTTTAAAAAGTGTGAAAACTCAAAGCATTAATTTACTGTATCATTTATTCCTTTAATTCAAGATTACTAAAAATGACCCTTTGCCTTCATTAAAATTGTTTATTTAAATAAGCATTACAATTAAATTCTAACCACTGAGTGTCAATTACTTGCAGATTAGGAATATATTTATTTTGATCACTAAGGAAATTGATTTTGTATGTCTTTTGAAACACAGTGAGATTTCAGCGTTTGTTTCATTCGGATCAGATTAGAGTCCAAGTACATTCCTCAAGTACATTTCTTATGAATTTTTTTCCTAGCCCCAAATATTATTATTATTATTTTTTAATTTTTTTGTTTTTGTTGTTTGAGACAGATTCTCCCTCTGTTGCCCAGACTGGAGTGCAGTGGCATGATCTCCACTCACCACAACCTCTGGCTCCTGGGTTTAAGCAATTCTATGCCTCAGCATTCCAAGTAGCTGGGACTATGGGTGTGTGCCACCATGCCCAGTTAATTTTTTGGTTTTGGTTTTTGTATTTTAGTAGAGACGAGGTTTCACTATTTTGGCCAGGCTGGTCTTGAACTCCTGACCTCAAGATCTGCCCACCTGCCTCCCATAGTGCTGGGATTACAGGCATTAGCCACCACACCTGACCTTATGTTATATTTGTGGCCCAGGTATTTTAATGTATTTTCATATATATAGCTGTTATGGTAGTCTAAGCATAAATTAAAATATGATTACATTTCTTATCATTTCTTTACAATAACTCTCTGACAGTGTGTTACCCTTGCAGAGAAAAAGAATTTTAAAGAGATGGTTCGGTTATGGTTTAATATAATTTTTGAAAATGTCTCTAGAATTATCTTTAATAAGCTTTTACTTTCATGCAGCAGTTACAGAGTATTTCTTTAATGCAAATTTTAAAAGAATGAAAATATCATTTCTTAGAGCTAATTATTCCCAGAAAATGCCTTAGTATGTTTTTTGAAAGTTGTATTAAACAGTGAAAAAAACACAGCTTATTTTCTGCAGTTATAAATTGTTTACTTTATAAAAGATTTATATTCAGGGAGTTCTAGAAGATTTTTATAAAAGCATGGAAGAAAATAACAAGGGGTAGGATGGAAAATCATTCAAGAAAATAGAGAAGAACACTAATTCACTTGGGGAATGACATTTACATTTAGAAATATTTTCACTGGTAATTTGCTACTTTTAAATTCTGTAGACCAGTATCTATTAGTTAAAATGTCTTTTTGTTTTCTCCAGAAATAAGATCTATTGTATTAGGTATATGTTTTTCAAGTAACTAAAAAAATCCAGAGTCAAGAGAGCTAGGTAATAATAGTATTTATTATTTCACATAATAAAAAGTTCCGCTGGTGAATTATATCCGAATAATGTCACTAGGAACTCATGTTCCTTCTATCTTTTTATCCTCCCAGCCTCAGAAGGTTTGTTAGTTCACTGCTGGCATCCAGATTGCTGTAGCAGCTCCCAGCATTACGACTATGTACACTATTTTTCCAGATGCCAAAAAACGAACCTCCTTTTTATATCAAAATGCTCGTCATTAATAACTAAGATATATTTCCTAGAAGCACAGAAAATTTCCCCAAGCCCTCATGGTTAATAATTGCATTGGATTGGCTATCTAATTTAATCATTGGAAAAGGGGATTCTAATTATCATTATTGTTTTAGGTTAATTAAGATTCACTTTTAATGGCTGGGGCTAGGGATAATGTTTTTTTCTGAAGAATGTAAACAATTATGAACACGTAAAAAAAAATCAAGGAGCAATTAACAAGGGAGAAGGGGAAATTGCCTTTAGATGAGCAACACCCCTTCTACAACCATGCAGTTGCTAATCATGCAATTAATACAAAAATAACAATAAAAATAAATCAAAGTAACTCTAAAGTATATATATATATATACTTTAGATATATATATATATGCTTTAGATATATATATATATATATATATGCTTTAGATATATATATATATATATATATATGCTTTAGATATATATATATATATATACTTTAGATATATATATCTAAAGCATATATATATATATATATGCTTTAGATATATATAAAGCATATATATATATATGCTTTAGATATATCTAAAGCATATATATATATATATATCTTTTTTTTTTTGAGATGGAGTTTCGCCCTTTTTACCCAGGCTGGAGTGCAATGGCGCGATCTCGGCTCACCGCAACCTCCGCCTCCTGGGTTCAGGCAATTCTCCTGCCTCAGCCTCCTGAGTAGCTGGGATTACAGGCACGTGCCACCACGCCCAGCTAATTTTTTGTATTTTTTGTAGAGACGGGGTTTCACCATGTTGACCAGGATGGTCTCGATATCTGGACCTCGTGATCCACCCGCCTCGGCCTCCCAAAATGTATAATTTTTTATAAATCCAGCTGTTAAATGAGATAATCATTTTCACCAGGGCATATCCTATCACCAAATCATATTTCCAGCTCTAGTTCATGTTATGTTTTTGAAACACAATGTCTGTAAACTTATGTTGAAATGAAAACATTTTTTCTACCTAATCAGAGTAATTTAAAGAGATCAATTGTTTTGATATGTGTAGTTCGAAAGCACTTCTAATCTTAATAGAAGTTCTTAAAGAAATACTTGAAGCATTTTGAAAGAAAAGAAAAGAAAAGAGAAAAGAAAGGATCAAGGGAGGGAGGAAGGAAGGGAGAGGGAGGGAAAGAAAGAAAGAGAAGGAACTAGAATCTTTTTCTTTCTATAACTGAGAACTTCGTTATTTAGTCTGTTTTGTTTCATCTTTTCATGTTATTTCATTCCACTCCTTTTGTTTCCATGTCCTCTTTAACTCTCCTTTCTTCTCCACTCTTTATCTTTTTAAATGTGTTTGTGCCCATGACATACACACAGTGTTGTGCTAGACCTGTTACAGGGGAAGGAGCACTGTATGGGTAAAGTTCTGAGAGAAGAGAGGCTGGTGCAGTGGCTCATGCCTGTAATCCCAGTGCTTTGAGAGGTTGAGGTAGGAGCTTGAGGCCAGGAGTTTGAAACCATCCTGGGCTACTTAGAGGAACTTACATTTCTACATTTTCTTTTTAATTAGCCAGGAATGATGGCAGGTGCCTATAGTCCTAGCTAATTGGGAGGATCGCTAGAGCCCAGGAGTTTGAGGCTTCAGTGAGCTATGATCATGTCACTGCCCTTTAGTCAAAGTGACAGAGTGAGACCCTGTCTCTGAAAAAAAAATTTAAAGTTCTTCAAGGATACTGTCAACCACGAGAAGCTTGCTATTTCCAGGACAGAGGTAGATACGTAAGAAACCATCTAATATCCAAGGCAGAACAGTCATTAAAGTGAAGAGAGAAACTTTATGAGAAGAAAATACGTAAAGATTGAATTAACAAAGAAATGTTTGATTTGGACAATAGTCTAGCTAATATGTTTTTATCGTTAACACTAGAACAATACTTAGCTAATAAAAAATGATAATGATAACAAATAATGATAACTTTAGGTAGAGAGGAGAATTATTTCAGTAATTTATTCAATTTATGTGCTAAACATTGTGCGTGTATTACCTCCTTTAATCCCACAATTACTTGAATTAGTTGGTATTTTTCATATTTTACAGGGGAGTAAAGTTAGAGTTAAAAGGCTAGAATATCTTACTAGGAATTACAGGGCTGGCATCTCCAGAAATTATTCCAAAGCTGATATTCATATCTATTACACTTTTCTGAAACCCATAGTTGATATTCACTTCATAATTTGTAATTAAAATTAACCATGAATTTTGTAATAGGGAAAAATTCTTGATTTGGACGAAACTGGAGATATATTGTGCCTATTTCTGTTCCCACATAGGGAGTGCATGTTATTTCAGTCTGTTGGGAAGTGTTATATAGCTTCACACAAAGTAACTTTACTTCTAAGAACACTATAGTTGTTTATCTTTTCAACTGTGTGTATGGAATATTTTTCTTTCGTAATTTCCTACGATGGTAAAAGTGACTTTTTATTGTTGAAGCTCATTAACTTGAAAAAACCTTGATTTTCATTAACAAGAAGTCAAAGACTACTCAAAGCCTAAGTAGCTAAATGCAAAACACAATTCTAGGGATTATTTATAGTGGTGTAAGTAAAGCTTTCAAACCTGAAAGCATGATTTACATGTTTCAACAATTAATTTACAATGTAAGGTTGAAAAGTACATGTATTCCATGCATATTTGAGAAATCTTGGGGTTACAGTCCAAAACTAGAGTGGACATCAAAATGTGTCCATGTAAGAAGTAGGGATAGTAAACTAGTTTTGAATAAGTAACTCTTGAAATATGTGACCCAGGCTATTATAATAAAGGGCAAAGTTTAAAACAAAGTTCTTTTAGTGTATCCTGAAAATGACTTTGCTCATCTCAAGTCAGAGACCTTTTTCAAGGTTAAACTTTGGTATGGAAATTGTTATAAGTTTGCTGATCTCTTAGGCCTTTTTCAAGGTTTGATTTGGTATGGAAATTGTTAAAGTGAAGTAGTCATCATTGTAATAATTAACAGATTACTTAATATGAGCAAGTCACCAGCTAAATATAATGTATAATTATTTCCTTTACTTCTCACAATAGTCTTGTAAGATAACTAGGGATGTTTTCCTCATTTTGAGATATTTTGAAAAGTAAAATTCAGGAGAACATCATTCCCAGCAAATTGACACAAGAACAGAAAAGGAAACACCATATATACTCACTCATAGGCGGGTGATGAACAATGGGAACACATGGACATAGGGAGGGGAGCACCACACACTGAGGTCTATTGGGGGAAATAGGGGAGGGACAGTGGGGGGGGGAGCAGGGGAGGGATGGCATGGGGAGAAATGCCAAATATGGGTGAGGGGGC
>CM052650.1:30312336-30365198 GCA_028533165.1 Leontopithecus rosalia | reverse complement strand
GAAAAGTAAAATTCAGAAAGAATGAACTTTAGCAAAATGAGAGATTATAATTTGTGAAACAGGAGTCAGAGCCCAAGTCTGTAGTACCATAAGACCTTAGAATCTAGGTCTTTCTTTATGAAAAAATGGAATTTCTCAAATTCTCTTCAGATTTACTCAGGAGTTCTTGTTTTCTGAGAGATGAAACCAACATTAGAATTTGAAGACCCCAGCTTATTGAATGGACTTCTCCTCTTGGCCAGAGGCATTCTGAAGAAACCTGATGTCTCCTTCAGGCCATGGTGAGAAGGGCAGGGGTTGGACATGTTTCGATACACTCCCATCCTTTGGAATTCAGGCACAACTGACCAGAATTAACATTAAAAGAAAATCTTAAGACTGACAAAGAGACTCTTTGTAGCAATAAGATACTAAATTCCAACACAACTCTAGTAGAGCATCACATGATAGCAGGCCCTGAAAGATTTTACTTCAAAATATGCTTATTTGACATTTTTTGGATCCTTTCTTTTTTTAAGTTTATGGGTACATGTGCAGGATGAGCACATTTGTAACATAGATAAGTGTATGTTGTGCTGGTTTACTGCACAGATTAACCCATCACTCAGTATTAAGCCCAGCATTTACTAGCTATTTTTCCCGATGCTTCCCCAACACACACACACAAGTGCCCAGTGTGTGTTCTTCCCTCTCATGTGTCCACGTGTTGTCATAATTCAGCTTCCACTTATAAATAAGAACATGTGGCGTTTGGTTTTTCTATTTCTGCATTAGTTTGCTGAGAATAATGGTTTCCAGCTCCATCCATGTCCCTGTAAATTGCAAAGAACATGATATTTCTTTTTATGGATTCATAATATTCCATGTTGTATATTTACCACATTTTCTTTATCCATTCTATCACTGATGAGCATTTAGACTGATTCCATGAGTTTGCTATTGTAAATAGTGCTGTAATCAACATGCATGTCCATGTATCTTTATGATAGAATGATTTATATTTCTTTAGGTATATATCCAGTAATGAGATTGCTGGATCAAATGGTATTTCTGCTTCTAGGTCTTTGAGGAATCACCACTGTTTACCACAATTGTTGAACTAATTTATATTCCCACCAACTGTAAAAGTGTTTCTTTTTCTATACAACCTCACCAGAATCTGCTGTTTTTTGACTTTTTAATAATAGCCATTCTGACTGGTGTGAGATGGTATCTCACTATAGTTTTGATTTGCATTTCATTAATGATCAGTGATGTTGAGATTTTTTTTTATATATGTTTGTTGGCCACATGTATGTCTTCTTTTTGTTTGTTCATATCCTTTCACTACTTTTTAACAGGGTTATTTTTTTCTTGTAAGTTAAGTTCCTCATAGAATCTGGATATTAGACCTTTTTCAAATGGCTAGTTGGTAAAATTTCTCTCCTATTCTGTAGGTTGTCTATTCACCCTGATGATAGTTTATTTTGCTGTTCAGAAGCTGTTTGGTTTAATTAGATCCCATTTCTCAATTTGTGCTTTTGTTGCAATTGCTTTTAGCATGTTAATCATAAAATCTTTGCCAGTGCTTATGTCCTGAATGGTATCACCTAGATTTTCTTCTAGGGTTTTTATAGTTTTGGCTTTTGCATTTAAGTCTTTATTTCATCTTGAGTTAATTTTTGTATATGGCATAAGGAAGAAATCCAGTCTGAATTTTCTGCATATAGCTGGCCTGTTCTCCCAGCACAATTTGTTAAATAGGGAATCTTTTTCCCATTGCTTGTTTTTGTCAGGTTTGTCAAAGATCAGATAGTTGCAGGTGTGCAGTCTCATTTCTGAGTTCTCTATTCTGTCCCATTGGTCTATGTGACTATTCTTGTTCCGGTACCATACTGTTTTGGTTACTGTATACGTGTAGCATAATTTGAAGTCAGGTAGCATGATGTCTCCAACTTTGTCCTTTTTGCTTAGGATTGCCTTGGCTATTCATGCTCTAGTTTAGTTCCATATGAGTTTTACAATGGTATTTTTCTAACTATGTGAGTAATGTCTGTGGTAGTTTAATGGGAATAGCATTGAATCTATAAATTTCTTTGGGATGCATGAGCATTTTCATGATATTGATTCTTTCTATTCAAGAGCATGGAATGTTTTTCCATTTGTTTGATACTCTCTGATTTCTTGGAGCAGTGGTTTGTAGTCCTCCTCAAAAGATTATTCACTTCTCTTGATAGTTGTATTCTTAAGTATTTTATCATTTTGTAGCAATTGTAAATGGAAATTCATTCATTATTTGGCTCTTGGCATGCCAGCTGGTGTATAGGAATGCTAGTAATTTTTTGCACATTGATTTTATATTCTGAGACTGATGAGTATGTGTATCAGCTTAAGAATCTTTTGGGCTGAGACAATGGCATTTTGTAACCCAGGGATAAAGCCAACTTGATTGTGGCGAAAAAGGTTTTTGATGTGCTGCTGGATTCAGTTTGCCGGTATTTTATTGAGGATTTTGCACTGATATTCATCAAGAAAATCAGCCTGAAGTTTTGTTGTTGTTGTATCTCTGCCAGGTTTTGGTATCATAATGATGCTGGCCTCACAGAATGAGTAAACGGGAAATCTCTCCTCTTCAATTTATTGGAATAGTTTCAGTAGAAATGGAACAGCTCTTCTTTGTACCTCTGATAGAATTTGCTATGAATCTTTCTGGTCCAAGGCTTTTTTGGGGGTTGGTAGGCTATTACTGCCTCAATTTCAGAACACGTTATTGGTCTATTCAGGGATTCAATTTCTTCCTGGTTCAGTCTTGAGAGACTGTGTGTCGAGGAGTTTATCCGTTTCTTGATTTTCTAGTTTATAGGCATAGAGGTGTTTATAGTATTCTCTGATGGTTATAGTATTCTCTCAGTATTTCTATGGGGTCAGTGGTAGTATTCTTCTTATTATTTCTGATTGTGTTTATTTGATTCTTGTCTCTTTTTTTCTTCATTAGTCTAGCTAGTGGTCTATCTATTTTACTATTTTTTTTCTCAAAAAATTTGCTTCTGGATTCATTGATTTTTATGGAGGGGTTTTCAGGTCTCTATCTCCTTCAGTTTGGCTCTGATCTTGGTTATTTCTCATATGCATTGTCTTACGTCTCCTTAAAACATAAAACCAAGCTGTAACCCAACTATGGTTGGCACATATTCTCAGGACCTCATGAAGCTGTTTTATAGATCATAGTTCCCACATTTTGCTCAGCATATATCTCTTCAGTATTTTACAGAGTTTGACTTTTTTCATCAACAGAGATGATAAGGCATGTGGTGACAGGACCAGCAAATCTAGCATCACCCCCATTTATCTACGTGTCTAATGTAATTTTAATATGAAAGACTCTTTTCTCCAACAATTGTCCTTACTTCTAGTGTGCTGATGCCTAGAATTTGTTTTCGCAAAAAAATTGTTTGATAATTCGAAACAGTATTTCAAATAAAAACACAGATAATTCAATGTATCAAGTACCAGCTTTTGAAAGCCATCATGGGTGCCAATCAACATTTTATTTTCCAAACAAGTGAGTATTAGTATCTCTTTTTTTATAGAAGAGGCAAAAGGAGACACAAGATGACATGACCTAATTCAACATTATTTTAAAAATAGTTTTGGAGATTACCATATGCTGAACTCTGGTCTAGTTTGTGAGATTTCAGTATTGCAAAACAGCACAGGTTTCCTGCCACATTGAGAGGCATAGGTAATTAGTGGAAAGCTTATTCTATCTCTTTCACCTCGGCCACATTCTTTATCCTTCATCAATATTCCTCAGAACTTCACACACAGGCATAAAGTAACAATGTAAGATGTTTTTCTTCATATATAAATACATTCAAATGTAATTGGAGAGCTTGTGTATCTATAAAATGCAATCTGGTTCAAGAAAGAAAAGTAATGTTTGATTCTTCACCATATTAGTCTAATAACTATCAGGCATCTTCTTCCTTTAAAAGCAGTAGAACTATTTGTTTTGGTTTTGCTTTTAAACAGTTTCAAGAAATTGAAATGAAAGGTATTCAATTTATCTCAAATGGTAACAAGTAAGATTATTGTATATTATTACATTTTAAATGGGATTGAAGTAACTGTGAGACACCAATCTTGACAGAAGTTTTGAATAGGTTGATTTTGACATAAGGTACATTGATTTTTGTGTTATTCTACCAGGAAAGCTTATAATTTATTTTTATCACCAAATGGGAACTTCATTAAATTAAATGACACTATAGAAAAATGAAGTTGATCAGCTGAAATGTTTCATAATAGCATTTTGGTCTAATGTTTTGAACATAAATTTTATGTTTCGTGTGTATAAGTGATCCAAAAACTCTAAAAGGACAAATAAAAATTTACCTTTCTTATGTGAATGTTTACTTTATATAATAGTAATCCTTTACACAATTAAATATAAGCTTACAGTTTGATATTGAACAATTGTCAAAGAAGTGTTTATTTTCTGCTTAAACCAAAGAAGATTAGGTTCCTTTTTGTTTTTATGACCAGGAACTCTTCCATATCTGAGCTCTATTTCATTGAAATGTAAGCATAGCCTGTTTTTTTTTTTAAGTTTCTGTTTCTTTACACTAGATTTAACCAAAAATAAATTTTATAAAAACTTATGTAATTTGGTTTTTGGAAGTGCTTTCTCTTCATCTTGCATGAATGTGCTGTATATTATAAATTTTCTTTCTATGGTGAATGAAATGTTCTGGATTTCTGTGACATTCAATATGGTAGTGACTAATCACATGTGACTTTTTAGCTGTTTAAATGTGGCTAGTACAGCTGAAGAAATGAATATTTAAATTTGAATTAATTTAAATTTAACATTAACCATGTATAACTATGGCTACTACATTAGATATATAGTTATAGATTATAATATACCATACATATATGTATACACACACACACACATACCATGGATTTTATATTATCTTTTATTTTAGTTGCTTATTTGAGTGCAAAGGTGGTTTTTCAACTTCATTTAAATTTTATATTACTAGTCACCTTGAACGTTTTCATATACTTTTAATTAGTACTATCTTATCTTTTGTCTACTGATCATTATATCTTTTGTACCCATTAATTATTAATATTAATAATCAAAGAAACTTCTTCAAAGGGAATAGAAAGCAAAATTGATGGACAGCCTGTATGTGGACACATCTAGAGTATGTTCTTCATTAGGAAAACTCACTGACTTAAAGAAGAGAAGGCCTGCTACTACTAAGAGAAAGTAAACCAATGTATCCTGGAGGATAAAGATCTCAGGTAGAATGAAGAGAAAATAATGGTCTTAGTAATTTCTTCTTCCCTTTTTGCAACTTAAGATACACTCTTTTAAATTTGTAATTATACAAGACAAAACTATTAACCATAGTCACAATGTGGCTCAGTAGATTTCTAGGACCTACTTCACTTGCATAACTGAAACCTTGCAACCTTTGGTTAATACCGTCCCATTGTTCCTTCCCTTCAGTCTTGGCATTCACCATTCTATTCTCTACTTTCAAGAGTTGAATTATTTTACATTCCTCTTATAAGTAAGATCATAGAGCATTTGTCTTTCTGTGTCTGGCTTACTTTAGAATAATATCTTCTAGATTCATTTACATTGTCACAAATAGTGCAATTTCCTTCTTAAATAGGGCTGAATAATATTATATTGCATGTATATGCCACATTTATCTATTCATCTATTGATGTATATTTATTTTAGGTTGTTTCCATCTCTTGGCTATCATGAATAATACTGGAATGAACATGTTAGTGCAGATATCTCTTTGAGTTCCTGATTTTTCACTTTATCGTTTTGAAACTGGGCCTTACTCTGCTGCCCAGGCTGGAGTATGTTGACACAACCATGACTTACTACAGCCTCACTACAAGTGTGTTCCACAACACCCAGCTAATTTTTAATTTTTTATAGAGATGGGATCTCACTATGTTGCCAGGGCTGATCTCAAACCCCTGAGCTGAAGCGATCCTCCCACCTCGGCCTCCCAAAGTACTGAGATTGCAAATGTAAGTCACCGTGCCTGGCCTGATTTTTTTTTTCTATATATACACTAAAGTGGAGTTGTAGATCATATGGTAGTTCTGTTTTTAAATTTTTGAGGATGCTCCATACTCTTTTCATAATGGCTATACCAATTCACATTCCCTTGAAGAGTATACAGCATTCCCTTTACTTTATATCCTCTCCAACACTTTTCATCTTTAATCTTTTTTTATAATAGCCATCTCAACTATCAAATCTCATTGTGGTGATAGCTTCTTGTGTTTTTGTTTTGAATTTCCCTAACACCTCCACTATTAAGTCCCATTGCAGTGACAGCTCATTAGGTTTTGATTTGAATTTCTCTGATAGCTAGTGCTGTTGATCACTTTTTGTATGACTTGGCCATCTGTATGTCTTCTTTAAAGAAAACATCTATTAGGATATTTTGCTCTTTTTAAATCATTTTTTTTCACTATTTAGTTGCAAGAGTTGCTTATATATTTTGGACATTAACCCTCTATCAGATATATAGTTTGCCAATATTTTCTCCCATTACACTGGTTGCCATTTTATTTTATTTTAGTTGTTTTCTGTTGAGATTCACTCAGGGTGGCTGGCAAAATATTAGGGTAACATTAGGGAAAGTTAGAAGATTATAGTCTCAAACCTTTTGGAAGGCCAAAAGATTTTAATGGAACAGGCTGAAGGCAGCCAGTTCATTACATTAGATATTTAAGTCATAGGGTAAAAGATTAGGATAATAATGTTTTCACGTTAAGTCTGTTTACCCCACATTTCTTTGTCCCGACTCTAATTTGTTTGCTCATGTCAACTTTATACTAAATGATCCTTTCAGCTGGAGGTGGAAAGGGAGTTACCCGTTAATGGTGTTTATTCTGGGCCCCAGAACCAAGACCTCTTATCTTTCATAAAACCACTCTTTTAACCATGTTAATTATCCTCAAGCGTGTTGACTTAGAACCTCTGTTATTAAATCCATACTGAATAAATGCAAGGAAGAACAGGAAGTCATGATTAGTTAACTGCAATCGCCCTCTGAAAGCAGCTAATGACAATCCCTAGCAGGCTCAGATTCACTGTGTTCTGGTGTGTGTGAGTGCATTCATTCATCTGATCGTTAAGTCAGGGTCTGCAGAACAGACCTCTGCAGGTGGTGATCAACATCTCAGGTGATGACCCCAACATGATTGAAATCTCTGGTGATGACACCAATGTGATTGAGGTCTCAGTTTCTATTGTTGTACAGGAAATATTTAGCCTAATATGCCCTCATGTGTCCATTTTTGCCATCACAACCTGTGCTTTGGGTGTCATATCTAAGAAGTAATTGTCAAAGTCAATGTCAGGAAACTTTTGCCCTATGTTTTTCTCTGTGTTTTCTTTTACTGTTTCAGGCCTTCTGTTTAAGTTATTGGTTCATTTTGAATTAATTTTTGGATACAGTTTAAGATAAATGTCCAATTTCATTATTTTGCATGTGAATATCCACTTTTCTCAACATAATTTATTGAATAATCTGCCTTTTTTTCATTGTGTATTCATAACACTCTTGTGGAAGATCAATTGACTATTTATGTGTGGGTTTATTTCTGTTCCTCTATTCTGTCTATTGATGTATATGCTGGGGATTTTTTGACAGTACCACACTCTTTTAATTATAACTTTGCTTTTTGACTACTTTCTCTATAGCCTGATTTCCAACAGGCTATAAAGAAAGATATCCAACAATGATCTCTAACTCCCGCTATTAACACTTACATAGCATTCTACCACATTGTTCCACAATTGATCTGTGGGTCCAATGACATGACAAACATTCTAGTGTTTCACTAATATGGTTTGGCTGTGTCCCTACACAAATCTTACCTTAAATAGTAATAATCTCCACATATCAAGGGTGAGGTCAGGTGGAGATAATTGAATTGTGGGGTCAGTTTCCCACATACTGTTCTCACAGCAGTGAATAAGTCTCATGAGATCTGATGCTTTTATAAATGGAAGTTCTTCTGCACAAGCTCTCTTGCCTGCTATCATATAAGATGTACCTTTGCAATTAGCCGGGCACGGTGGCACGTGCCTGTAATCCCAGCTACTCGGGAGGCTGAGGCAGGAGAATTGCCTGAACCCAGGAGGCGGAGGTTGCGGTGAGCCGAGATCGCGCCATTGCACTCCAGCCTGGGTAACGAGAGTGAAACTCCGTCTAAAAAAAAAAAAAAAAAAAAAAGATGTACCTTTGCTTGTCCTTTGCCATCTCCCATGATTAAGAGGCCTCCCCAGCCAGGTGGAACCGTGAGTCCCTTAAACCTGTTTTCTGTATAAATTACCTATCTCAGGTACATCTTTGTGAGCAGCGTAAGAGCAACTAATACAGTCACTTCTGAGATGCATTTGAACTGTGCATCCTATCTTGAGCTGTCTGCTTCTCCATCTCTCTGTGTCTCTCTAAATCACCCTGAGAAGAACTGAGGCCTACAAAGAACCACATTGCTGAGTTTGGAAATTAGAACTAACTTATTTTTTGTATTTCATTTTATTGCATTTTACATATATTGCCTTTTTTACCAATTGAAGATTTGTGGCAACCCTTCACTAAGCCAGTCTATTGACATTATTTTGCCAACAATGTGCTCACTTTGTGTCTATATGTCATGTTTTGGTAATTCTGTAATATTTTCAATTTTTCACTATTATTGTATCTGTTATGATGATCTGTGATGAGGGATCTTTGATGTTAGTATTGTAACTGTTTTGGTGCACCATGATCCACAGCCATAAAGGATGGTGAATTTAATTGGTAAATGTGGTGTGTGTTCAGACTGCTTTACCAACTTATGGGTCTCCTATCTCCTTCTCTCTTCTCCCTATTCTGTAAGACAAAATAATATTATAATAAGACCAATCAATAACCCTACAATGGCCTTTATGTGTTCAAGTGAAAGGAAGAATCACATATGTCTCACTTCAAATAAAAAGTTAAAAATGGTTAAGCTTAGTGAGGAAAACATGTTGAAAGCCTAGATAGGCTGAAATATAGGCCTCTTATGCCAACCAGTGCAAGCAAAGTTGTGAATACAAAGAATAGATTCTTTAAAGAAATTAAAAGTGCTACTCCATTGAATTCAAGAATAATAACGAGGTGAAACTGCCTTATTTCTGATATGGAGAAAGTTCTTGTGGTCTGAATAGAAGATCAAACCAGCCACAACATTCCTTTAAGCTAAAGTTTAATTCAGAAAAAGTTTCTAACTCTCTTCAATTCTATGAAGGCTGAGAGAGATGAGGAAGCGGCAGAAGAAAAGTTTGATGCTGTTAGAGTTTAGTACATGAGGTTTAAGAAAATAAGCATCTCTATAACATCAAACTGCTTTACCTTGAAAATGTTACTGCTCATTAGCAAAACTCCTATTTACCCAATGGCTCTAATAACGATGTATAGGTGATTAATGCTGTTTTTATTAATCACCTGCATACAACATCAACTCTGCAGTCCATGGATCAAGCGGTAATTTTGGTTTTCAAGTCTTATTATTTGAGGTATACATTTCACAAGGCTTCCATAGATAGTGACTCCTATAATGAATCTGAACCATGTAATTTGATAAACCTTCTGAAAAGGAATCACCATTCTAGCTGCCATAAAGAACATTCATAATATGTGGGAGGAAGTCAAAATATTAATATTAAGGAATTTTTAAAGTATTTGATTCCAACCCTCATAGACTTTGAAGGGTTCCAAATTCTACTGAAGGTAGGAACTGCAGATGTAGTGGAAATCGCAAAAAAAAAAATCTTATTATAAGTGGAGCCTGGGTATCCATTACATGACTCATGTTAGACAAATGTACAGAATATATAAGTTTAACAGATGAGAAGTTATTTCTTATGGATGAGCAAAGCAAATAACTTCTTAAGATGCAATCTATTCCACATGAAGATTCTGTGAATATTGTTGATATGAAAACAAATTATTTAGAATAGTACATACACTTAGTTGATAAATCAACAGCAGAGTTTGATAAAATTGACTAAAATTTTGAAAGATGTTGTACTGAGAGTAAAATGGTATCAAACGGCATTATATGCTACAGATAAACCTTTTGAGAAGGGCAGAGTTAATAGATGCCTAATTTCACATTTGTCATAGTTTAAGAAATTTACGCAGCCACTCCAACCTTCAATGACCACCATCCTTAAAAGTGAGAAGCCATAAACATCAAGGCAAGATCTTTCTTGAGCAAAATGTTTATTACAGGCTGAAAACTTAGATGATTTTGAGCATTTTTAACAATAGGATTTTTTTAATTCAAGTTCTATACTTTTATAGACATAATTCCATTGACAATAACCTCCGGTTTTTTGACTTGCTTTATTGAGATATTCATATACTTTATTGATATTGCTTTATTGTGGTGTTCTGGAAGTAAACTCACAATTCTCTGGGTTATTCCTGAATATTTCAACCTGAGTGTCGTCTTGATTTGACTGCAAACCAGGCTGATGGCTTGACTGCAACATCTCAGGAGACACTGAGGAGTAATCACTCACTTAAATACTTCCTGTATTTCCAATAAGGAGACACTGCGAGTTTACATGTTGTTTTAAATCACTAAATTTTGGAATAGCTTGCTATGCAGCAAGAGAAAAATAGTCATAAATGTGTTAATTTATGTAAATTTATTTTACTTACTGAATTATTTTATTAATTCTAATATCTTTCGTAATTTCTAATATCTTCTATGAGTTATTGCTTTGTGTTTTCTAGGTAGGTAAATATACGGTCTGTCAAAACTGTCTGAAAAAACCTTTTCTCTTTCAATAGATACTATCTTTATATTGTTTTTATGTAACATTGTGCAAGTGAGAACCAAGGAGTATATTTAAATAATGGTGATGCCCATTGCAATATTTTTGTCTATTCCTAATTCCTCCAATGTACCAACATTATATGTAGTATAAACTATTGATTTGATAAAATTGTATTTCAGTATGTGAAACTCAATTTAATTTAAAAAATAAAAATAGAGTTGAAATTTTATCAAATATATTTCAGCCTGTATTGAGGTAACAGCTGTGTTTTTACATTCTTTCATTTGTTAAATTAAAAGATCTATAAGCCATCTTATACATTTGGTAAAATAACTCTTTAAAAACACAAATAATTGAAGGTTTTATGTTTAAGCCAGTGAAAGATCATTTTAATTCAGGAGTTATTATTGAGGTTATCAAATTATATAAATATTTTTACTTTAAACATTCTCAAACAATATAGTATTTAGCAAGTAGTGTGTTTTTGGAAGTTTTTATTGCCTTTAAAAATAAGTTCCATGATGCCTGACATTAAAAACCATGGTTTCTATTTATTTCATGCACATATTTTCATTGAAGCACTAGTTACAGTGTTATACCTATGAAAACCTTCAATAAATGCTTGACAAAGAGAGAAAGTATTTAAGAAGACTGTTACTAAATGAGCGCAAATGTAGTGTCTTCAATTTCAAGTATTTGAAAATATTTTCCAAGTTGAAGATTTAGTTACCCTAGGAAGATTTTAGATTGCATCATTATGCTCTTAGGTTACAATCTAGAAATTCCTCATTTTTGCATCTAAGAATATATCACTGTATATAAATCATGGTTTTAAAATCAAGGTATTTCTAAATTGTTTTACATATAATTTTAATACAGAGACCAGGAGAGGATTAAAAAGATAGTCATTCTACTCTCACAAAAGAGAAAAATGAAGTTCCTATAAACTATTAAATAAATATATCTGTCTTTCTCCAAGGTATAGTCTACTGAATTAATAATAATAAAAGGGGTGATTTTATTTAATAGAGTAAGAATTAAATCAGCTCACTAACTCATGCATTTTAGAAAAAAGGGTTTTCCATCTTCCCTGTTCATTAATTTCCTCATTATATATTCTCTTTATACTTCCACTAGAGATACACTTGTTTTCAGCCTTTGGCAATGACTAGAGTGCTTGTGTTTATAGTCCATGGATTGCTTTTCTGCATTTCTGCTCAGTTACATAACTCATATAAGACAAATGTTCAGCCAGCTGAGATTAAAAATTATGTTTCTCAAAATTCTGCCTATCCACACCATACCTATAGTATACTGTGAAAGTTGTGTTTCCCATAGAAACAGACACATAACAAAATGTAACTCTACCAACCAATTTAAAATTACCAGAGTTAGCAACTTTAAGTGAATCTTTTATTTAGAAGTATAACCTTGCATAATAAGAGCCTGATTAATATAACTCAGGCTGCAAGAGAGAGTTTTCTCTAAATATAAGTATGGTAATGGTAGATAGAGAGTGTAGTACGTCTGTATTTATTTATGGAGAATAATAAAATTCTAATGGAATTTTTTGTCATTCTTTTCTACTCAAGATAAAATCACTTATAACGAGATATTATTAAATAGCCATTTATGGAATGAGTTCATATATAGAACTTGTATGTTTATGTTTCTTGATGACTTCCAAGCTAGTGTTTTTGGTGTTATACTCATTATAAACTATCACATTCTGTGACATTCTAGCCAATTTAGAAGACAGTTAATATATGTTATTTGTTTTCTAAATAATCATTTACTATTAATTAATTACATAATATTTTTTCCTATAAAAGGCTTTATTCTTTCACATTTCTCTTCTCACCAACAAAGTACATTGTTGGAGTTTATTTCCTTATAATTATCATACAAGTCATACTTTTATTGTGGTTAGAATGAATTAAACTTTTTCTGACCTAAGGCATAAATAAGAAAAATTTTCATATAATTGTTAACAGAAAAATTTCTATAAAAAATGGTGAGGTGGAAAGAGACAGAGAAAGAGGCAGGAGACGGGGAGAGAATGAGATTCTGCATTCATGCATAAAAAGCAATAAACCTGTATGATGGCTATTTTATGTGTCATCTTTATTGGTCCATGGGTGCCCAGACAGTTAGACAAATATTACTCTGAGTGTGTCTGTGAGAATGTTTCTGGATGAGATTAAAATTTAAATTGGTAGAGTAAGTAAAGTGTATTGTATTCCCTAATGTGAGTAAACCTTGTCCAATCAATTGAAGATCCATAGAACAAAAGGGCTGAGTAAGAGGGAATTTCCCTCGCTTGACACCTTTGAATGGGACATCAGTCATTTCCAATCTTTGGACTCAAAGTGAAACATTAATTCTCGTATCTTGAACCTGCCAGTTTTCAGACTGCAACTTATACCTGTAACTCTACTGGTTCTCAGGCTTTCAGAGTTGGACTATAACTACACCACCAGCCACCTGGGTCTTCAGCTTGCTTACTGCAGGTCTTGAGTATTTTTAAATGGGATCCTCAACTACTGATATTGCCTTCTGGTTTATTCTCCATGATTATGGGTTAAACAATGGTTTTTCCTTGCTCTTCAGACAAACTTCATGGAAATTCTCCTTTCTCAGAAAAGCCTTCTTTGAACACCTCAGGTTATTCAGATGTCATTAGATGCCAGAGTAGCACGTAGCTAATAGACATTATTGCCATTATGACATTATCATGAGCTGTGACTTACAGTTGCCTCCCTTGGAGGAGATCAGCAAAATGCCCTTTCCCTCTTCATTGTATCTGTAATGACTACATTGCTTTCTGGCACAAAATAAGTCTGAAAAAAAATTTATATATATATTTTACTGACTAGATCAATAAAAGACACTGATTAATAGAGTGGAACTACCTCAATTTGTTAAAGAATATCTACAAAAGAAACATACAGCTAAGACCATGCTTAATGATGAGAGGTTAACATATTTCCAACCAAGATCAGTAATAAGGCAAAAACACCTTTTTTTTTTAACTTTTCCTTTTCAATATTATTCTAGAAGTCCTGAATACTAATTGGAAAGAAAGAAAAAACTGTCTTTGTTTGTATGCAGCAGTGTCTATATGTATATATATATATAAATCAGGGCCAGATGCTCTGGCTTACAGCTTCCTACCATTTTGGAAGGCCAAGAAAGAAGGATAACCTGAGTCCAGCAGTTCAGTACTGGCCTTGACATCACAGCAAGACACCATCTCTACAAAAAAAATTAAATTAGTTGGCTGTGATGATACATAACTGTAGTGTGAGATACTAGGGAGACTGAGGCAGGAGGCCCACTTAAGCCCAGGAATTTAAGGCTGCAGTGAGCTATGATTGCACCACTATACTCCAGCCTGGGTGACAAGAGCACGACCCTGTCTCTAAAGAAAATAATTTTGAAGAGTATCATCATCAACAACAATAAAGCCTTAGAGCTAATAATCAATTATATTATCACTACAGGATACAGGTCAATTTACAAAAGTTCACCACTATCCTATATACTATCAATGCAGAATTACAATTGAAGACTAAAAATGGAATATCATTCATGGTAGCATATCTCCAAAATTAAATACTATGGTAAGAACCTAACAAAATACATATAATATCTATATGAGGAAAACTACAAAACTCTGATAAAAAGATTCAAATTACAACAAGATTTCTGGATTTATGTATAGAAATATTCAAGATTGTCAAGATTTAGTTCTTCCTGACTTGACCTATTAAAATCCCTGCAAGTTATTTTATGGATATCAACAATCTGATTCTAGAGTTTATGAGAAGGGGCAAATAATAAGGTATCATAATAGCCAATACTGTACTGAAAAAGAAAAATATTGGAGGACTAATTCTATGTAATTTCAAGACATACCATAAAGCTACAGTAATAAAAACAGTGTGGCATTGGTAAAGGTTTAAGCAAATAAATCAGTGGAACAAAATAGAGAACATAAAAATCAACTTACAAAAATACAGTCAATTGATCTTTTAGAAAGTAGCGAAGGCAATGAAATGAAGGAAATATAGTGTTTTGACAAATGGTACTGGAATGGCTGGACAATCACATACAAAAAAATGAATTCTGATACAGACTTTACACTCTGAAAAAAATTAACATGAGGTGAATCATGTTATGTGCAACATAAAACTCTAAAACTAAAATACGATATAAGAGAAAGCTTACGTGACATTGGATTTGGTGATAACTTTTTAAGTAAAATATCAACAGCATAATCCATGAAAGAAAGAAATGATATGTGGGACTTCATTAAGATTTAAGTTCTGTGAAAGATAATAAAAAGACACCCTACAGACTGGGAGACAATATTTGCAAGAGACATATCTAATAAAGGACTATTTTTCAAAATATACAAATAACCCTTAAAGCTCAACAATGGGAAAACAAATCTAACCAAAAATTGGACCAAACACCGTAACAAACACTACTACAACAAAAGAGAATATCAAATAAGCATGAGATGCTCCATATCATATGTCATTAGGGAACTGCAAATTCAACCTTAAAATACCATTACACACCTATTATAATTACCAAAATCCATAACACAAAATGCTGTTAAGGATGTGGAGCAAGAGGAAATTTCATTCACTGCTGATGAAAAAGCAAAACAGAGCAACTGCTATAGAAGACAGGTAATCACTTTCTTACTAAACTAAATATCCTCCTGCTATATGATCCAACTATTGTGCTCTTTGGTATTTACCTGGAGGAGCTGATAACTTATGTCCATAAAAAGCCTACATCCAAATACGTATAGAAACTCTATTCATGACTGCCAAAAATTGGAAGCAACTGAGATGTCTTTCAGTAGGTGCATGGACAAATAAACTGTGGTGATATATAGAGAGAATATTATTCAACAGCAAAATGAAATAAGGTATAAAGCCACAGTGACATGGAAGAACCTTAAGTGCATATTTCTACATGAAGTAAGCCAGTTTGTAAGACTGTATGCTATCTACAGACATACCACCATGAACATGCTTGATCTTGTCTGAAAAGGCAACATACTTAATGTTTCTAACTATATTACATTCCAGAAAAAATATAAGTGAAGACAGTAAGACAGTGAGACAGTAAAAATATCAGTGGTTGCCATGGTTTGGGTGAGGGAAAGATAAATAATAGGTAGAGCACAGAGGATTCTTAGGGCAGTGAAACAATTCTGTACACTATAACGGTGGATAGATGTCAGTATATATTTGTCTAAACCCATAGAATGTGCACCAGAAGGGAACCTTAATGTAAACTACGGACTGCCTGTGATTATGCTGTGTCAACTTAGGCGTATCAATTTTGACAAATACATTACTCAGGTGGGAGATGTTGATAATGGGAGAGGTTATATATGAGAGGGGGTAGGGGGTATGTGGTGGTTCTCTGTACCTTCTTTTCAATTTTGCTGTGAACCTAAAACTGCTCTAAAAATAAATTGTTAATAATAATAATAAATGGCACAAATTCAAGCTCTCCTCTTTCTGCTTCTCATCATCTGCGTCTCATTAAATTCAAATTTCTCTTTGACATAGTCTAGTGGTTTTCAATTCTAGTAGAATCACTTATAAAGATGGATACACACTTTCACAGGTTTCATTTCTGAAAAATAAATTCAAATTTCTGGATGGTAGAAGTTAAGCCAGTGTGTGTGTGGTGTGTGTGTGTGTGTGTGTTTCTTGAAAACTTCCTCAATGATAATTAGTATGTAATCAAGGTCAAGGACCATTGATAATATTCTGAATTTCTATTTTCAGTAATATGCCTAATTTTTACATTTGGCAGGGTTCTGTGATACTACTGATGCCTATTTGCTCAAGCAGAAAATTCCACATACCCATTCTGAGTTGCCAAAATACCTCTCCCTGCTGGCTAGTCTTGGGGAAACATTATTTTTTATCAAATATCAAGCCTCTGCTATTCTAATTTCTGTCTTTTTCCGATTACAATTTTAGAAACCCCCCAACATACAATCTACAAAAAAGATACAACTTCGATAACATTTAAACTGTTTATCACAAGCGACTCAATGGTATACCTGACTAAAATTGAATAACAATAAATGGTATGCATTGAATACTGCCCACATGAATTTTCAAATATATATATATATATATATATATATATATATATATATATATATATATAAAGTTATTTCATTCTTATATAGTCCTGTGAGTTAGCCATTATTTTACTCTCTTCATTTTACAGTTCAATAAACCAAAGCTCAGGATAGTGAAGTGACTTTCTCAGGATCAGGCAAAAGTTGGTGGCAGCCCCGGAACGCTCACCTAGGCTGCCTCACTCTAAGACTCTTGTGGCTCTTTTCTTCTCTTTTCCATTGCAATACATTAATACTATCCTGAATATTCAAGGTGCGTCCCAAAGAGCCTCTTACCATCTATTTAGTTGTCTCTGCCTCAGGTACATCAATGATTTACATATGGCAATATTATAAAAGCCTCTAGCCTACTTTTTGTAGCATATCGTTTCTGGCTTAACTTTGTTTTATTGAAAATACAGTATCCATATATGACTTCATTAATTTATTTGTGGTCTAACTTGTAGAGAATTAACAGGTTCTATTATAGATGCTACCAATCTACTATGCTGAGAATTTACTTTAGCTTTTTCATGGCCACATAATACGGTTAACTTATTTTTATTTTACTTTATTATTTATACCATGCCTACATTTTAAATGGGTTCTAGTTGATTTAAACTAAAAGGTCTAGCTATAATATAATTCTTGAATCACAGGTTACATGTAAAGATAATGCCTACCATTCAAACAGGGCATGGAAGTGATAGTGGGGTAATGAGGATAAAATTTGACATTAGGTACACAATAATTCATATTTGAATAAAATGATCTCCATATATGCTATAAAGGAGTCTCGAGCCTCCATCGAATTCACAGTACAGCAAATGTTGAAAACCATTTTCTTTAATCCTATATCTTTTTACTTCTCAATGAAACCCAGTTTCTACTGGATTTCTGATTCTTTCTGATTTTTAAAAAAATTATTCATGATAGTGAAATTTTTTTTGATGGCTAAAATTCAGCTTGTTCTTGCTTTGACTTTGGGCCCTACCTCAAATTGTATCTCTTCAGCTTTGGCTTTCCCAAAGAATGTACCACTGTTTCAGTCTCTACTCTTGGTCCCAGGATCAGTTTGCAACCACAAACTCTTGGTTGACTTACTCCAAAACTCTGACTAAGGACAATTGGGAATTAATTTTTGATTGTCCTTAGTCAGAGTTGACTTACTTGACTTACTCCAAAACTCTGACTAAGGACAATCAGTAATTAATTTGTCTTTAAAAAGAGACTTATACAATGTCTGCTAGTTTAAAAAAAAAAATAAGTCTCATTTACATTTCATCAAATTGAGTTGCTACAATTAAAAAAAAAATTCACCTCCTGGTAGCCAAGGCAAAAAGAGAAACATAAAGATTTATATAGGCTTCATTGTGTATGCAATGCCTCAGGTCTATTTAAATAAAATGTAAGTATTAATCATAGCTAACATTTAATGAGTCTTCACTGATCCATGCTGGACACCTTTATGTGTTTATTCCTTACAACACATTTATGAGGTAAGTGTTATTATCCAATCCATTTTTCAGCTTATTAAACTGAGGTGTAAGAAGGTAACTGATGGACCAAATGCCCCAATTGTGGTAATTGCTTAAACTTGGGGGTCTCCACTGGTGAATTAGTTTCATAGCTTAACAGTTGAAGCATAACTATTCTATTATTGTAACCGGATCAGCTGCAGGTTCTTGGCCTCCCTAAGCCAGAAGAATGGGAAAAGAACCTTGGTGTCGTGGTGAGTGCTACAGCTCAGATAGGACTCATGGACCGAAACATTGTGCGGTAGCACCCAGTTTTCTGGACAGAGTGAAAGGGCAGCTTCCATGCCGTGGAGGCGACCCGGAGGGTGTGCCATTCCCGGTCTGGGCGGCTTGAGCTTTTATCCCTGAGTTATTCCCTCCGCATTCATTTTCTCATCCAGAGAGAGGGGTTCTGTCAAACTTCCTTTGGATTAATTAATCTTTGAATCCTTTACCGGATTGGCTACTGTATTGCAACCCTGTGTCACAGAACCTCTGCCTCCAAGGGCCAGAAGCGGGGAAAGGTTCCTGCCCTGGAACAAAGCTCCTTGGAGCCAGAGGTCAGAAAACCAGAGACAAAGCCCCTAAGACCCAGAGGCAGGAAAATCAGAGACAAAGTCCCTAGGAGCCAGAGGTGAGAAAACCAGAGACAAAGCCCCTAAGAGCCAGAGGCAGGAAAATCAGAGGCAAAGTCCCTAAGAGCCAGAAGCAGGAAAACTGGAGACAAAGCCTCTAGCCAGCCAGAGACTGGACAAGTCCTGTGCTGGAAACAAATACCACAGCTGACCCTGGGAGTCCCTTTAACGCAGTCCCTCATTATGACCCTTGATTATCAAAGTAGTTCCTCAAATAAAATAAAATAAAATAAAATAGAATAAAAGAGATGAAAGTCAAAAAATACAAGAAATTAAGGTATTACATATTTTAATCTAGCTCTCAGACCTACTTCCAAAATCCCATTCACCTAGAGCTTTATTAGATAAATTGGTCAATTGAACTTTTTAGACTTTTGAATTATTGGACTTAAATATTTCCAGAATGATGTTTTTGTTGCGTTGGTTTACTATTATGGAGACTCATATGTTCAAGTTTTTAGCAAAATATGTTAATGCCATTGATAAACCATTGGTACTAAAATCCTTGAATATAAAGTGTGACATGAGGAAGACCTTTCTTCAAAATTAATGTCCTCAACGAATATAGGGAAAGATTAGAATCCTATCAAAGGTCCCTTCTAAATTCACAAAGGATGATGCTATAAAATTATGTATCTGTATATCAGTGTGACATTTGAAACAGGATCAATAGCAGATTTGTCATTAGCTCAGCAAGTGAAAATAAATAGAATCATATTGGATAGAGTCTGAAATATAAGGGACTCTAGCGAGGTAAATTTTTAGTGTCGAGAGGCCAAATTTTTAGTGTTGAGAGGCCAACTGGCTTATATCTGAAATGAAATATTTGATTCCATCTCTTCTCCCCCACCCCTCCCCTCTCCTCTTTCTTTTTTTGTTGGAGTTTTGCTCTTGTTGCCCACGCTGGAGTCAATGGCACCATCTTGGCTCACAGCATCCTCCACCTCTTGGATTCAAGTGATACTCCAGCCTCAGCCTCCCAGAAAGCTGGGATTATAGGCGCCCACCACCACACCACACCACTAATTTTTTATATGTTTAGTACAGACAGGGTTTCACCTTGTTGGCTAGGCTGGTCTCAAACTCTGGCCTCAGGCAATCCACCCGCTATAGCCTCCCAGAAAGCTGGGATTACAGGCATGAGCCACAGTGCCCAGCCACATCTTAACACTTTTTTCTATGGAAACAAATCTACATACGTCATCTCTTCCAATCTTTTTAACAAACTGGGATGAGGTTATTGGAAAAAACTGTTTGTTCTGGGTTTTTCAGGTAAATTATATGTTTTATGTGCAATATTCTTAAGACCTAATATACTCCTCCCAATTTTTTATGTCTTGGCAAAACTCTAAGTAAAATATCTATTAGAAATGTTTGGAAATTTATCTAGCATTATGTTTTCTGACAAATTTTCTATAATCTTAAGACACTATCAAAAAGATTTTTACTAAGAAAAATAACTTGGAGAATAAATAGTAAGTGTATATATGATATCTCTTAGCCATTACATAGAAAATTTAGACCTCAATAAAATGAGCATAAAGTAGATAACAGTGAAGATTAGCTGAAGTGCTCGCAGAAAAGAAAACTAATCTATATATTTGTATGGCAAACTCTTATGTAGTAGGTACATCTATTAACATCCTCTAACAAGAAGGAAAGTGCAGAGTAAGTTTGACTTACGGTCCCTGACTTCTCTCTGTGGACTTGAGAGAGGAAATTACTTAGAGAGCATGTCAGTTCTCCAGCTCTCCGAGGACTTAATATTCCTTCAGTTGAGACCCCAGTTTACCTGAATAATGTATGCTTGCAAAACCTGACAAGAGGAGAGCAGAATGTTGGTTAGAATTTTATATCCTAAGATCTTTTATTTCAAATGGCTCTTAAGAATAAAAAAATGGCTAAGAGATATCTTAAACAATATTTTCTTACTCAGACAGAAAAAATAGCATTTATCTAAAACATTTTTTCACACAAGTAATTATAACACATTATACAAAATTAGGGAAATACATGGGGAGAGAGAATCACTTAAACTTTTACCACCTCTTAAATCATTCTTAGCATTTTGATGTATTCCTACTAGCCTTTTATTCTGTACACCTATATCTGCACACAATCATATTGCAGATTCATTTTTGTGCTACGTGTTTTCCAGTAGTTATTATAACTTACACAATTTTATTGTGATCTAATTAAAGCATTTCAGAAGAAGCCAGAAACGACAAGTGAAATATAGTCATTACTAAATAAATAACAGTTGAAAGAATAGCAATTTATGAATCTCAAGATTCAACTTAGTGTGGGCATATTCAGGATACAAATGGCCTATTCATTTTTGAATGTATTAATTAGTGAAAATCTTTTAGATTAATAAGCCTTAAAATGAGGTTATTTTAAATAACAGCTCTTAGTTGTAGAGAAAGAATGGAGTTCTAAGATTTTTCAAGATATTGTTAATAATTTGAAACGTAAAACCCTGAAGTGTTTCAAATATGTGACTTTGGCAGTACAAACAGTAGGATTAAGTCCAAATGAGCTGCCCATCAGGAAAGATTAGTGTAGATAACATGTGGATTGGGAGATTCAAGCTGAAAGGTAATCAAATTGTATAATCAAAGTACTCTCCCGAGACATATAATCCAGCTTAGTTATGTCTTGATCCCTAAAGTGCATGTCTTGTCAATTCAATATCCATCTTCCCTAGGGTCCAAAGAAGGAAAAAAGGTAATACAAACTCATATATTCTAGTTTGTCATAAAACTTTACAAAGAAAGTCTTCTTTCTGAATCAAATTATTTGCTCTGCAGAGAAAATATGAACTGTTGATTAATGAATAGATGAGTAGACAGGCAGAAGATAGAAGAGACTGGTCATGATATCAGTCCATGCATTGTTAGCATCTTCAACTGCCTGAGGACATATAAGATATTAAATATAAAATTGTTGATAATAGCAGTCATACAAGCAACATGTTTTCTCCTTTACAGCACAAATAAGCTTAATAAGATTCAAAACAACATAAATCCAATAAAAATGTTAAGAAACTCAATTGAAATATTTTGAAATAAAATTAAAAAACTTATGTTAGCATTTATTTTAGTATACTAAATGCAGACAAATACATATATATGCACACACACATGCATGTAATTAAAAGTGACACAGATGTAAATAAAACTTTAAAGATAATGTACTTTTGTCTGGTTTTGTATTCATTGATTCATTTAAACATTAGTTCAATTACTTATTCTTTTATATCTTCTTTATAACGTGGGTCCCCAACCCCTGGGCCATACACCCCTGATACAAAGGAGGTCCCTGGCCTGTTAGGAACTGTGTCTCACAGCAGGAGGTGAGCAGCAGGAGTTGAGCGAAGTTTCATCTGTATTTACAGCTGTTCCCCATCACTTGCATTGCCTCCTGAGCTCTGCCTCCTGTCAGATTAGCCGTGGCATTAGATCCTCTTGGGAGGTTGAACCCTATTGTAAACTGCACATGCGAGGGATCTAGGTTGCATGCTCCTTATGAGAATCTAAATGCCTTATGAACTGTCACTGTCTCCCATCACCCCCAGGTGGGACCATCTATTTTCAGGAATACAAGCTCAGGGCTCCCACTGATTCTACATCATGGTGAGTTGTATCATTATTTTATTATATATTGTGCTGTAATAATAATAGAAATACAGTGCACAATAAATGTAATGTGCTTGAATCTTCTTGAAGTCAACCTCTTGCCTCACCATCCATGGAATTGGTCCCTACTGCCAAAAAAAGGTGGGGGCCACTGCTTTATATGATCTTTTTTTAAACATAAGGCCATGTTATGCACTGGCTATAGAAAGGAAAGATGAATTAATACAGATATACATTAAGATTCTCAGATAAGATGTGTTTGTATGTTTTAGAGGAGAAAACACATATATGAAATCCTGATATTAAAATATAATAAGATTAAAGCAAAGAATGAAAATACGTATCTACAACATTTATTTTAAAATATTTTATAATATATAAACTTAGAGTAGGTCTTTACTGCTCATCACAATTAGCATTAAACCATGAAAGATGTGATTAGTTTGTCATAGTTCGTAAGAACTCTTGTCTGAATGGGAAAAAAAAAGAACTATGAAGAAAAGTGAAAAGTTTTAAATCCAAGATAAATATGACACTAGGAATTGTCTGCTAGAGAAATTACCTCAGCTAATGAAATAAGGAATGATTGTGTCCTAATAACATTTCCTCTTTCTAATCATAAGGAAGCATTGAAATGCCTATGAATTATTGACGATTTCTTAGATCTTCTTAAAAGTTACGTTTAATATTATTAAAATTCAATTTACTTTTTAAATAAAAATTGACTACTATCTGAAATTGTTATACATCCATATGGCAAAATAATGGGTTACAAGATTATTTCTAGATGCCCCATAGTCCACAAGATTCTAGAATCCTGTCAAATATTTTATCATTATCTTAACAAATACCAGCTTTTTAAAAAAGCAAAAAGCTAAATGGATGGACAATGTGGATGGTGTTTGGAGTGCTGAAAGTGATATGATTATACACATACATAGCATTTGAAAGAATAGGAGAACAATTTCAGGGGAGTATCCTGTAAATTATAATAATTAAAGATATTTAATTTTAACTTTGTCTTTAATATAATACCGATTTTTAACATAATTTAAACAAAACTTATACACATACTTTCTATATCTTACAGTTTCCTCTGAAAAAGGTTTAAAGCACCACAAGCCAATCATAAAAGGCTCATGTACAAAATAATTTGGGAAATGAAAAGAACAATTATTGCTGTTTAAATGGATTTAAAGAGAATAAATCTGAGTATACACAGCATCACAGTTGGATGAACTGAACCTTTGGGTCTAGTTCAAAATGTTTGGATTACAAGGCAGTTTTTCTGATGATGCTGTCGTAATTCATATTAATTTAGGTCAGATTTCTGTCTTCCTAAGGCAACAAACTGTTTATACCAGTTCTTCTCAAAAACAGACTGCCTGTGCACATCCTTGATTAGTGACACATATTAAGATTTCATTTTATCCTTTGTGGTTAAATTGTTCCTTGCCAGAGGCAGGCATTCACACAAAAAAATTATTAAATGACACTATTCTGTCAAATTTTTATGTAGAGGAAAATAGAAAGTACTTTTGATAACTGAATAAACATGAAGATAATTTGTTTTGAAAATATTTTCTTGGAATATGAGAGGGTTGTATATTCTATTTAAATATGAATTAATTTGTTATTTTTTCCACATTGTTTTAGGGGTAAACTCCAGATGGTAAAGGTAATCTGATGCCTAGTTTTGCCCATGTCATGAAATTTTTGATATAGTAAGCATTCAATATACCTGTCTTATTTTTAAACTCTGAATATATTTATTGCATGCATGTGATTATTTAATACATTTTTATTAGTTACATAAAATCATGTTTTGGTTCTAATACAGAACACAAAGATATTTCTTTTGACAACAATTAAATGGTCCTATATAGGACAATTCCAATTAAAGAAACATTCTTGTATATCAGCTCTTACCAAGTTTAACAAGACTAATGGGACTAAAACAAGTTAAAAAACTAAAAGGCTGTAAGAAACAAGCTGTAAGACATTTTTGTTGTTCCTGTTTGTTTCATCCTCCCAGTCATAGCTATTTTTATCATATAGAATATTTGGAGTTACTTAATTCCCAGAAAATCTAATTATTGATAGCATAAGGTTGACAACATTACACATAATGGAACATTTTAATAACAAGCATTGCTTATTTTACAATGAGCATGTTTAAATCTCAGATGAAATATATAAGACCCATAGAATTGCACTGGTAAAGCTAAAGCATGCTGCAGAGATGTTACTGCCGTATTTAGAAGATCTGCTTATAATCCAGCATAATTATGGAAAAAATTTTTCCCATTCTGCTGGTTGCCAGTTCACTCTACTGATAGTTTCTTTTGCTGTGAAGTTCTTTAGTTTAATTAGATCCCATTTGTGTATTTTGGCTTTTGTCGCCATTGCTTTTGGTGATTTAGTCATGAAGTCCTTGCCCATGCCTATGTCCTGAATTATGAAAATATTAAATATTAAATAACTGATTTTGTCAATTATTAAAACAATTCTGTGTTAAAATATATCTCTCAACTACATTCCCATTACAACTTACGATTCAAAGCCATAACAGGAGGTGATATTACCTTATTTATCTACTAATTCTCTATTTTACCTTGCTAAAAAGTATACTCTTTGTGGCCAGGTAACTTAGCTTTGCTGTGGCTGCAGATGCTAGGTGCTTGAAATGGTACCCCAAGAAAGTGAGAGTCAATAATTATGTGTTAAATGAAACAGCAAATAAATGAACAATTGGATTCACATGTTTTGCTCATTAAAATTTATAATAAACTACTATAGTCACATCTGTCTACCCTGAATTCATTACACTATAGTACTATCATTATGTACTGTTTCAGTTTATATTAATTCTAATTGTATGCATATTGACAGAAATAAAATTGTCTTTGAATATTAACTTAAGTTTTAATTTTGTATTTGAATCCATATTATTACTTACTTTTATATCAAATCTTTTTTTCTATTCATTCTTAGCAGGTTATTAGTCATTCTTTATGTCCTATATTTTCCAAGTATTAAGGTAAAATTACATTATTTTCTTTGTTCACCACTGTAACTCTTTAAGACAACTCAAATCTAGGCTTTTGTTTTTAATGCTTTCAATATTGACATAGCATTATGTAATTCTGAAAACGATATAAATATCTTTTGAAATAAATGTAAAGTCTTCTTGACTCTTTAGATGACTATTATCATAAATATGAATATTTCAAATTTGATATAATTTTGTAGAATTATGTTAAAAGTTAATATTCTTTAGGCATATGTAGGTTTGAGGAATTATAATATACACTTTACACAAATTATTAATAAATATTAAATATAATAATATGCAATTTTAATGTTATTATATATTATATAATCATATTAAAATAAATATTAAGCACTAAAATCTTCCAAAAAATGGCAATTAGCTCAGCAAAGTATGAAATCAGCCCCCTAGCCCCCAGCTAAGTCAGACTATATTAACTAATCACAAGTGTACCTGGGGATTCATGAGTGAGAATAAACAATTGGTCATTTCGGCAATGGAGATTTCAGAAATTATTGCCAGGAGTGGGGTCCTTTTTTATTCCTTATAGACCAGTGCAAAAAAAAGTTTAATAACCCATTAATGACCCAAAGAAAATGTTATTCTCTGTAAGTGGGAAATAATTGAGTATTTAGCAGCAAAAATCTGTTCCACTTTGCTATTTCACAAGCACATCTGGTTATTTCAAAGAAATTTGGGATATTCCATGTCTAGTAGAGGTAGAAAAGAGAAGAAGATGGCTATCAAGTAGAATGTTGAATAGTATAAAACACAGTAGAGAGAGTCTGTTTCAATATTCAGGTTTCTGCTAGTATTTCTTCTCTGAATATAGCATGTAAGAGAACAACTCTATATGTTTTTCATACAACTGGATGACTGAAGGAAGATACGAGGGACAGATGTATTACAGAAGCTCACAGAAATAATGTAAGCAGTACCAAATTTGCTCATCTGTTCGTTAATAGCTTAAATTACTTTAAACAGAAATGTTATATATATATATGATTATATATATACACATATAATAGTTTTGTATGAGTTAATATGTAAATATATATAAATTACAATTTTATTAATTTTAAAATATATAAATACATATAGTATTTTTATATTTTATATAAATATAAAATAGTTTTTTAAATTTTAATGTATAAAATATATATCATACATGTGCACATTATCTACATATATACATATTACACACATTATATATCATACCTTTTATATGTGTGTGAATGCCAACACACACGCACACATATAATGCGTTATTGTCTGAGTTAAATAGGACTGTCATAACAAAATGTCACATACTAGATGGCTTAGACAGGAAATTTATTTGCTAATGGTTCTGAGGACTGAAATTCAGAGACCAGGGTGTTGGCAGGTTTGGTTTTTCCTGAGACCTCTCGCCATGGCTTGCAGACAGCCACCTTCTGGATGTGCCACCACAGGGATTCCCTCAGACTGTGTTGTCTGTGTCCTGATTGCCTCTAATGAAGACACCAGCCTTGGTAGATTATGGCTCTCCCTGATGACCTCATTTTACCTTAAGTACATTTCTAAAGGGCCTATCTTCAAATAGAGTCTCATTTTGAGGCACAAGACGTTAGAGCTTCAACATTTGAATGGAGAAAGGAGACACAAAAATTCTGTTGTTAAATATTCTGTTGTTAAACAGTAAATAATTATGAGAAAGGCAATTAATTGAATCAATAATTATAGAAAACTGAGGTGAATATAAAGTAGAAAACAACTCAGAATCATAGAGGTTATAATATAAGAATGGGGAAGGATAACAGCAGGTAATATCAGTAACATAAATGCAAACCCTAAATATTGAATTTATTTTATAGCTCAGGAGTCTTTTTAAAATTAAAAGAAATATATATATATATATATATATATATATATATATATATATATATATATATAGAGAGAGAGAGAGAGAGAGAGAGAGAGTCAGGGACATTGTGGGACCCATTGGTATATTTAAGAAACTAATAAACTAAAAGATTTTTGTTCCAAGAATCACAGGGGAACTGTATGAAAGTTTTGGATTACTGCACTGCAACCTCAAGTTCATTTCCATGACTAGTTTGGGGCCTACGTATCTGTATTTTAAGAAGCATCTAAGAAAATTATGATAGAGTTGATGATGGAGCACATTTTGGGAAGTACTGGTATAAACAACATGTAAATTTTGACTTTTTACTAAACCTTGTAAAGCCCTGCTCTTAGGAAGAAGATGCTGTCTGATTTAATTTGTCCAAAAGGCTCTTTCTCTTAATAGCTTTCTGACTTATGTGAAATTAGTCACTCTCTCTTCTTGAAGCTCTCATTTGTAAAACAGCCATATTAATAATACCTGCATTAAGGCAATGCTTCACATGTAATAATTGTTCAATTAATCTTAGTTATTATTATATGTGAAAGACAGAAGCATTGATAAAGCCAAAATATAGTTAGGATATAGCAGTTGTTCATACGCAGAAAGAAACAGACCCAGTATTATACAATATTGACTTAGAAATCCAGAAATTTGAATTTAGCTAGAAAGGTTAAAAAAAATCGAGTAAGGTAGAGGAGAAGGAGTGTGGAGCTACAGTGGGAGTTAAGAGATAAGGCATGTAAATTTTCATTGAGAATTTTTTAGGTACCAAGGTCTTTGGTATAGAGGAAAGAAAGAAGAAAGAAAGGAGGGACAGAGAGAGTGAGGGAGGGAAGGAAGGAAAATAGGAAGGAAGGGAGGAAAGGAGGGAGGGAGGGAATGAATGAAAACGGAGGGAGAAGGCAAGGGAGGGAGGAAATTTTAAAAAGAAGAAAATAAAATAAATAAATATATTTATATGTAGGATTCAGTCCATATTTTACATACAGCATGCTAAACCTCAGAGAGATTATGTAATTTATTAATGCAAACTTAAAATATTGGTAAGTAATAAATGAGGAATTCAAAGTTTTGTCTTATTGTTGCAAGAATTACCACCACCAAAGTAAATTTCTGTGCATTAACCACTTTACAAAGGCTCCTTTCTGCCCTGTAGTATCAGCAAAATCTCATCAGCAGTGAATTTCAAGTAAGTTTTGAGTAATTGCTGAAAGGCTGAAACTCTTGTTGCCAAAGTTTCTGAGCCTTACATTCCTCCAGCTTTCTCCAACTGTCAAGAAGCATGAAGGGGGCAAATAAAAATTAATACACTTTCTAGATGGTATTTGATTACATAAAACATGGTAATATAAAATATATAACAAAATTTTGAGACACAGTGCATATTCTTTGTTAAAATATCTTTTTCTTCCTGAAGGACCTCAGTCATTTATGGCTTTGAAAAATTGTTTGTTTGGCCACTATAGTCTAAATAACGCTTGTAAATCTTGCAGAGCAAATGGTCCCATGTTGTAAACGTAAACCCTGCAATGAAATTATTAAAAGTTAAACAATTTATTGTACTTCGAATGGGTTGCTCCACTTCTCTTAGCAATTGCTGAATCCCTTATCGAATGAGCTACAGTGGTGAAAACAGTGTACCAAATAACAATGGAGTGCTTGTAATTCATTCCTTTTGTTATTTAATATTATATTAACAAGAAACTCCAAGCCTGGATATTTTAAAACATCAATATATTATAGTCTTTCATGGATCTTTGAGTATACTGGGCTCAGACAGAGGTTCTTCCTCCTAATATCACATGTAGTCGCTATCAAATGTCAATTAGATCTAGAATGCTCACAGATTTGAATGAACTGGACCAATTCAAGTGTCTGGGACCTCAGCTGGGATGATGGAGTGATTTCAGATTGGTTGATCAGCTCTTTTTCTTAGCATTTCATCATTACACAGTCGGCTTGGTCTTCAGCACAGCATGGAAATCTCTGAGTATTCAGAATTGTTATATAAAGACTGGCTTCTCTATAGTACATGTTCTGTGAGAGAAATCAAAAGATAATAAAATGGCACAGCATCCCTTTTTTTCTCTTCTGTTGGTCAAAGCAGTCAGAGGCCCAACTCCCTGATTCTGATTCAAAAGAGCAGAGAAATGGTCTCCACTTCTTGAGCATGAAAATTGGAGATATACTTGGATAAAATACGAAAAGCATCACTATCATAAGAACTATGAACCAATGAATTTGTTAATGGAGTCAGATGTTACACAATTGAAGTAGAATCTAGGGAAGTAAAGGCCCCCAAAAAGAAGTTGGAGAAATAGAATTGTATAGAATTTTCAGGAAATATTGATGCTGATTACATCCAGCTTTTAGAGTAGCAGCACAATTAATGGGGCTGGTGTAAGTCTGTGGAATCATGTTGGCTCTTTGCTCTTTGTGGCTACCTTACCTCCTATGTTTGCATCAAATCATTTGGGAAATGGACTTGGGTTGCTCTTAGCATAGCTGACAGTAGAAAGCAGAGTTAGATGCCGAGCAGTTAAGAGCATAGACAAATTGGAAAATATCTGCATCTCTCTATGTGTATTTCCAAGACAATATGCTCATCTCAAACCTAACGCCCATTTCTTCACTTCTGCTTCCCATTTAATAACCTTTTATAAGTTGAAGTCATATAGAAATGAGGCTCCTAGGATATATAACTTCCAGCGTAACCATGTTGACCACAGAACAATGCAGCATATATTCAATGACTCTGACTGGGATTTATGGTTGTATCTACAAGTGGCAACTATTTAAAGAGTCATACTTAATGAATGAGGTTGTTACTTATTCATTTGAGATGGACAATTATTTGCTAGTAAAGTATCACAATAACAATGCAAGGTCATTAATTATTGGTATATGGTCCACCTCCCTGGTAAATTTTATCATGAAATTTTGTATTCCTTTAGTATTAGTTGTCTAACTACCTCTTCATTGATTCCATCAACATATATTTATTGGGTACTATCAGTGTTTCAATATTGAGACATTGAAATTGTTTACTTTCTTATTTTGTGCAGATTTTGTATTATCGAAAGCCAATTTTAATCAGGAATTTATACATTTGCACTGAGTCATAATATTAGGAAGACGTGTAAAATGTTATTCAGGCAAAACTACTCCTAAATCGCTGGTTTTCTTCAAATTTCCCCCGTGTAACTGGTACAATCAGCACTGGTGCAATATACCAACCTGAATGATGACATGTCAGCTTCCATTAATAGCTGAATTGATATACAAAGCTTTTGGGGAGTGTCTACATTAGTCCTGGAAATAGATTGAAATATGTTAGAAAATTGTTTTCCATTTCAATCTGATTTCCTTAAAACTGTGTGATTTAACATATTGTAAATGCTTTAGTGCTATGAATGCTATGAAGAAAAAGAAACCACATTTGTAAAGATTTCTTTGCCTTACTTTGTCTTAGTGGGTAAATTGAAATTATTTCAGCGTTTAGGAACATAAATGATTTGACATTTCAGCATTTTATTTTCATCACTAATTTCACACTAGCAAACCCCCTCATGAACAAGAAAGAAAGATCACATCACTTTTCTGTACAAATAATTTCAGCAAACTGGGAGAATATTTATAAGCCATTTTAAGCACTTCTTTTCTTACCCATATGATTGATTATCCATAACATCCTCAATTAGAAAACAGCTTATTTCAAATTCAAACAAAGCCTCTAAATTGAGTTAGTGAGAATGAGAATAAGAAGAGGAAGAGAGAAAAGAGAGCACATGCTCCTTTTTCATAATCATCTGTCATTTAGATACTATATTATTGGGTCTTATGTTTAACCTTTTCCAGTTACTTTCTGTAAAGAGGTAAGCGGTAGTGGCTATGTCACAATCTATGTGTGTGTGATTTTTGACTACCTAGGCAACACATCAGTGAGAAAAATATATACCCATTTCCTTCTAACCTCAAAAATGTTTTAATTAAATCTGTAACATAACTGTAAAGTTTAGTAAATTTTAGTCTTAATATCAGCAATTCTCAATTGATAAAACACCCCTTAAGTGACCATATTTTCAGGAAAATGTATTTTAAGGCCTGTCTCAGTAGCCATTTAAATATCAACACTTTTTTCACAAAATTATCTTTACTTCTTTGTCACAACTAATCCATGTATTCACAGTTTTATTTACTGTCGTTTTAACCTTCTCACATTTTTTCTTGTAAAATTCCAATTTAATTCCAAGAAATGGCAAAGATACTATTTCTACTGTATGTAACAGAGCATTGCTTCTTAATTTCTTTGCGTTACTAGCTGATATATTTGAAGATTTCAGACTATGTACGTCACAGAACCTAAAACATCTTTCAATTTACATGTCAAATGTCCCAAAATAGCTACTTTCTTAATTGATTCATAAATGTTGTAATGCAGATTTTCACATCAACCTCTTAACTGGTCTCCTTACTACCAGCTTTTGCTGATTTCACCTATGTTAAGCCCTTTAGATGCCATTATCTCTTCTAACACAAACACATACAGGTAACCACACTTCTGCTGGGTCATTTAGCAAGTGTGTAGCAGAACACTCTACTCTTACCTTTTTTTCATCTTCTCACTAGACATTGAACCCTGTGAGGACAAGAACCACATTTTATTCCCCTTCAAATAACCAGGACTTATCCTAGAGCCTAAAGCAGAGATGTAACTCAATAAAAGTTTAATAAATGAATCTATTTAAATAGAAAAATCACATTGTTTCTTCTCTGCTAGATTAAGCCTAATGAAATATCAGACTACCTGCTCACTATATATCACACAAATGAATTCAGTAAGTACATTATTCCTTCATTTAGCATGTCAAGGTGATATTTTAGGATCAATAAATAAAAATAAAACCACATCTAGAAAATATGAACCACCTTGAAGAATCGTTTTTGTGTCAGAAACACCCAGGAAGGCAGTGAGTTCTTCATCAATGAAGTTATTCAGGCAAAATGGAATGGATTATTGGACCTAGCTGTAAGAAAACAAACATGAGAATGAAAATGATTACGAGGCTATGTAGTACCTGAGGCCATTTCATACTCATTTAAAAATTTTGTTTTAGAATTGAATCTGTAAAAGAATTCCACTCCCTGCCACAATGTCCACAAGAGAGTATCACCCAAAACCCTCTGCTTACATTGCACATTAGCAAAGTCTTTACCTTTTGAGCATTATTTTATATCATTTTAAAACCATTATATCTGAATGAAAATATTTAAAATGTTCAGGGTGCAGATGACAAAATAGCAAACCTCTGGAGATGACTATGTATATTTGTGCCATAGTTGCCAGTGTTAAAAAGGCCTGAAACATGTTCCAATAACATAACAAATCAAAAGTGACACAGTTAATTCGAGGAAACGGGCCAGCATACACTATGTAATCCCTTTTTCTGCTGACTTGCACAAGAGCAAACATCAGTATGTAATGATGCATTATGACATAAAATAGCAGGGGTAAGGGGTAAGCACAGGCAGAAATCTTTTCTGCAGCATTTATGAAAGATTCAGAGCCACTTACTGCCCTTTTTTGCTGGTCTAAGCATGAATCAGTTTAACAGCTCAATTTACAATGTTATTTCTCATGGAAGGAATAGAAAAAGTATCAGATGTTCTAAGAAATCTATAAATCTGTGAAAGTGAGAAATTAGCAATTTTCAATTTTGTAGAGTGAGAATGTTTGTTTTCTCAAATGTAATTTGCTATCCATAGAGAAAATGAATAAAAAAATTATTCTCTAGTCAAAGGACAAATGTATGCAGAGCTGAATGTATTTAAACATAAAAATTAAACTCTCTCTCATGGTTCTGAATTAGCTTCTACAGAAACAGAGTAATTTTAGTAATATTTCTTTGTAACAGAAAACTTTTTATTCAGCTAGTTTAATGTACTTTTCATATATTTGGATAGTTTAGGACGCTGAGATTGATAAGTCAAGTGGCAATAATTAAATATTAATTGACGAAAGACAACATTGCTTAAAAGACAACAAACATTCAAATGAACTCAAGTCAATGTTCAGCCTGCTATAAAGAGTAAGGCTTCAGTAACAATCAGGTTTTTTTAATTGAGAAGCATGTGAGTACACCAGGTCCAATTCAGTACTCTATTTCATACCCGCAAGTAATGAGAAAAGTTAAGTTTGGTTCACTATTTCAAGGAGCGTTAAAACATTAAATTGAACAAATATCTGCAAACCTGTACAGAAATATAAGGTGAAAGTAAAATAGCACTGTGGTTGTAGGATTACTCATAGCATTGTGGATAAAAACACAGAGGTAAGGACTAGGATCCCTGGGTTTTAATTTGAAGTATTCGACTTAAGCTGGTGACTAGATTGAAATCTACATGTGAGCTCTTTTGAGGCTCAGCTTCCAACCTTCTCACCTGTAAATTTAGAGTTTAAGATCAGGACCCTGTAGAATGGTTCACGTCTATAATCCCAGCACTTTGAGAGGCCCAGGTGGGCACATCACTTGAGGTCAGGAGTTTGGGACCAGCATGGCCAACATGGGAAAGCCCCGTCTCTACTAAAAATATAAAGATTCGCCTGATGTACTGGCGCATGTACGGAATCCCAGCTACTCGAGAGGTTGAATCAAGAGAGTTGCTTCAGGTCAACAGAAACTGGGAAACAACCACCAGAAAGAGAAAATTCGGTGACTCATGGTCACAAGCCCTCTCCCCACACAGGACTAGGGAGTTAACACTCAGCAACTCAGAATTACTTAGGGATATGAGCCCAGGCAGTCTTGGCCAACAACAGCAACCCTCTCGGGTCCCCTTCCACCCTTCCATGCTGTGGAAGCTTTATCTTCTCTTGCTCAATAAACTGCATTGGTGCTCACCCTCTCGGTTTGCTAAGGCTTGTTTGGAGGGGAATCATCGTGCGGACGGGAGGGAGGGGGCGCGGGTAAGGCTCTCTGCTAGATTCTTCAAGCAAGGGAAGCCAAGAACCAGAGTCCAGAGTCCAAGCTGGGCATGGAAAAGGCCCTCCTCAGGGCCGTCCGTGAACCCTACAACAGCAGATCTGGTTACAAACCTATTAAGATTTAAGGGCTTAGGCAGAAAAAGACAAAAAATCAGAAAAAGACAAGAAAAATTATTCCTTGGGTGAAGTTTTATCAATTTAAGTCTTTTAGAAAACGTCTTGAACACACTGAAGGCAGAGTAAGAAACCATTCATTCTATATTACGAGTGGCAACAGTTGACACAGAAATGTCTGCTAAGCAAGATGTCTGTGGTGTCAGAAGCACACAGTTTTGAGTTCTGACTTGGCCACTGGCCTTGTGGGTGGTGTTGGGCAAGTTACTTACATTCCAGTGGATTTTATTTTCCTCGTTTTAAAAATGGAGCTACTCACATTTAACTTACATAGTCATTCGCAGACTTACATAACACTGTTAAATGCCCAGCACTAAAAGCTGTTTGTCAAATGTTACTTCATTTTCCATTGCTTTCAGTCTTTACCTAGACCACTGAAGTGTTTTTGACCCATGTATTTAGAAGCTGTTAGACAGGAACATTTCTAAGTACTAGAAAGTGGAAACAGCTTTTCCTCACTTCCATTTACCGAGCCATTTAGGTCAAACTTGATCCAAACAAACTCACATTTAAAAACTTGAAGGTAAGTGCACTGTGAATAGTACAGTATTTTGGAGGAAAAACAAACAAACTAAAAAAGAACATCGTCTCCTTTAAAGAGCTCCTAAATCAATGCTTTGGTGCCTGTACTGGAACTCAGCTAAATACTGTTAGTAAAAACAGTAAATGTTAATCATACTAAGAATTTTTCTGCATAGAAACAGTAAGTCATAATTTTGGAAGCCAGAGGCACTTCCTTCTGCTGCTCCTGTCAGGTGGCATTTCTTGAAACACTGCAGCATTATCTGTTTTTCAAGGCAGAGTGGAAAATAATGGTAACAGTTAAGTAAACTGTATGTTTTTAAATGAAGCTCTGGTGTTCTTATGTTGATGCATTGAAAAATGCCTCTGCCAAGATTTTCAACTTCCTTACCCTATCCTCCATTTCTATATTGAATTTCTAATTTTCATTTAATGAAGTAAATCTATGAACTTCAATGATACTTTGGAGAATCACAATATTCAATATTTACATGTAGCATTTATTACTGAAAGGGCTAAGTAATAACAAACTATTTGTTTAAATGTACATGTTTAAAATTTTGCTTTTGATTTTGCTTTCATGTGACAAAAGTCATTGACTGTATGAGTATGGCTAATCATTGTTCTGAAAGGAATATAGCTCAGCATATTCATGGGAGTGAAGCGACCAAATATGGTAAAACAAAAGCAAAGGCCTGGTCAGCAGTCTGATCATTTTAATTTGTGTCACACAGGCATTATCTACTCATTGGAGATGACATGTGTCAACTTTGTTAAAGAAAACTGTTAATAGCTGAATTAGAAAATTAAATTTTGGCCTTGGATGCTCTTTTAAATGGTGGTTCTCTGATGACCAGTTCTGTTAGTCCAGAATTATCCCAGCAACATGGTCTCTGGCCTTAGGAAAGATACCATGCATTCATATGTGACTTAGCTAGGGAACATTTGAGGAAGCACAAAACAACAGAAAACAAATTATCCTCAAACACGGAGGCAATGATGAATCATAACGTGTGACAGATAGGAATGAGAAACCTAGGAACTGAGTTACAACCTCTCAACAGTGAATCAATACAGGAATCAAAGCCAGGCTGGAAAATGCACACTTTACTCAGAGGACCAAGTTCAAAGTTGTATATCATTTATGAACACTAGAATGGAGGCAGAGCAGTAGCTACAGGCACAAAGCACTACATGCAGTTCCCTATGTAGGAACTTATGTGGAGAAGGTAGTGATGGCATTTAAAATTTTGACTCTATAATTATTCTGCATAGCACAATTTGTGCTGAGTTTTAAAGTGAGGCATTATGTCAATTTCACTACACTCAACCTTTCTAAATTTTTGCACTTGTACTTAAAGGTCCATCCTCCAGAGAAAAGAGAAGATTTTTGTTGGGGCTGATGTTACTTTGTGTTTGTTCTTTGTTTTTTATTTGTTTGTTTTGTTTCTTCAAGCCATGGTAATGAAGAAGGCCAACTGATTGTGGGGTATAAGGCTGGGAAAAAAAATTTATATTCAACAAGAAATGAAGAAGAACATAGTTTTTGGGTATCACACATGTGGAAAGAATGATGCAAACAAATTTTAATATGTCTGTAAAGAGAAAGCCAGACATCAAATCGCAGGCCTTCTATGACTAGTTGAAGGAAGAAAACCATTGCATGCTAAAGGACCAGGCCAGAAACTACAGAAAAAGCTTTCCTCACGGATCTCTATCATGGAAAAGCCTTTTGCAACACACAAATGACTACCGTAAGTGAACAAGACAAGATATAACATTCATTTAAATACATCTAGTTTACGTTTAGTGTTTCCAAGCACCACCTCCTTTTACACCATCTCCACGCGTTAGGTATTATAATCAGCCCATTTTCAAGATAAAGAACTAAAACATTTAGTGAGAGTCTCTGGTTCTCAGTTTTGGAGATGCATTAGAGACACCTGAATATGTTTTAAAAATACCACCAGTGCTTGAGTTTGGAATCTGTGGGAGTTGGGGCCAGGCATTGGTATTTTTTCAAACATTTTAGATGGCTCAAATATGAAACCAAAGTTACGAAGCACGAAATTAAATAATTTTTCCGAAGTAACACAGTGAGTAAGAGTAGATTCAGGATGGACACCTAGAAACGCAGTTTCTTCATGACACGTCACTGTCCTGTAAGGTACATTTGGAAAGGCAACAACAGGCTTGAGTCAATGCTGTAGCTCAACCATGATCCAAAATTAGAATAGCATCTTATGATATGTACTAGCACCCTGTGCTAGGAATATTCCCAACTTGTTTTTTTTCTTTAAAGAAACGTGTAACTTTTTACTGCTCTTACTGTAAAGGTTAAAATTCTTCATTTGGTCTACAAAGACAAAGGTCCTTAGAAGCTGGGATCTCCCTAATCCTTCAGTCACAACAGGCAATTCAGGCATTGACTTTTCCCTCCTGCTCTGTCTCTAGTGTGAGTTCCTGCAATGGTTGTGGCCTCTGCCTGGATTATAGATTATGCTTTCTTTTTTCTTCCCCAAATTAGTATTTGCTTTACATTTAAATTTTGTTTTAATGGCTAAGTCTCAGGAAAAACACATTTTTTTTTTTAGATGGAGTTTTGCTATTGTCACCCAGGCTGAAGTGCAGTGCAGTGATCGCCTCTCACTGCAGCCTCTACCTCCCAGGTTCAGGCAGTTCTCTTGCCTCAGTCACCCAAGTAGCTGGGATTACAGGCATCTGCCACCATGCTCAGCTAACTTTTGAATTTTTAGTACAGACAGGGATTCACCATGTTGATCAGATTGGTCTTGAACTTCTGACTTCAGGTGAACCACCTGCCTAAGCCTCCCAATATACTGGGATTACAGGTATGAGCCACTGTTCCTGGCCAGAAAAACATAATTTTTATTACTAGTTCCAAACCTCGCCTCCTCTACCTATATGGATTCTCAGAGCTTTGCATTTCTTACGTCCACTTCTACAGTCTTATTTGTTAACTATAAATAGGTGACTGCTGAGTATAAGTCTTCAACATTCTTCATTCTCCCTGACCCTCAGTCACGTACCTATGAGCATCTCCATTTTGCTTTCCTTATGCCACCTTAAACTTAAGCTGTCTTCAAGAAAAATTTATTTTCCTGAGCTAAAACTGAAGTCTTCTGAAGTTTATTTTTTTTAATTGTACTGAAAACATCAATCTTCTCTTCACTGTCAGGTCTTGAATTGTTAGAATTACTCACGAGTATATTTTCGCCCGGTATGTTCACCTAGTTTTTTAACCTTGATAGTTGAATGCTCAAAACGACTCTTTAGCATCTTTTCATTTCTATTGCCATCCCCAGGTTCAAACACTCATCACTTCTAATTTAGACTACATAGCATTGCTCAACATGTGTTGGACAACACACTTTAGCTTCATGCATAGAGCTTATTACAATGTTGACAATTATGCCTTTTTTTCAGAGCAAATGAGTTCAACTATCTGGGGGCTGAAATATTAGGATCTGTGTTTTAGCAAGTTCCCACATTATGACCCTATATGCTCAACTCTGAGAATCATGCAACATAATAACTTTCTAAGCATCGCTCTAGTCCCCATCCTTTCTTACTTCAGTTAAACATAGTTGCTCCTGTTGCATTAATTTTGCAAGGAATTATTCCAGTAATAAGCCCCCCAAACTTAAAAAAATTAAATTCTGAAAATCTATTGCAGGTAAAAAAAATCCAAGGATACATATAAATCTTCATTAAGGACATTTTAATTCTAATATATAGTTTCAACTTACTGTCCTACTCATATTCCTTTCAGGTGATTGACATAAACTCAAACTGCAAGGCATATTTTAGAAATTTTACTTTGCATCGAGTTAGCAGGTTTACATCTTTGTGATGTCAGCTTGCTATTTTCTCTATCTAAAACATACTTGCTTCAACAAATGCCTCAACTGACAAACTTCCAGGCTCCCCTCAAGTGCCCCTTTATAATTGGTCTATGGTGATCTCTTAAGTGTTGAGAGCCAAGAATTTTATTAGGTATCCCAAATATGAATAACAGCTATTTCATTGCATGTACCATGCCAATTCCATCACATTTTTTAATATATGGTATGAATCCCTGTCCTGACTCTGCTGTCTCCTGTACATCATGTCTGCTGTACTTGCAATTTCTAAAGAGGTATGTCTTCATATATCTGGGCACTTGGGTGCAACTGCTGCTTTCAATTAAACCAAAGTCACTGCCGATGTTGGAGAAATTCAGATGCCTCTTCCTTGAAGGAGAAACTCAATGCAAATACTGTATCTGTAGAACTCAAATGCTTCTAATTAATGATGGAGTTGGTGATAGTGCTGTTGTCTGGAGAGTTTTCTTATCAGAAGAAAAGCACTTCTCTCTTGTCTCTTCCACATGACCCCTTCTGGCCCCTCCCCACCACCACCCCTACTTTTTGTTGTTTATGTTTTTATTATAATTGTATTTAAGTGATTAATGGATAACATCTCTCCCAATTTACAAGCAACTGATAGATGAGAAATTAGATTCATGTTGATTAAACTACTATTGCTGATTGAAACTGAATTCAAAGTTGACACTTAGGATGAGGGCCAAATGTCCTTGTAGCCATCACCTGAATAAAATATGACTAATTCACCCTATTAATTAGATAATTTCACATCTTCCCTACAGGGGCAGACTTCGTTGCAGATGAGCAGATCAGAAGGGACATATTGGAGGAAATCATTTCTTCCCCACTCCTAGGTTATTTTATATTCCACTTGGGAAGCTCTTCATAAAATACTCCTGAATAACTGCTCTATACCCCTCACTCACTTCCTAAATCTAAATAGAGAGTTTGGAAATAAAAAATGTCCCCTTGTTTCCAACACTCTATTTTTTATAGTGTAGGAATTCAGTTTGCAGGATAGAAAATATGAATCCCTGTCTGCTTTGCCATGGCACAGGTATGAGGGGCAAACTTTCTGTGGAAAGGCCTCTGTCCTCCTGTTTGACCAGAGCCATGCTAAGTAAATCTTTTTTTTTTTTTTTCTATTTTTGAGACGGAGTTTCGCTCTTGTTACCCAGGCTGGAGTGCAGTGGCACAATCTCGGCTCACCGCAACCTCCACCTCCTGGATTCAGGCAATTCTCCTGCCTCAGCCTCCTGAGTACCTGGGATTACAGGCACGCGCCACCATGCCCAGCTAATTTTTGTATTTTAAGTAGATACGGGGTTTCACCATGTTGACCAGGATGGTCTTGATCTCTTGACGTTGTGATCCACCCGCCTCAGACTCCCAAAGTGCTGGGATTATAGACGTGAGCCACCACGCCTGGCAGTAAATCTTATAGAGAAGCCACAGTCTCCAATGTCACTTTTATTAGAAATAAGGGAGATATCACATCATCCGTTTAGCAAAAACCCTCCCACTATTCTTTATTTACTCAGAATAAAATCCAGAGTGTCCACACTGCCTTCACAGTCCTCTGTGAGATGGCTCCCCATGACCTGTATATTCTAATCTCCTCCTTGTTGCCCCATTCCCTTTCCTGCTGCAATTCTGGCCTCCTAGTTTATCTGCAAACACATAAGACATTTACTAAACCTGAGCCTATGCCTGCAATTCGCTTCCTCTAAATAACTTCCTTTAGTCTTCAAATCTTTGCTCAAGTCTTTGGTTTCTTTTCTTTCTTTCTTTTTTTTTTTTTTTTTTGAGACGGAGTCTTGCTCTCTTGCCAGGCTCCAGACTGGAGCGCAGTGGCTCAATCTCAGCTCAGTGCAACATCCGCCTCCCGGGTTCAAGCAATTCTCCTGCCTCAGCTTCACGATAGCTGGGAAGACAGGCGTGCACGACCACACCCAGCTAATTTTTGTATTTTATAGTAGAGACGGGATTTCACCATGGTCTTGCTCTCTTGACCTCGTGATCCGCCCGCCTCGGCCTCCCAAAGTGCTGGGATTATAGGCGTGAGCCACCACGCCCAGCCTTTGCTCAAGTCTTTGCTTTCCAATAAGCCCATGCTGAAACTTTGTTTCTCCACTTAATTCTGCAACCTACCCTCCTACCAACACCCCAGGTCAGCTTTCCTCTTCTACATGACTTTACATTGTCATCTTTAAGTACGCAGTACAGTCTTCTTATTATGTTTGCTGTTCATTGCATGTTTCTCCCAACTGGAAGTTCCACCAGGGTGGCAGTTTTTCTATCTTCTGTTCCATGATATATTCCAAGCACTTAGAATGGTCCCTGACACATAGAAGGCACTCAGTTAATGTGGAGGGAAATTGAGCCTGGGATGGGGACAGAGGTCATTATATTATACTAGCTCCTGTGTAGCTGAAATCCTTTTGGTAGTATATGAGCAAAATAAATGGTAGTTATTTAAAAATTTTAATTTAGTTTTTCATTTGAGTGTGTTGCTGCTAAATATGTTTCTAACTTCAACCAATATGACTGCCACTTCCTTTTCTAAAAATGAAATCAAATTGTTGTAAAAATGACTAGATACTATATTTTTAATGCATGACAGTTTTGTATATAAGAAATTGCCAACATATTTGGTATAATTAAATCTATATATTATATGCCACAGAATGAATGATTTCAGCTCATAAACTCTAACTCTCTACTGACTATTGTTATTTTTAAATTTTGAGCAAGAATACAACAGAGGCAGTGCACAATAGAATGGGACTAGCATGTTATCATTGGCTGCTAGTGCAAAATGTTTTCCTTTAGAAAATAATTAATAATATAGAAATGAGAATATAAATAATTTTATATAAATAACACTGTACATGCATTCAAATAATAAATATTTAAAACATATTTGTCAATATGATCAGCCAAGGAAACATAGGGAGACTCCTTCTCTACAAAAAATTTTAAAAACCACTTGGCTGTGATGGCACGTGCCTGTAGTCCCAGCTACTTGGGAGTCTGTGGTGGAAAGATCTTTGAGCCAGGAAGGGCAAGGCTATGGTGAGCTGTGATTGCACCATCTCACTCCAGCCTAAGCGACAGAGTGGGACTCTGTTTCCATAAATAAATAAATTATTATATGTATTATAGAATATATATGTGATGAGATGATGGTAAGAAGGACACGCCGTATTTCATGTGTAAGGCATTGTTTGGCATGAAACTGAAGACTCTGTAGGTTATCGGTAATATATTTTATATATATGAATTTATGCTTTAAAGACAAATAGTAGGATCACTTGCTTTTCATAAAACATATTATACTTTGCATGAAGATTCCATTTATAAAATTTTTAAAGGAATATTTGGGTATTCTTTCACAGAACAAATAAATTGATTGGTTTTGAGGCTTTTTTGTTATTGTTTTTGTTTTGAGAGGAGTTTTTTGCTCTTGTCGCCCAGGCTGGAGTGCAGTGGCATGATCTCAGCTCACTGCAACCTCCACCTCCAGGGTTCAAGTGATTCTCCTGCCTCAGCCTCCCAAGTAGCTGGGATTACAGGCACCTGCCACCATGCCCAGCTAATTTTTTGTATTTTTAGTAGAGATGGGGGTTTACCATGTTGGTCAGGCCAGTCTCGAACTCCTACCTCAGGTGATCCACCAGCCTCGGCCTCCCAAAGTGCTGGGATTACAGGTGTGAGCCATGATGCCTGGATGATTTTGAGTTTTAGAATTGTATGCTTATTGAATAAACTAAGCATCCTTAATAACTAAAAAATGCCCATGACAATTTTTTATTATCTTTGAGTCCAAGTTAAAAAAAAAAGTGAGGAATTTAGATCATTGCTCCAGGCACAGTTATAAAAGCTGTTACTTTGTCACAGAGTCTATTAACCTGATCAGAAATTATTAATCTTTCTTCTATTCATTCAACAAGTACCTCAATATGTATGGCCTCTGTTTATTATTACAGTGTTTTGCACTGTACTTAATGTTTTCCATTGGACTGTAAAATCTTTTATGGGCCATAATTTGTTTCAATTTATATTGTACCTTGAGGCTAGTAGGCTTTCATAGAAACAAAATGTTAAAGTTAACTGTAAGAGGTGCAGAAGATAGAAATCAACTTATGTTCCTTGTACCCAAGAAGTTAGCATCTAATGAGGCAGATATCCCAAGTTAATAATGACAATGTTATGTGAAAATACTACTGCAAAATTTTGTAAATAATGTTTAGGAGCAGAAAGAAAAGATACCTAACTTAGCCTACATTCAGAGAAATGAGTTGATTAGAAAATGCTTCCAAAAGATGACACTCCTAAAGGTGAAGTTGTAGGTTCCCAGGCAAATATGAGTTGTAAGAAGGTTTTATACAAAAAGAGCAGAGTAAGGAAAGCCAGTAAAACAAAACAAAACAGAATATGTTAAGACATAGTTTTTATGTTTAGAGAAAGTAGTTAATCAAAAATACCTAATGCATATATCTTTTATCTAAAAATGCAAATAGCCTGGAGCATTGGCTCAAGTTTATAATCCCAGCACTTTGAGAGGCTGAGACAGGATGATTGCCTGAGCTGAGGAATTTGAGATCAGCCTTGGCAACACAGGGAGACTCCCTCTCTACAAAAAATGTAAAAACTCGTTGGATGTGATGAGTGTTCCTGTAGTCCCAGCTACTTGGGAGGTTGACATGAAAAAAATCACTTGAGCCAGGGTGGTCAAGGTTGCAGTGAGCGGTGATTGCACCACTGCACTCCAGCCTGAGCCACAGAATGAGACCCTGGTCCCATAAATAAATAAATAAATAAATAAATAAATAAATAAATAAATAATTTATTAATAAATTTAGGTGGTGATATAGTAAAATACAAATGTTTTTTAAAGTACTTCAAAAAATGTGAAATTATATGTGACCAAAATTCATCTGTAATACACATTTTCTATGCTACTAAACATTTTCAAGTTTTGATAAATTTTTCAAAGGAAATATGTATATATATATATATATATATATATTTTTAAGTGAAGAAAATAGTCTGAAAGGTGTTGGTTAAGACATAGTTTTTCAAAAGAGTGTCTTGATATGGTACTTTCTTAATTGTAAATTAATGGTAGAACTAAAGTTATAATTAACAATTAAAAGATTAACAGAAGAAAGGAAGGGAGAGATAGTGGGAAGAGGAAGATAAAAGAGAAAGGGAGAAAGAAAGAAGAAAGAGAGGGGGGAAGGAAAAAGGAAGGAAGAGAGAAAAAGAAGGAAAGAGAAAGAAAGAAAAAAGAAAGAAAGAAAGAAAGAGAAAGAGAAAGAAAGAAGAAGGAAGAAAGAAGAAAGAGGGAGGGAGGAAGGAAGGGAGAGAAAGAAAGAAAGAGAACAAAGGAAGGAAGGAAGGAAGGAAGGAAGGAAGGATTTGTACAAGGTATGTCTCCTACTACATTAGTAATTGGATAATATGCTAGCTCATGTCCAAACTGAACTCCTAGTGTTTCATCTTAAACTTTCTTGTACAATTGTTCACATCTTAGTGTATGTCAACTTTTTCCTTTCATTTCATTTGATTAAATACTTTAAAGTTGTTTCTAATGTATCTGTTAAATAATTCGGAAATTTTCATTTATGTAAGGTATAGTTGTGTTTGGCATAATTTTGTTGTTTCTACTATCATTATTGTTATAAAGTACAAGTATGCACAAAAGAGTAGCTGCAGTTGAGTAATCAAAACTATGTCTTATTCTATGTCTGATGGGCTTTTCGGCAGCATTCATTAAACGTCTTTGTAGTCTTTATACCCGTTGGTGCATAGGGTGAAATATTCACCATACTGACCTATATTTAGAAGGATTATAGGTCGAAGATAGATGTAGGGAAATACATATTATAAGAGATAGGAAAAAACAAAGTTTTTTTCCTGTTCTTACACAGTGAACTCAGAGCATTTTGCCTATGTTCACACAAATGTGAGTGGGTTTTTACCCATACACGTGGGTATGGAAACACAAACAACTGGAAAACTAAAGTTTCTTTTCCTAATTTTATGCTCAATACAACACAAAGCTCTTCACCTTCGGTCACCAAAATGTGTGGCTGTTTCTCAACACTAATAACCAGTTCTCTGGTGGACACCAACTGGGTGTTTTATAATTTAACTTAATTCTAATACTGTCTACCTGGAGATAGCATCAAACCCCACAGGTTAAGGACTTAGTCCCCCAAGACCTCTCCCCACTTGATGCTAGTCACAAGTGTCAGGTTGTCGCCTTTACTTCTGAACTACTGTCTAGAAATCAGGTATTTCAGGAGCTCTTCTTGGGGTTGAATTAATTGGCTAGAGCAGCTCAAAGAACTCAAGGAAACTCTTTCCTTATGATTACCTATTTATCATAAATGATACTACAGAAGATACAGATGAAATAGTCATAAAGAAAAGATACACAGGGCAAGATATGGGAAGGCAGGGACATGAAGTTTCTATGCCATCTCTGAGTGTACCACACTCCAGGTGCCTCCACTTACTCAGCAATTCAGAAGCTCTCTACACCCTATCCTATTGGGGTTTCACAGAGGCTGCATGGCATAGACATGATAATTTGAATCATCGGTGATCAATTCAACCTTTATTCCCTGCTTGCACACTGGGCTGTCCAAACGCCCATCAAAAATTGCCTCATTAAAACAAAGATCGTTCTTGTCACTCAGGAAATTGAAGAAGTCTTAGGATCTCCATGTTAGGAACCAGAGTCAAACATTAAATAGAAGAAAATTTCTCCTAGCAATTCTAGAAAGGTTTTTAGGAGCTCAGTCTTGGGACCTGAGGGGAGACATATACATACATAAATAGATAGCAAGACAGAGAGATATCTCAAATAGTTTAATATAAATGTGTCCTAGAATATCCTTTCCTTTTACTGACATCACTGAGGAAGTATCCCTCAGTTAAATCAATTTCCACTCATCTTTTACTATCTCAAATATCTCGGTTAGAAACCGAGGAAACTCTGATTGCTTCAAAAATATCTCAGTGCCAGCAAGACCACAGTGACCCCAGAGATTAGAAAACAGTGGATCCTTTTTACTTGACACCTATTGTTTCCACTGACACTATTGATGTCACAGTTACAACTTCAAATTATAATAATCCTTTTATGCCTTAATCCCTTTGAAGAGTTAACATAGCAACATGACTGGTTTTTGCACTCTAAGTCCATTGCTTCGCAGACTGATGCAACCGTCTGCAATTCCTGCTTCCACTTCCATGTCCCTATCTTTCATATGGCTGCCTAGCTCCCATCTTTTATCTTCTGATTTCTCTCCTGTAGCTGAAAAGCCCCTGGGCTTGTTCCAATAAACTTAAAATGATCCATGGCCTTAATGAGTTCATCATCCGCCAGAGAAGATCCAGTATCAAACAAGCAAATATAGCATGTGTTGACCATTGATAACACCCAAAGGGGAAATCGTCACCTCTCCAGGAAGCCTGATTGTTTCCAGAGGCTAGAATGGAACAACTTCTTTTCTCTGGGCTCTCTTCCTTACTGTCTTGCCTGGCATTTTCAGCATTCTGGGGAATACAAGAAGTATACAAATACTGCTCAGAAAACAGAGAATGAAAAAACCTAACAGGGTCTTATCTGAGAGAACTGAATGTGAGTCACAGGTTGAGCAAGCCACAACACAGAATTACCTAATGACTGTTCAAACTAAAAGCTGATAGTAGTAGAATGCCTATCGTGTGCCAGCCGTAGGTCTTACGGCTATAATCTCTTGATATGTATTATCCAACTTAATAAGAATTATATTTATAAATAAGGAAACTAAGCCACCAAGAAGCCGAATAAACCTGCCTAAGGGCATATAGCTAGACAGTGGCAGATACTTGACCTAAAGTAGACAAGGGTTTTAACGCCAGGGAATGGAGGTATGTCATACAGTATTTTATCACATAAATGTCTCTCAGGCTGTGTGGAATCTAATTGTGTACATTAGCATAAACATAGCACATAGAATACATATATATGTACATATTCACACACACACACACACACACACACACACACACACTTGTAGTATTTGTATAGCATATAAAACTTCACAAAATATTCTCCAAAGCATGGTCTCATCAATCACAGCCACTACTCTAGATGTTAAGTATTATCAGAATACAGAAAGAAACAGATTTTTTTAATGTGAAAAGAGAATCATTCAAATTCACTGTGTCTGTGAGATTTGCCTTTAAGCCTTCTGATTGCATGACCTGGGTTTTTTCCATCACTGCATTAATATTCCTATGAAAAAGTAAAACAAAACACAAATCAGATGACTAGACACAGCTGGGCCTGATGTATTATATGAATGATTTTTTGTGTTATGATTGAAAAAACTTGTCAGTTTTTCTGTTTTCATTTAAATGGTGGAAATGATTTATATTAACTTATCTTAATTGAAACCAATTAGATTTTCAAAGGTATCGTGGCTGGAAATATAACCACACTGTGATCCACAAATCCACAAATTGAAAATCAAGTTCACTTTTATCTATCTAGCAAAGAATTAGAAAGCTTATAATAAAAATGACTTGTTTGATTTAGTTTCTTTCCAAAGAATTCATATTGAAGAGAGCTTGAATTTTTTTCTTTTAATAATATGTTTCCTTTTAAAATATATTTTGTAAGTAATATTCCTGAACTATTTAGCATCTTTTGTGGTGATAAAAACTAAAGTCAAACTTTAAATTCACAGGTCCTTTGAAAGTAAAATGGTAAATTTCAGCTTCAGGAATGATAGATTCCAGGGGTTCAAATTTATCCTCAGAATTCTGTGTTTTATCAAATATTACTCCTATTTTTTCCTATAATGGTTTAAATCTCAAGAAGACTGAGAGGCTTCCTCTATGTCAAGTTGGCAAGATGACCTTTCTATATCCAAAACTTTACCCAATTAGATCAGTAACTTCCAATTAAAACATGGAAATATTTCTCTTTTCCAAAATTTTAGAAAATACTTTAAAATTAAATCTTGTTGTCCAGATATGGGACACCTGCCTCCTTGAACCAGGTGGACTAGAGGTACGGTGGTTCTGGAAAAGAAATTGGGAGTATTTCCAATGGAGGAAATGGGTGAATGTGTGTGGAGCAGACACAATAAAACTAATATCCAGCACTGGGGCTAGCAAAAGGTAACATATGTCTACTACAATTATGAGGCAACACATATTGAATAATAAAAATGGTTGTTTTCAAATAAATAAATCTGCTGCAAAAAATAATTCAACTAAAGGTAGAAAGCTAAATTTGTAGGCATTAGTTAATAGCACAGTTCACTTATGATGTTTAAATCAGATATACACACTCATATTTTAAATTCAGAGTATGTATATACGTAGTAATATGATAGCAATAGATCTGAATTGATGTTGAGCAACTGTTTCCTTCAGAAGTATTTATGAATAGTTTCAAAAGCTCCTCAAACTGGAATGGGATATTTCATACAGGTTATAATTTAGTGTAATGTTTCTCTTTGAAAAGAAGTTATAACACAGATAAGTTATTATTCCTTGTATTCTACTCTGTACCAACGTTTATTGATATTATTTATTTTATAAGACAATATAATTACTAAAGCACTTATGAAATATGCAGGGCCCAGTAATGTACTTCTGACAAACTAATAACCGATTTTATTTTTTTCCAACATAATACTGAAATAACAATTATTTTCTATCATTTATCTGATTGATAAAAAATTCTAGGATTCACAATAAACTTAAAATATTCTTATAGGGATAGCATCACAGCTAACTAATATATCACATTATAATATATAGTTTTAACAGTATCTACATATCTATATAACTTGAAATTTCATACAATGGCAGTTTTCAGCACTTTATTTCCAGAGTAAATCAATTTTCAACTATGACAAGTGTAAAATCTACATAGCTGCACGATTCTGCATTTGCTTTAAATTTCATAGCTCTATTTTTATAGGCAAATGTCCTATTCGCCTTTAAAAAATGAAAAGGGGGGTGAAATATATCTAATATAGTCAGAACAAGCATGTTGTGTGTGTGTGTGTGTGTGTGTGTCTATGCTTGTGTATATGTGCAGTTATCCAATTATTTCCTGTTGTGATGTACTGCTCTTTTTTCCATTAGGTCATTAACTCTTATACTACAAGAAAAAGGAAAACAGATATTACATTTATTTTTTTAAATATTTAGGCCTGGGCACCAGGGCTCATACCTGTAATCCCAGCACTTTGAGAGGCCAAAACAGGAGGATCTCCTGAGGTTAGGAGTTCGTGACCAGCATGGCCAACATGCGGAAACCCAGTCTCAACTAAAAATATGAAAATAAGCAGGGTATGATGGTGTGCACCTGTAGTCTCAGCTGCTTTGGAAGTTGAGGCATCAGAATCAGTTGAACCCAGATGAGAAGGTTGCAGGGTTGCAGTGAGCCTAGATCATGCTACTGCATTCCAGCCTGGGTGACAGAGAGAGACTCCATTTGAAAAATATACATATACATATATATTTTTAGATCTGCAAGTATTTTTTCCAGTTTTTTTTTGTTAAGTTTGGGTAATGAAATGACATAATATTGCAAATTTTAGAATCTAGGTTTAAGTGTGAACATACTTCAAAAAGTCAATATGAAGACATTTAAAATGCATCAAATATCAAACATTTCATTTTTTGAGTGCTTCTGATAATTTGGAAGTGATTGTTGTGCAATGAGAAAACTAATGGAATTTTCATTGCTGATGTGGATTATAGTCATAATTTTTCTTTGCTATACTGGGTAACTGATCAAATTATCTAAACTATCTGAACCTCATAATATGCTCTTCTGGTAAAGAGAATACAAGGTTTTAGAAATGACTAAATAAGTTAATGAATGAAAAGTGTATTCTAAATTTTAAACTGTTATACATATTTTTTCCTGATTTGTTGAATTCATTCAACTTTTTACATAAATGTTATGTTTTATATTTTAAAGAACTAGGTATTTGAGGTTAATACAAAGTCTAAAACTGTCTTAAGTTATTAGAAGTTTTGTGATCATCTTATATTAGATATTTTTGAAAGGTATTTTATTAAGATTTCCTGGAACACACCAGGAAACTAAGATCCAGATGGCCCAGGGTCAAATTTCATAGATGATAATGTTTTTGAATGACAGTTTGATATACTTTTGGTGAACTATGTAATGGTTCATATAATGTTGCAGTTTTGAAGCATCTAAAATAAACACAATTTTACCAAATCTTTATTAACTGTAAATACTTCACAATGATTCTTTGGGCTTCATAGCTTATTTGGAATTTTTGAATGCAATACTATCACTGATGAAAACTGTTTCACTATTTAGATTAATAAACAAAACATTTTCTTTTTCTTGAAAATATTTGTGTTACAGTTATGAAAATGATTTTTCAAATACATTTTTAACAAAAAAGAGTTATGCTAAACAAGGAAGAAAGAAAAAATGAGCATTCTAAAGAAATGACACAAATACTTATTAAGTGTTTTCAGCTAGATTGCAAATGCTTTTTACAGAAAAATTAATGTTATTCAGAGTATACATTAAAAAATGTTAGCATAAGAACTTCAAATTCATAGAGTTACTGATGTGCTGTATGCTTTATAAAGTTTATTCCTCATATGTTTTCTGTTGTTAATATGAAAGAATTATACCTTAAAATACCAAAAGGGTTTTTAGATCATTTAAAATCAGTTAAAACTGAGATATTCTTATAATTAATTTTCTACTCAGATGAGAATTTTGAAACTTGAAATAACTTGCAGATGGCCATTGATATAGTTAAGAGAAAATTTGTACCATCTTTCAGGAATCGTTTTACCCTCTTGTAAAACTCTAGGTACTTTTGATCTGGGAGGGGAGGAAGATGGCGCTCTAGAAGCAACTCACGACTACAGCTCTCAGTCAAGACACAGACTGTGAATAAACACTGGATTTTCAGATGGATCTTTATAGCCCACAGAGCAGGGAAAAACCCAGGTGTAAGAGGCATGCAGGACTCAAGCACAGCACTCTCCGCTGGCAAGGCAGGGCATCCAGTGCCACAGCGCAGCGGCACGGCCATGAAACACACGGGTCTGGGTGCCCTGTTAAACAGGCAATTTGAGACTTGGGAGGGCAGATTGCTATGTTCATCTGATTGAACGGGTTTTGGACGGTGAACCAGACCAGGAGATTTCTGGGAGGTGAATTGTGAACCAGCGTAGCGGGTAGCTGCACAGGAAATCACACAGATCCCGGGGCCCTTTCGGCCGGTGGCTGAGACACCTGGGAGAGAGTCAACCATACAACTTTAAAAAAAAAAAAAAGCAAAAAGGCTCGGAGGCAGGGAGCCAACTGATCAGGCTCGACGGGTCCCACCCCCACAGGGACAAGCAATAAGGCTATTCGGAGTGCCTGGGGTTGAGAGTTCCACTGCAGAAAGAGCTGAACACATGACTGTGCAGCTCCGTGGGGGAGGGGCGTCCGCCATTGCCTAGAGCTTCGGCCCCTACTGAGGTACCCGCCCACTGCTGACGCAGTCAGCCGTTGCTGAGGCAACCCGCAATAACAGAGAGACTTCGCCAACAGGGCAGAGCCCACATCAGCAGGGTGGAACCTACGTCAGTAGGGCGGAGCCCAAAACAGCAAGACGGAGCCCACAGCAAAAGGGCGGACCTCATGCCAGCAGGGCAGAGCCTCGGCAGTGACTAGACTGCCTCCTAGCTGGGCAGGACAGCACAACAGATACTCACAAATAAAGCCCTAACTCCCTGAGAGAGAGCATCTGAGGAAAAAATCCGGTTTCATGAGTTCTGCCACAACAGACTTAAACGTACTTGCCTAGCAACACTAAATGAACAACGGAGCTCACAGAACAGCACTTGAGCTCCTATAAAGTACAGATTGTCTCCTCAAGGAGCTCCCTGATCCCTGTATGCCCAAAGAATCACCTCAAAAAGGACTGATCAGACTGACATTTGGAGGGCATCATTCTGGGACAAAGATAGAAGAAGAAACAGGTAGCATCCCTCACTGTTCTGCAGATGCTACAGGTGCACCCCAGGCAAGCAGGGCCTGAAGTGCACCTCAGCAGTCTTACAGCAGAGGGGTAGACTATAAGAAGGAAAACTAAGAAACAGAAATACTCCATCATTAACAATCTGGGCCTCTACTCAGAGACCCAATCGAAAAATCAGCAACTACTCAGATGACAGGTGGATAAATCCACAAAGATGGGAAGAAACCAGTGCAAAAAGGAGAAAAACACCCGAAACCAGAACACCTCACCACCTACAAAAGACCAAAACTCCTCACCAGCAAGGGAACAAAGCTGGACGGAGACTGAGAGTGATAAAATGATGGAATCAGACTTCAGAAGGTGGGTAATGAGAAACTTCTGTGAGCTAAAAGAACATGTTCTAAATCAGTGCAAAGAAACTAAGAACCTTGAAAAAAGATTTGAAAAAAGATTTGAGGAAATGATAACAAGAATGGACAACCTAGAGAGGAATATGA
>CM052650.1:30207326-30311836 GCA_028533165.1 Leontopithecus rosalia | reverse complement strand
GGCGATTCCTCAAGGACCTAGAAATAGAAATTCCATTTGACCCAGCAATCCCATGACTAAGTATATATCCAAAGGACTATAAATTGTTCTACTATAAGGACACATGCACACGAATGTTCACTGCAGCACTGTTTACAATAGCAAAGACCTGGAATCAACCCAAATGCCCATCGATGATAGACTGGAATGGGAAAACGTGGCACATATACACCATGGAATATTATGCAGCCATCAAACATGATGAGTTCGTGTCCTTTGTAGGGACATGGATGAATCTGGAGAACATCATTCTCAGCAAATTGACACAAGAACAGAAAAGGAAACACCGTATATACTCACTCATAGGCGGGTGCTGAACAATGAGAACACATGGACACAAGGAAAGGAGTACCACACACTGAGGTCTATTGGGGGAAATAGGGGAGAGACAGCAGTGGGGCAGTGGGGGACGTATGGCATGGGGAGAAATGTCAAATATGGGTGAAGGGGCAGAAGGCACCAAAACACACTGCCACGTGTGTACCTATGCAACTATCTTGAATGTTCTGCACATGTACCCCAAAACCTAAAATGCAATAAAAATTTAAAAATATAATAAAAATAATAAAAAATAAATTAAATACATAAATAAATAAATAAAAAATTTAGTACTTTTATGGCTCACAATCCGGGCTGGGAGGCTAGATCCTAGAAGGAAGTATGGATGGCTTCCAATTTGATTTGATTTCAGTGACATTTGTTGAACTTCAAAAGTATTCCCCATCAGCTTCTTCTTTTAAATGAAAATACCCCTTGGAAGAAAGGCATTTGTAAACTCAGTTTTTTTCTGCCCTTACATCTTTCCTGATCCTTACAATAGTAACACGGGCAGCACAGTTTACTCTGTGGTAATAACAACTGGGAAAAAAATGTTTTATCACAGCATGTCATGATGAACATTGTCAATGACATGCATTTTTCATTAGAACAATGAATTATGCATTCATTTCTGTGAAATAAATTACCCCAAATGTTAGAGTCATAAAACAACATGCATTTATTAACCCAAAAGTTTCTGTGAGTCAAGGATTTCTGACTCGTAACTTAGCTGCAGTCTGATTGTTGCCACTTCCAGATTTACTCAGCTAATGGTTGGCTGGATTCGGCTCCTCTCATGTTTTTGAAGACCTCAGCTCCTTACAAACTGCTCATTGCAGCCTTTCTTCAGTTCCTTGACACGTGAGCCTTTCCATAGGTCAATTTCCAACATGACAGCTCGCTTCATTAGAATATGCAAGCAAGAGAGTACTACCAGACAAAGCAAGGTATCAGTTAGATGCCACAGTCCTTTATAATCTAATTCTGGAGGTGACATCATGTCACATTTGCCATATCCTCTTCATTAGAAGCAGGTCACTAGGTCCAGTCCACAATAACAAGACTGTGAATACCAGGAAGAGAACTTTAGGAGCTATATAAAAAATCTGCCTATCACAAATAGTCTTGCATATTTTTCACTCCACGTATACTTTATAAGAATTTCTTCAAATGCCATTGTGAAGGTAACAAATGCATTGCCACTGACAAAAAAAGGAAAAACAAAACACAAACACATACTGCCAGAAATGACTTTATCACCAAATGTTACTTTTAGTAGCAGTGCCAAGCACACTAGTTGTAAAATTACACACATTCTACTAACTGCTATTTTGGGATGATATTATGTGAAACAGATGATTACTAAAGGTGTTGAGATTTTTCTAGCATATTGTTTACTGAATATTTGATAGGTGTTATGGGTGCTTATTTGGAACAGAAACACTGAAGACAGGTATGAGATACTTAGCCAAGATTTTATGATTACATGTGAAATATTTTGACAGAAGCTATGTGTTGGGAGAAAACTATTGAGACAAAAATCAGGATTTTTCCAAGAGGGATGCTTATGTGGTAAACCAAGCTGACTTATTTCTTTAAACACATAGGTAATCTGAATATATTTTCAAGTCCTGGTAAGAGGGTTGGACTCTATTATCCCTGAGCATACCACTTTGAATACGGAAGTGGTAAGTTCAAAATAAAACGGATGTGGTGATGATAGTAATACATAAAGTATTTTTACTCAAAAATATTTTATTGGCACTTTCTAATGAAACAAACACTATCCTTTGTATCAGTTTTTTTGTTGCCTTTTTTTTTTAATGCATGTGTTTTTTTTTTCTTCTAACTATAGCAATGGACCAGCATATGGAGATCCTGATATTCGCTTTGTATGAATTTAGACAAATCATCTAACTCTCTGGTCTTTAGTTTCCTCTACTCTTAATGTTGTTGTCAGACTCAGTGCTGTATAAATCACACTCAAATGTACCTGTTCTACCACATTGGGAGCATCAGTACCTTCAGAGAAAGATCTGTATTATTCTTTGTTTATTCTCTAATGGTATTTAATATGTAGTAGGAGCTAAATAAATATTTGGTGACAAATTATTACATTAACAAATATTAACATTATTTTGATATGCATTGGTTCCCATTGAGCTAGAAATGTAATTAATCATGTTCCATATAGAAATGATTACTGACACCTAAAAGTCCAGCTGTCTATCATTTTGGCTTACCAAGGATGATTTCAATTTAAAGTATTTTTGTCTATTTCTTCAACTTGTGTTTATTTGATTTTTAGGTCATTTTACCCAGAAAATATATTTCAGTTTTTATAAAATTTTTATTCTCAGATTTAGTTCACTTAACAAGAAACCTTATTTTAGTAGATTTTATTCTCTACTTCAGGAAGTGGGTATTTATTTTTTTCCTAAAGCAAGGTTTCATTGTTCCTGGTTCATTACCATCTCTTTAGAAGTAAGGTTCTGGTACATGCTGGCAATCACGGAAGTTGCAAATTCACATTTCTCAGAACATACTCCTAATCACTCAGTGAACTAACAGATGCGTGAACATGTTCCTACACAAGCATATGGTAAGCATCACAGTTTTCTTAACCTTATGCTAAAAACAAATTTAAAAAAAATTAAAAACAAATTCACCTGCTGTTAAATGTTTTGAAGGCCTTTGGGAAATTGTAGGCCTTACTGCTAAGGCAATGTGGCAAATCATAATTTCTTTTTGCAAGCATATACAGAGAAGTGACATTGAAGGCATTAACCAGTGAAAAATTGAAAATATCATTTAGACTTCCCATTTCAGTTATATTTGAAGAGCTTAGAAGTCATTACCCCATTTCTTACAGTTTTTGAGACGCCCTGGTCAAAAACAAGGAAACAAGAACTGTCAAAAACAAGGAAACTTTGTGATACATTTAGGCTTTTTGTCCCCACCCAAATCTTGTCTTGAATTATAATTCCCATAATCCCCAGATGTCCAGGGAGAAACCAAGTGGAAGTAATTAAATCACGAGGGTGGTTTCCCCTTTTCTGTTCTCATGATACTGAGTAAGTTCTCATGAGATCTGATGGTTTTATAAGGGGCTGTTCCCCCTTCATTGGGCACTTCTTCCTGCTGCCCGGTGAAGAAGGTGCCTTGCTTCCCCATCACCTTATGTCATAATTGTAAGTTTCTTGAGTCCTCCAGAGCCATGCTGAACTCTAAGTCAATCAAACCTCTTTCCTTTATAAATTACCTAGTCTTGGCAGTTCTTTATAGCAGTATGAAAACAGACTAATATAGTCTGAGTAATTGTCACAGCTAAGGGGAGCCTAAGAAAACATCACTACCAAAAGTAATGTGGTATCCAATATAGGATTCTAAAAGAAAAAAGATAAAAGCTAAGTTAATAAGCATAAACTAGGTATATTAGTTAACAATGATGTGTCAATATGTTTTTATTAATTATAAGAAATGTATCATAACAATGTAACATGTTATCAATGGAGGAGACTGGGTGAAGGCTATCTAGGAACTCTGCATGAACTTATCGATGTTTCTGTAAATAGAAAACTATTCTAAAAATTAAAGTTTATTTAAAAGCAAATGGCATTTCTATTTAGTTCAATTGAATATGAAGTTGTCCCTCTTTAACTATTATTTTTCAAATAATTTTTAAAAATTTCATTAATAAACCTACTTTGAGAAGGACTTGTTAGGAAACACTGAACCAATCGAAAATTAACAACTTTTTACTTTGATTTTACATTAAGCACATCTCAGGGCTATGGGTTTACCCTATTAAACACCAGTCTCTTTTTCACTTTGCCTCAGATGAAGAACAAAAGTTGAAAAGCAAGCCCTATGCTTGTGTATTTCTCCACATCAGCACATTTCTTAGCTTGAATTTACAGATATGTCAAGACTCTAAAACATCAAATGCTACAAAAGGCAAATCAGCAATCAAGACAAATCCTTCCTTTCAACACAAACCAACACAAGTGTCACTACAGAAATGCCTTAAGAATTCAAGGTCAAAATACGGTGTCTTTAATTGTTAAATGCTGTCAAATATGATCAAATAAAAATTGTGTCAAAAATTATGGTAACATGTTTCAGACACAGGCAAGATTAACCTTCCCAGAAGGATGTGAGTTGCCAAGAAGCCTCAGCTTTTCCAAAAAGAAAGTGGTTTCCACTACTGACACATACTTCTGCAATTCTTAGTAATATACATTTAATAATCTACTCTGAATGATATTATATACTCCTCCAATAAATTATATTATAAACATTCAATTTTAATTTTCAAACAACAGGATATTTTGCTAGTCTTGTCAGAGACAGTCTTCGTGGCAATACAGGGCTGAAGTAGATAGATAAATAGTGACTACTTTGCAAATCACTGGAGTGATAACAACCTGGTAGGTGAATTACAATACAAAGAATATGGTCCAAGTGGTAAAATGAATTAATGTGCACTTCTGTCTTTTATCTTTCTTTTTTTAAAAAAATTGGTAGAAGTCAGATTGTGTTTTAAAAATTCAAGATCTGTTAACTCATTAAAAAAGTTAGTTATGTTCTTAAATGATACCCCTATATCTTGTTATTTTAGTCATCAGTCTATTAAATTTTGACTCCCAAAGAAATATTACTTTCTGGGGAGGCTCTGATTATAGCTAGAACAAGTCAAATAACTATTTTAATCATTAGCCACGCTTGAAAAATTCATACATTTTTTACAAATTTATGAATTTTGAAAAATTGGAAATTAATAAATTTTTCATGTATTAAAAATAATCAGTTTTCTTTTCAAGCACCAAAATGCTTGAACAAACAAGTTTAAAAAAATAAAAATATATACAAAATACTTAAATGATTCTTGTACATTTCATTACATAAAATTATGAAAAGCATAAATTAATTGCTCTAAAACTACTGTTTTGTCTGTCAAATTATCAAATACATTTTATTTTAAAATATTCCAATGAATATAATTTTTGAGTATTTTTAAAATTTTAATATAATTTCTAAAGTGCAGAAGAACTATCAGCATGTTAAGGAGACTCCTGAACACCCTTTATTCAGATTAACCAGCTATTTACAGGTTTTTACACTATTTGTTTATATTCTCTCTCTCCCCTGCTCTATATAATTATTTTTCTGAACTATTTGAGACTATATTGGAAATATGGTCCTTTGTACTTTTCAAAACATTTCAATTTGTATTTCCTAAGAAGAAGATCATTTCCTAAGAAGGTCATTCTCTGACATGACCATAGTAGAATGATCAAAATTAGAAAATTTAACATTTATACAATAATATTATATAATTTATATAACCATTCATCTAGTTCATTTTAAAAAGTCATTAATCATTTCAATAATGTCTTCTTTTTTATTCTAATATAAATTCCAGTTCAGGGTCATGTAGCGCATTTCTTCGTTTTATATATGCAGTGTATTTTATTCTAAAATTATGAAGCCTTTCTTCTCTTTTTACATCTTGACATTTTCAAGTTCTATAATTGGGTGTTACATGTTTTAATTTCTGTTATTAAGTATATGTATATTATTACTGTCTTCATAAACCATGTATGTTTATTGTTATTAAATTTATCTATATATAAACTCTCTGCCTTGAAATGCATTTATACTGCTATTATTTTAGTCATCTAGGCTGTTTTATGATTACTCCTTTAATGTTTACCTTATTTTACTTTTATCCTCCTATGTCATGATGTTTAGAATTAATCTCTTATAAGTAGTATCAAGTTAGGTCCTAATTTCTATTAACAGTGCCTTCCTTTTTGGTATTCTTACTGCATTTAGAAGTATTATTTGCTATGATTTAATTTACATTTAAATAGTATTTGCTATGGTTAGTGTTATATCTACCATTTTGCCATGTCAGCATTTGTTTTGTTTTACTCTACTCTTATTTCCTTGATCTGTTTTTGTCAATCAAATATGCTTACTATTTCATTTTTACTTATTAGTTTATTAGCTATAACATTTTATGCATTAGTATGTAGTCATTAAGATTACAATATGTATGCTTTTCCAATCCTATTTTTATTACAGGTAATATCGTATTAATATTAATGGTGATTAATGATAATTACATACAAATATAAATGATAACATATTTATTATTTCCTGTAAATTTATAAACTCAAATTATATAACCTTATGTCATTTACATTTAGCTTGAAAAAAGAAAGTTCTTATCATTTCTCACAGTTTAGGGCATAGATCTGCTAGTAATTGATTCTCTCAGCGTATTTATCCAAAATTATAATATTGGTCTTTACATCTGAAGAATATTTATGTGAATATACAATTCTGGAATGACAGTTTTATTGTTTTTCTCTTTAAGTTCATTAAAGATGTTGTTGCTTTGTTTTTTCATTCTCATTGATTATGATAATCAGTCAGATAATTTATATCATTGTTCCCTTGTCACTTTTTTCTGGATACTTTAAAATTTTCTTCTTGTGTTTGGCTTTTAGCAGGGTGATTAGTAAGTACTTGGGTTTAATTTACTTTACAAATATCTTGGTTGGGGTTCATTTGGAGATAGACACATTTCTCAAAATATACAGCAACTTCTGTCCAATTTTTTAATAAATAATTCCACCTTTACTGTACCATTTCATATCTTTTCAGAGCACATCGATGTTGTTTTAAATTTCAATTTTTACTACATTCATTCGTCATATTAGTTCTAGAATTCCCATTATTTTAAATATAGTATTTATTTCAATGTTGAGATTCTGCATCACTTCTTTTATAATGACCATAGTTTTCTTTTAACAGGAACAAATGTATAAATGCTGCTTAAAAACCGTGGTCTGCTAATTCCATCATCTTGGTCATTGTGGAGTCCATTTCTCTTGACTTTTTTTTTAAATAATGGTTCATGCTTTTTGTCTGGTAGTACTTTATTGTATACTGTACACTCCAGGTGATTTATTTTAGACATTCTGGGTTCCATTGTTTTTTCTGAAGACTCTTAAATTTTTTGGTATTAAATATGATGTTTTATATTTATTTTTATTACATTTTAAGTTCTAGGGTACATGTGCAGAAAAGGCAGGTTTGCTACATCAGTAAACACGTACCATGGTGATTTGCTGTACCTCATCAACCCATCATTTACGTTAGGTATTTCTCCTATTGCTGTCTCTCCTCTAGCCCCTCAACCCCCAACAGGGCCCAGTGTGTGATGTTCCCCTCCCTGTGTCCTTGTGTTCTCATTGTTCAACTACCACTTATGAGTGATAATATGCAGTGTTTGGTTTTTTGGAATCTTTTTGTTGTTGTTCTAGCAGGCAAGTAATTTAACTGTACTTAAACTCTGAATTCAATTACCTCTGCAGAGGTTAGCACAGGAGATAGCCCCATTTATTTAGGCTTTCAGTTATTCCTTGAAGCTAGTAATACTGGAGTCTCCTCAAAGCTTGTACAGTTTAGAGGTGAAGTTTTTATGCAGTTTTAAGGGTTCACCTTTCTTTGGGCTTCTCTACTTTACAGATTTTCCCACTTACTTTAGATACTCTATTACCGTCATATTCCATTATTTGATTGTAAACTAATAAGACGGTATATATCTCTCTGCTTCAGTTATAGCCACCCTACACAAGATGGACTAGGAAGTGCCTACTCCGTGAAGAAGCCATTTAAGTTCACGTCTTACAGCATTCAGTCTTCTTTCAAGAATCAAGTCTTGTCTGGTTTTTTTTATCGCTTTTTTCTTCAATTATAATTTTTTTAACTTTTCTTGTCTAAAATGTATAATTGCCACGTGCAAAAGGATTACTTATAAAGCTACTTCATCATTACCAGTAATGTAAACTCAGCGACAGTTTGAATTAGATTCACAGGAAAAGAGGAGCAGCATAATGGCCAAATAGAAGGCTTCATTGATTGCCCCCACTTCAAGGACACCAATTTAACAACTATCTACAAACGTATGCAAAAACACCTCAATAAACCAAAAATCATGTGAGCACTCATGGTTCATGTTTTCAAATAAGTATCACTGACAGCGGCATTATAGAGGGTAAACAAAGTCTTGAATCACCAATGCCACCCCTCTCCAATCCCCCAGCAATGGCACAGAGAGAGAATTTGAGCTCTTGGGAGAGTGAGCAGTGTAATTGTGAAGCACTGCATTAAACTCAGTGCTTTCCTGTCATAGCAGAAAGCAAAACTGGGCTGAATTCAGCTGCCCGTGGAGGCAGAATTTAAACCAGCCCTACCTAGGGTGGAATCACTCATCTCAGGATTTGAGACATGAGTTCTGGCAAGTCTCACCAGCACAGGCTAAAGGGTTCTGGGGCTCAAACTAAACTTGAAAGGCAATCTAGGGTACAAGGACTGACATTGCTGCTGAGCCGACAGGGTGAATTAAGCTCAGAGACAGTGAACCTGGGGGACACGTAAACTACTGAGACACCAGCCAGGGTGGTTAAGAGAATGCTTGTTCCACCTCCCCCCAGATTCCAGGCTGCATAGTTCCTGGCTTCAAAAAAGACAACTTCCTTCCATGTGAGGATAGGAGAGGAAAGAGTATGAAGGCTTTATCTTGTGTCTTCAATACCAGCTCAGCAATAGTAGAATAGGGCACCAGTCAAAGGGCCCCTTTCCAGGCCCTAGCTCTCAGATGATTACATTTCTAGATACACCCTGAGCCATAAAGAAAGCTACTGCCTTAAAAAGAAGGAGCCAGTACCGGCAGGATCCATCACCTGCTGGCTGAAGAGCTCTTGGTCCCTGAATAACCAGCAGTGATACCCATATAGAATGCTGTGGCCTTGGGTGATGATGTGGTTTGACCCTGTGTCACCACCTGAATTTCATCTCAAATTGCAATCTCCATGTGTTGATGAATGGACCTGGTGGGAGGTTATTGGATTATGGAGGCAGTTGCCCAAATTGTTATCATGATGGCGAGTGACTTATCAAAACAACTGATGTTTTTAAAGTGTGGCACTTCCTCATGCATGCTCTCTCTCTTGCTGTCTTGTGAAAAGTTGCTTGCTTTCCCTTTTGCCATGATTGTAAGATTTCTGAGGCCTCCCTATTCGTGCAAAACCAAACTGTGAGTTTATAAATTGCCTAGTCTCAGGTAGTATATTTATAGTAGTGTGAACATGAACTAATACAGGAGAGACTCTGACACTTGCTGGCTTCAGGTGAGACTTAGCACATTCCCAGTCATGGTGGTGACAGGGAGAGATTCTTTCTGCTTGAGAAAAGTGGACAGAAAAAGAAAGAGGTCTTTGTCTTGTACCTTAGAGACCAGCTCAGCTACAGAGGGTGCAGCCCCAGAAGGGCTTCTGGGGATCCAAATTCCAGGCCTTGGTTCTTGTATGTCATTTCTGGATCCACCCTGAGCTAGAAGGGAGTCCACTGCCCTACTTGGTGAGTCCCAGGCTAGGCAGCATTCACCACAATCTGATGGAAGAGCCCTTGGACCTTAAGTGAACATTGATGGTAGCCTGTAAGAACTCCTCATGGGCATGTAGGTGTGGTGGCCATTAGGAGAAGCTCTCTGCCTGTGGAAAGGGCAGGGAAAGGGCAGGGAAGAGTATATAGAAAGAACTGCTTCTCATGGTTTGAGTGTCAGATCAGCTGTAGTACAATAGAACATCAGTAGACTTCTCAGGTTTTTGACTCCAGTTTTTGGCTCCTAGATGGCATCTCTGGACCTGACTGGGGCTTGGGGACACTGGCTCTGCTGAAGGAAAGAAAAATAGCCTGCCTGGCTTCTCTACCTGATGATTGTAGAGCCCCAGAGGCTTGAGTGAAGACAGACATTAGCCAGGTCATGGTTACAGCAGACCTTGAGTGAGACCTAGTGCTATGCTGGCTTCAGATCTCACCCAGTGGAGTCAAAGTTATGATGGGCACAGGAGTACTGTATCATTCCACCTCTGGCTTCATGCAGCTCAGAACAGAGAGAAAGACTTTCTTTCAGTGAAAGTAAGAAAAGAGAACAAGTCTCTGCATGGTAATTCAGATAATTGTTCTGGATCTTATCCAAGGCTACCAAGGCAGTACCTCTACCAGTCTACGAGAACCACAGTGTTACTGGGATTAGGGTGCCCCCTAATTCAGATATGGCTTAGACCACAACACCTAAGTCCTTTCAAATACCTAGAAAGCCTTCCTGAGAATGACAGAAACAAAGAAGCACAGACTGCGAAGACTACAATAAATTTCTAATTCTTTAATTCCCAGACACAAAGAAACATCCTTAAGCATCAAGACAATCCAAGAAAAAACAACCTCATGAAATGAACCAAATAAGGCACCAGAAACCAACTCTAGAGAAATAAAGATATGTCACCTTTCAGAGAATTCAAAATAGCTGTTTAAAGGAAACTCAAATAAATTTAAAATAACACAGAGAAGGAATTCAGAATTCTATCAGACAGATTTAACAAAGAGATTGAAATAATCTCTAAGAATCAAGCAGAAATGTGAGAGTTTAAAAATGCAATAGACATATTGAAGAATTCATCAGTCTTTTTAATAGCAGAAATAGTTAAGCAGAAGAAAGAATCAGTGAGCTTGAAGACAGCACACTAGTCGGAGGAGACAAAAGAAAAAAAAATGAAAAAAAATGAATCAATCCTAAATACTGAAAATAAAAAGGTCAAATCTAAGACTCATTGGTTTTAAAGAAGAGGTAGAAGAGAGCTTTGGGTAGAAAGTTTATTCAAAAGGATAATAACACAGAGCTTCCCAAACCTAGAGAAAGATATCAATATCCAAGTAACAGATGGTTATAGAACACCAATCAGATTTAACCCAAAGACTATTCAAGCCATTTAACAATCCACTCCCAAAGGTTAAGAATAAAGGCAAGATCCTAAAAGGGACAAGAGAAAAGAAACACATCATATATTGACAATGGAGGTTTAATATGTCTGGCAGCAGACTTCTCAGTGGGAATCTTATAAGCCAGAGGAGAGCGACATGATATATTTAAAGTGTAGAAGAAAAAAAATGTTTTGCCACAGAATAATGTATCTGGTGAAAATATCCTTCAAGCATGAAGTTGAAATAAAGACTTTCTCAGGCAAACAAAACTTGAGGGATTTAATAAAAACCATTTCTGCTCTATAAGAAATACTAAAAAGAGTTATTTACTCAGAAAGTTCACCCAGAAAGAAAAGGATGTTAATGAGCAATAAGAAATAATCTGAAGGTAGAAAATTTACTGTTAATATTAGGTACACAGAAAAACACAGAATTATAATATTGTGACTGTGTTGTATAAACTACCTCTTAAGTAAAAAAACTAAATGATGAACCAATAAAAAATAATTACTAAAATAACTTTTCAAGACACAGATAGTACACAAAGATATAAACAGAAATAGCGAAAAGTTAAAAAGTGGAGGGACAAAGTTAAGGTGTAGAGTTTTTATTGGTTTTCTATTTGTGTTTGTTTATGTGTTTTCTATTTTCTGTTTGTTTATGCACCCAGTGTTAGCTGTTATCAGCTTAAAATAGTGGGTTACAAGATAGAATTAACAAGCCTCATGGTAACATCAATTCAAAATCATACAACAGATATACAAAAAATAAAAAGCAAGATGTTAAAATATACTACTAGAGATAATCACCGGCACTGAAAGGAAGATAGGAAGGAAGAAAAAAGAGGAAATGATCACAAAACAATCAGACAAATAACAAAATGACACATTTAAGACTTTGCTTATCAATAATAACATTGATATGGTTTGCTGTGTCTCCCCTGAATCTCATCTTGAATTTTAGCTCCCATAGCTCCCATGTGTTGTGGGAGGAACCCAGTGGGAGATAGTTGAACCATGGGGGAAGTTTTTCCCATCTGTTCTCATGGTAGTGAATAAGTCTCAAGAGATCCTATGGTTTTATTAGGGGAAGATCCTTTCACTTGGTTCTCATTCTCTCTTGTCTGCCACCATGTAAGATGTGCCTCTCACCTTCTGCCATGATTATGAGGCCTCCCCACCCACATGGAACTGAGAGTCCCTTAAATTTCTTTTTCTTTATAAATTACCCAGTCTTGGATGTGTTTTCATCAGCAGCAGAAAAATGGATTAATAAAAACATTGAATGTAAATGGACTAAAATTTCCAATCAAAAGACAGCGTGGCTGAATGGATTAAGGAACAAAAGCAAGACCAAATGATCTGTTACCTACAAGAAACACATTTCAACTATAAAGACTCTTATAGACTGAAAGTAAAGGGATGGAAAAAAGTATTCCATGTCAATGGAAACTAAGACAAAACAGGAGTAGCTATATTATATAAGAAAAAATAAATTTCAAGATAAAAAACTATAAGAAGAGACAAAGAAGTTCACTATATAATGATAAAGTAGTCAATTCAGCAAGAGGATATAACAATTTTAAACATATGTCTATATATATATATATATATATATATATATATATATATATATATGCACCCAGCACTGGAGCACCTAGAGATGGAAAGCAAATGTTATTAGAGAAAAAGACAGAGACAGACTCCAATACAGTAATAACTGGAGACCTCAACACTCCACTTTCAGCACTGGATAGATCTTCCAGGCAAAAAGTCAACAAAGAAACGCTGGACTAAATCTGCATTATAGACCAAATGGGCCTAATAGATATTCATAGAAAACTTCATCCAACAGCTGCAGAAGACACATTCTTTTCCTCAGTGTATTGATCATTCTTTTTTTTTTTTTGAGACGGAGTTTCACTCTTGTTACCCAGGCTGGAGTGCAATGGCGCAATCTTGGTTCATTCTTAATTATAGATCGTATCTTAGGCCACAAACAGATTTTAAAAATTTCAAAAAATTGAAATAATATTAAATTTGGTTTATATACTAATCTATTTAATCATCTGATTTGATAATTTTTTTAAGTTTAACCCATTTTCATTAGCAAACATATGCTCAGAATTCTAAATTTAAGAGTAATAAAGTATGAATTGGATTTACTTCTTAATTTTTGTGTTTATATTTAAATTTGTAAGTGTTTGGAAGATACCTAATCTCTAAGGAAAATTATCATCTCAGGCAAGCTGAGAATCTTATTCCAGACTAATGGAGCTTCCTATGTCATGGTAGTTATTCATGACAAGACACAATGAAAACCATGCTATGGATTTACATACATCAAGCCTAGAAAGAGACTCAAGAAATTAGGTTACATATTTCTGCAGTGATTCCTGCTAAGCTACAAATAGATTCACATTGAGGTTTATTATTATTATTATTTAAGACATTGTAGAAATATTGGAATTCCATTCCTTCATGTAGATAAATTTTCACCATTGTAATTTATGTCTCCTGGTTTAAGAAATATCCTTAAACCTTACTTAGAATAATATCTGCATCCAGGCCAGGCATGGGCTTATGCTTGTAATCCCAGCACTTTAGGAGGCCAAGGCAGGTGAATCACGAGGTCATGAGATTGAGACCATCCTGGCCAGCATGATAAAACCCTCTCTCTACTAAAATACAAAAAGTTATCTGGGTGTGGTGGCACAAGCCTGTAGTCCCAGCTACTTCAGGAGCTGAGGCAGAGGAATCACTTGAATCCAGCGAGCCAAGTTTATGCCACTGCACTCCAGTCTGGGGACAGAGTAAGACTCTGTCTCAAAAAAAAAAATGACATCTCATCCATATGTTCCCACACTTACCAAATCCTCAACTAGCAATTCTGAAGTCTGATGGAGTTCCTCATCATTAAAAAATTTTTCTTTAGCCAAAAATGTTAACATTAAATTTAAATGTGCTATATTGCTTTTATAAAAGTAGTTTAAATGCATTTAATTAGATCCCAAATATCTCTATGCCTGCTTCTTTGGCTGCAAGTCTAAAGTCATGTTAATAATACATAGTGTATTTGGGATAATGTATAAATGCATATTATTTATGATAATTTCTGTCATTAAGCACTTGCAAGACATATTTATCAGTCATTTGCTAATATTCTTCTCAACAAAGGAGGGATTGCTATCATCCCTATTTTATGTATTGTGTAAAGAGAAAATAAAAACGGTGCGCAGATGTTGTAAAATAACAAAGATCAAAAGTACATGGTGTCCCAGGTAGGGGGCAGGTGCAGAACCAGAGGATGTAACAGATCTAATGACAAGAAGAAAGATCCCCTGCTGAAGGAACTAGGTCATAATCAGAGTGTTAGGTCAAGTGTTTAGGCATATGGCAACAGGATAGAGACAATGTTATTACAAATATAGTGCAAATTTGTGGACTGGTTGCTCAACAATGGCTCGTGTCCAGTTGCTAGAATTAAAGGATTAGATAAAATAGAAATGCAACAGTTTTGAACAATTTGAATACATAAATAGTGGACAACATTTAACTGTTGGAGGTGAAGTTGCTGTAAGTGAGAAAATTGAAGGTGTGTGAAAGTAGTTCGCCAGATAATTTATTTTTTGAAATGAATAATTTTTTATGAAAAAAGATATAGATACAAAACCAATTTGCAATAGTTAAATATAACTACTGATATTTTGCCTAAAAGCAGGAAGAAGTTAAATGATTCCTATTAGTTAAAAATTAAACCAGCTTTCATCATGGTAACTTATAATCCATTCATCAATAAAGAAAAATTACACCATGCAATGTATATGCCTAAGCATAAGATGACAAAACACCAGTAATCAAATTATGATTAAAAAGAATAAATGGTTGAAACATCTTGTTAAGTAAAATGACGGAAAATTTAAATAAATCTGCAATGCAGTGTGAGTCTTATTTGTGGATTATTAAACAATCTATTTAAAAAAATTGGAGTCCTTAAGCACTAGATGAAATGAAAATAATTGAGTAAACCTGTTTCTAAACTGCTGCTAAAATTAATCAGCTGAAATTTATTCAGATGTTGTAGGGAGGATGCAGTAAGTAAAATGAATGTCTGGATTCTTATAAAAAGATATGCGTTTATATAAAATGATTACTATAAAAGTAAAGGCATTTTAAAATCACAGTTTTGAATCATGCTACATATTAAATTACATTTTTAAATATAGAAGCATCAGTTAGGTAATATATAAATACTTTTTTCAGTAAACTAAATATATCAAATATATGTTGAATTTTGCACATATATTGGACATATTAAATACAATAGAATACATATTTTTCACATATGTTTTATATGTCATGCTCTATGTTAAGATAAATTATACTATGTGTTTTATTGCACGAGTTTCTAAAATGTGATTTTTAAGTTTGAAACAATCATTTGGGAACTCTCATTTAGTCATTGACTTTCACGTAACACCAGTTAATCATGCTGGTATTGCAATCGTTCTTCCACACTCTAGCTTACAAGACTTTAAAAGTGCTATGCACTTAATAGGTCAGTAAATATATGTTGCAGTAATGAATGTATAGATGAATGAATGGCTTTCTGAGGTACTAGGGATGCTTTCTCTATCTTCAGTATGTTTCCTCCTGATGACTGATAATTAAATCTCCATCCATTTTTGTTGTTGTTGCTGAGACAGACCCTTGCTTTGTTGTCCAGGCTGGAGTGCAGTGGTGTGACCTGGGCTCACTGTAACCTCCACTCTTGGGAGTACCACTCTTATCCTCCCTTCAAAAAACACTGTTTTCTCTGTCTTCTATGAAACTACATAACTTGATTTTTTTCTTATCTCACTATCTCTTCTCAGTCTTCCTTGCTTGCATTCATTCCTTCAGTAGTCACTAATAGATTGCATGCATCTTCTTTCGTACGTAGGCATCAGTAAAATGTACCTTCAGATTACCGTGTCTAAGAGTACTATTGATTTTTACAAAAAAAAAAAACCTATCAAGACGAAGTCTACTCATGTCACCTCCAACTCATTAAATGTAATCACTATCCACTCGGTTTTATGGTTAAAAAATGGTGTCATTTACCATTTCTCCATACCTTCGGTATCTTCTAGAACTTCAAAACAAAGATCAAATCTGATTGTTCCTCACTGTTTATATTTGTCCCAGCCTAACATCGAAATGCAACTCCTTCTAACCTCACTCTATTCTTGTATATATTCCGGTAACCATTTTTTTTTCTGTTTTTTAAATACTCTAAGCATTTTTTTGTTTATTCTCTGGTCATTCATAGTTAATGGTTCTTTCTTCCAGAAATACTAGATCTGTAAGATACTATAGTTTCATTTTTTTATATTCATCTCTTGAATTAAATGTCTTCTCAAGGAAAATGCATTCAGATTACCTTAGCTAATACATTTCTCAAGCCATATTACATGTTTTATACTCTTTAACGCTTCTGAAAGTCGTAACATTAGTTATTTTAATTTTTTCACATATTTATTATGTATTTGACTTAGCAGAAGGAAGGTAAGATTATTGAAGGCAGGGATTCCACCTGTCTTCTTCACCTTTTAATTCACTGTTCCAGGACCAGTGTCTGACACATAACCGGCATTTGATAAATATTCGTTGACTAAGAAGAAAAAAGAGTAGGCAATGAAGTTTAGAGGTGAGAAATTTGAGAAAATATTTGAATTTGAGAAACTTCCTTTTTGAAACCAGTTATTTCTAAATCAAACATTAACTATGAAAACATTTAGCAATAACAATTTGGTATCTTAGAGAATAATGTGTTAATGTGTTTAAATAATATTGGACTTTTAAAGTATCTAAGACAAATGCTTGGAAAAACAGTTGCTGTATATATACTATTTTCCTCCTCAAATGCTGTCTACTTCACCATGTATAGCCCTGTAAGCTGAATGGCTTCTCTTTCTCCCTCTTACTGGGCTTTATACTGCTAATCAGTTAATTTTCTTTTTCTGCCTCAACATTTTCTCCGTTCTTTGAATTCTTCTGTGTACAAATATTTCAGAAATCTGTCATATTATAAAAACAATAATAATCTGCCTTCTTGAATACCCCTTCTATCTTTTTCTTTTCTTTTCTTTTCTTTTTTTTTTTTTTTTTTTTTTGACGTAGTCTCACTTTGTTGCCCACGCTGGAGTGCAGTACACATTCTTGGTTGACTGCAACTTCCATCTCCCAGATACAAGCGATTCTTCTGCCTCAGCCTCCTGAGTAGCTGGTATTACAGGCACCGGCAATCATGCCAGGTTAATTTTTGAATTTTTGGTAGAGACACAGTTTCACCATGTTGGCCAGGCTGGTGTCATACTCCGGACTTTGTGATCCTCCTGCCTCGGCCTCCCAAAGTGTTGGGATTACAGGTGTCAGCCACCACGCCCAGCCCACCTTCCATCCGTTTTCCTGCTCTTCTTCACTAAGCTTGCTGAAGGAAATAGTTATATAATATTTCCACTTGCATAATTTATAGTCAATCCTCATTTAACCAAAATATCTTTAATATTACCTGTCTGCCTAAAGTCCAATTATTTCTTTGTGGAATCCAGTGTGTTTTTTCTGGCCACCTTACTTCTAACGCTGTGATATTCAACACCGTTAATTTAAATTCTCTCTTGCCACATATAGCCTCTACACCAACTGGGGGTTTTAAAATTCTTTCCTCTCTTTCACTTTGTTCTATAGTAGTTTTACTATTAACTCATTTTCTCACCAAATTAGCATCCTTTTAGCTCTCTTTTTGCTGTCTCTTTATTTTGTGGGGACCTCCTAATACATTTATTCTCTGTCCTCTTCTTTTCTAGGTTAATATAACATTAACTTTCATGGCTAAAGCTAATGTCCACGGGCCTGAGTTCTGAACTACAAATTTGTGTTTCCCACCTCAGTAAGACACTGCATAAACAAACTTCCAAACACCAGGAAGATGCCTCTTGTTGAATGGATGAAGATAAGAATAAAAATTCAAAATGCCATCTTCAATTTTTCTGTAATACTTCTTTAAAAATATACCTACTTTTCTCTTAGAGATTTTCAAAAGAACTTAATATTTACTTTCTCAGAAAAAAACAGCTATATTGAATAAAATTTCATCATAATCTCTAATTGCAAATTATATGTGACTTAAGCTTTAATCACACCCATGACTGAGAAGCCTGTAAGAAATTTGCAGACACTAAAGACTTTATTTCAACCCCAATTAGTTTCCAAAATCATTTCTTTCCAAAAGCTACCAGGGAGTGAGTTTTCTGAAGTAGAACATGCCTAATTATTTCTGCTACATTCTTAATACCCACTAAATTTTACCACAATGTGGTCTTTAAATTCTAAATGACTTATGTATTTTAGAATCTTCTGGCCTAAAGATAATATCAATAGAATCCTTTAATGATTCTAGACCAGCAACAATGAGAAATGACTTGATATTAGACAAAATTGATATCCACATTGATATAATGTTAGAGTTTCTTGAAGTATTTCCATGGAAATATATTGCAGGCCTAAATTATTAATGAAATCAAGATCTCTAAGCATTCTCTTGGATTCTGAATTACGATCAGCAGTCTATCTGATTTTATATTACTTTCATGTGTAATATGTGAAAAATATTTTCTGCAGCATAGTACATTACTAATCTTTAGGATAATACAAGAAAAATATTAATGAGTCAATTTACAATGGAAGAATCTGGGTAAGAGAATAATAATCTTTTATGACTCTTGCCACAGACTCTCACCTTTTCCACAGTTTCATAATATACTTTGTTTTCCTGCACAGGTGAATCATATTTGCTTTTGATTCTAGTACAAATTTCATTTGATTTATATTAAAATTCATCCATACACCATGGAAGAGAGGTTTTTTGAAAGTAGAGTCCAGGCAAGGAGAGTTGTCTCACACCTGTAACCCCAGCACTTTGGGAGGCTGAGATGGGCAGATCACCTGAGGTCAGGAGTTCAAGACCATCCTGGTCAACATGATGAAACTGTGTCACTACTAAAAAAATACAAAAATTAGCCAGGCGTGGTGGTGGGCCCCTGTAATTTCAATGATTCAGGAGGCTGAGGCAGGAGAATTGCTTGAGCCCAGGAGGTGGATATTGGAGTAAGTGGAGTTCACACCACTGCAATCCAGCCTCGGTGACAGAGTGATACTTTGTCAGAAAAAAAAAAGAAGAGGAAGAAGAAAGAAAGAAAAAAAGAGAAAGAAAGAAAGAAGAAAGGAAGGAAGGAAGGAAGGAAGGAAGAAAAAAATAAAAGAAAGAGGAGTCCATTTATTTACATTTCTGTCATGGTATTGAGGATATTTTAATGGTAACATTTTGGGCTATGTTGTTTTATAAGTTTAAAAAGCTCTGGTCTCCTTGTCCCTCTAAAAATATTTTTATGGTAATAATATTGGGACAAAAAGGCAGTCATTTATTCATTCAAAAGAAAATGAAATAAGCTACATTGTATGTTGAGCATTAAAAGATATGCTTCAAAAATTTCAAGTACAAGCATCAGTCTATCAACAATTGACTGACAACTACCTCAAGGCTGAGAGACAATGTCTTTTGGAATGTATGTGATTATTCATTTATTTATCATTTGTTATTATTAATTGGAGATGCTCATTGATTTTGCCTGTAGGTAAATATATAGAAAGAAATTCAGCTTTAATCACTTCTCTACTTGATTGATCCTTTCATGTCATTCAGACAAAAGACTGAATAAACAGGTTGACTTTATACTTGGATTCAAAGGTCAAAGCTCAGTGTTTCTCAGAAGCAATTTCAGATCTGTGAAGTCCTTGATAGAAACAACTGTGACTCACTACAGTACACAAGTTTTTTGTTTGGTTTTGCTTTGTTTTTAACAGCAAATATACTTTTGATACCATCTGAAGAATTCTACTTTGATAAAATAAGTATAGATTATAAGTACAGAAGATTAGGAGAGATGGGTACTACTAAAAATGTAATGATAATAACAATAGAACTATAACCATCAAAGGTTTACTATGAGCTATGTTTTAAGCATATTCCACAGTTAAATAGTTTAATCTTTACAGAGACCTTATGAAGTATTATCATCCCCATCTTACAAATGAAGAACAGAGGCACAGAACAGCTCTGCAACTTGCTCCATTCATATCCTTTACCCAGTTTGTGATAAGAGTATTTGTTTTTTCTTGCAAATTTGTTTAAGTTCTTTGTAGATTCTGAATATTAGCCCCTTGTCAGATGGGTAGACTGCAAAATTTTTTCCCATTCTGTTTGTTGCTAGTTCACTCTAATGATAGTTTCTTTTGCTGTGCAGAAGCTATTTAGTTTAATTAGATCCCATTTGTCTATATTGGCTTTTGCTGCCAATGCTTTTGGCATTTCAGTCATGAAGTCTTTGCCCACACCTATGTCCTGAATGCTATTGCCTAGGTTTTCTTCTAGGGTTTTTATGGTGTTAGGTTTTACATTTAAATCTTTATCCATCTGGAGTTAATTTTTGTATAAGATATAATGAAGGGATCCAGTTTCAGCTTTCTGTGTATGGTTAGCCAGTTTTCCCAACACCATGTATTAAATAGGGAATCCTTACCCAATTGCTTGTTTGTGTCATGTTTGTCAAAGATGAGATGGTTGTAGATGAGTTGCATTATTTCTGAGGTCTCTGTTCTGTTCCATTGGTCTCTATCTCCGTTTTGGTACCAATACCATGCTGTTTTGATTACTGTGGCCTTGTAGTATAGTCTGAAGTCAGGTAGCTAGATGCCTCCAGCTTTTTTTTTTCTTTCTTTTTTTTTTTTTTTTTTTTACTTAGAATTGTCTTGGCTATACAGGCTCCTTTTTGATTCCATAGAAGTTTAAGGTGTTTTTTTCCCAATTCTGTGAAGAAAATCGATGGTAGCTTGATGGAGATAGCACTGAATTCATAAATTACTTTGGGCAGCATGGCCGTTTTGACAACATTGATTCTTCCTAACCATAAGCATCAAATGTTTTTCTATCTGTGTCCTCTCTTATTTCCTCGAGCGGTGGTTGGTAGTTCTTGAAGACGCCCTTCACATCCCTTATTAGTTGTATTCCTAGGAATTTTATTCTCATTGGAGCAATTGTGAATGGAAGTTCACTCATGATTTGACTCTCTGTTTGTCTAGTACTAGCGTATAGAAGTACTTGTGATTATTGCACATTGATTTTGTATCCTGAGACTCTGCTGAAGTTGCTTATCGACTTAAGGAGATTTTAAGCTGAGACAACGGGGTCTTCTAAATATACAATCATCTGCAAATAGAGACAATTTGACTTCCTGTTTTTCTTTTTTTTCTTTTTTTTTTTTTTGAGAAGGAGTTTCACTCTTGTTACCCAGGCTGGAGTGCAATGGCGCGATCTCGGCTCACTACAAACTCCACCTCCTGGGTTCAGGCAATTCTCCTGCCTCAGCCTCCTGAGTAGCTGGGATTACAGGCACCCACCACCATGCCCAGCTAATTTTTGTATTTTTAGTAGAGACAGGGTTTCATCTACTTGACCAGGATGGTCTCAATCTCTTGACCTCATGATCCACCCACCTCGGCCTCCCAAAGTGCTGGGATTACAGGCCTGAGCCACCGCACCTGGCCGACTTCCTGTTTTTCAGTTAGACCTACAAAGAGACTTATACTCCCACATAATAATAGTGGGAGACTTTAACACCCCACTGTCAGTATTAGACAGATCAATTAGATGGAAAATTAACAAGGACATCCAGGACTTGAACTCAGATCTGGACCAAGTGGACCTAATAGACATCTACAGAGCTCTCCACCCCAAATCCACAGAATATATATTCTTTCAGCACCATATAACACTTGTTCTAATATTGACCACATAACTGGAAGTAAAACTCTCCTCAGCTAATATAAAAGAACAGAAATCAAAACAGTCTCTCAGACCACAGTGCAATCAAATTAGAACTCAGATTAAGAAACCCATTCAAAACCACACAACTACATACAAATTGAACAACCTGCTCCTGAGTAACTACTGGATAAATAATAAAATGAAGGCAGAAATAAAGATGTTCTTTGAAACCAAGGACACAATGTACCAGAATTTCTGGGACACATTTAAAGCAGTGTCTAGAGGAAAATTTATAGCACTAAATTCCCACAAGAAAAATGAGGAAAGATCTAAAATCAACACCCTAATGTCATGATTAAAAGAACTAGAGGAGCTAGATCAAACAAATTCAAAAGTTAGCTGAAGAGAAGAAATAACTAAGATTAGAGCGGAACTGAAAGAGATAGAGACATGAAAAAAAACCTTCAAAACAATCAATGAATCCAAGAGCTGTTTTTTCTTAAAAAAAAAAAAAAGATCAACAAAATAAATAGACTGCTAGCCAGACTAATAAAGAAGAAAATAGAGAATAATCAAATAGATGCAATAAAAATGATAAAGGGATATCACCAATGATCCCCCAGAAATGCAAACTACCATCAGAGAATACTGCAAACACCTCTATGCAAATAAACCAGTAAATTTAGAAGAAATGGATACATTCCTGGACACTTACACCTTCCCAAGACTAAACCAAGAAGAAGTTGAATTCCCTAATAGAGCAGTAACAAGGTCTGAAATTGAGGCAACAGTTAATAGTCTATTAACCAAAACAAGTCCAGGACAGATGGGTTCACAGCTGAATTCTACCAGAAGTACAAAGAGGAGTTTCCTTCTGAAACTATTCCAAACAATGAAAAAAGAGGGAATCCTCCCTAACTCATTTCATGAGACCAACATCATCCTGGTACTAAAACCTTGTAGGGACACAACTAAAAAAGAAAATTTCAGACCAATATCCATGGTAAACATTGATGTGAAAATACTCAATAAAATATTGGCAAACCAAATCCACCAGCACATCAAAAAGGTTATTTATCACAACTTGCTCCAAATCACTTCACTAAACAGTGGAAAGTCTGGTGTTGATACCCAGGTAGGCCACGTCCAGATTTTGCAATTTTTACAATTATCAGTGTCAGCTGATATTGTTGATTTTATAAGGTAACACAATATTTTTCAATTTAAGTATTTACAGTTAGGAATTATTCAATGTCACTCTACTATTTCAAGTATAAACTTCATGTTGAAGTACTATTAGTTCTTTCTAACATTACACTCTACAAATGCTTCTGCAACTCTGTTTTAGTGATTTTTGTTTGTTTTTTATTTCCAATCTCATTACCTCTGTGATTGGTAATTTTAACGTGCCAATTTGATTGGGTCAGCAAGTGTCCAGATACTTGGTCAAACATTACTCTAGGTGTTTCTGCTAGGGAGTTTTGGATGAGATTAACATTTTAGGTAAAGCAAATTGCCCTTCATACTGTGGGCAAACCTCATTCAATCAGTTGAAGAAATAGAACAAAAAGACAGATTTTACCTGCAGCAACTATATGTATGTGTGTTTGTGTGTATTTATGTATCCAGAAAACTGCCTTTAGACATCATTTGTACTATTGGTGTTTCTGAATCCCCAGGCTCCAGACTTCAGATTGGAACTGTATTATTGGCTTTTCTGGGTCTTGAGCCTTTCAGCCCACACTACTGATTTTGACTTGCCAGTATCCAGAATTGCATGAACCGATTCCTTTTATTAAATCTTTTTCTATCCAGAATTGCATGAATCAATTCTTTTTAATATATCTATTTCTTTATAAACATATGGACATGGATACATATTCCATCGGTTCTGTTTTCCTAGAGAACTCTGAATAATAAAATATCTCTCCATTGTAGCTGTGCATTGTGCACCACATAAATGTTCTTACATTTGCCATAACCTGGTAACATTTAAACTCATCAGTTTTATTTAATTAGAGAATTAACTTAAACTTTACTGATATTCTTTCATTGCATATTATCCCTGATATTTTATTTTACAATCTACTATATTGCTTTCTACAGAATTTATGTAAATACGATTTCCTAAATGCATCAGATATGCATTTAGAATAACAATTCAAACTTAGGGAAAAAAATCCATAATAGTCTTATATTAGAGTTCTATACTGCACTCATATAACGGAGCCAAAGGAATTGAACTCATGGAGGTTGTAAGTAAAAAAATCTATCTTTTATTTTCTAAATTTTCCTTTGTATTTTTGGAAATGCTTTGTATTTATATGTTTTTTGGGTTCAACTTAAAAATTTTTAAATTCTGATTAGAATTTACAAACAAAATGCTAATCACTTTACCTACAGTTACCCCATGTAATAAAACAATCCTAAAGTGTTAGTGTTATTACTTGCTTCCAACCTTGAAGTTATTGCCTTGTAATTTTCTTTTTACATTGTCTTCCTTCAGACCTCAGAGAAAATCTGATATGAAGATAATGAATTAGCATAAATAACAATACTAGTTTTCATATTTAATCACCAATTTGAGACAGTTGAAATATTTATTAAATCTTCATAAATTCTTGAGACATAATTAACTTGTTAGAAAGAACTCAGAAAACTCAGTGATGTTCTCAACTCTTAGAGACAAAAAATAACAAACTTTAATACTGACCTCTTTATTAAACAACATATAGTCTTTCTTTAACTTCATATTAATAAATTATGACAAAGTTTTATAATCAAGTTAAATAAGAGCCCAGCTACTTCTCAGTCTTAGCATCACATTAAATGTTGGAGCAAATAGTCAGATATTAGATATGCTTAGATCCTTGCCTCAATTTTTGTTTAAATGTTTAATTTTTCTTTTAATTTAAGTCATAAACATTTGCTTTCAGCCAAATTTTGAAACAATTTTTAATTGGAAAAATAAAACAAATTTTCACACATTGAGGTAAAATATTTAAAAGGTATAAAATCTACCCAATTATTAATTAAGAACAGTTGTACATATGCCAATAATGGAATAATAGAATTTATTTTTCCTCATTGAATAAAAACATAAAATCACTCCACAAGTATGCATTAAACAAAACATTTCAATTAGAAATATCAGGATAAACATCTATGAAATATGGCTAATGACTCATATTGCACTCAGAGTTCAATTTATTTTATTTATTTTGTTTTGGGGGGGATAGGATCTGTCTTTGTCACTGTAGTACAGTGACACAAATACAGATCTCTGCAGCCTCAACCTCCCAGGCTCAAGCAATCCTCTCACCTCTACCTCTCCTCAGGTTGATAATCCCTTTTTGGCCCCTCAAATAGCTGGGACTACAGAAGCACACCACCATGCCTGACTAATTTTCACATTTTTTGTAGAGATGCAGTTTCACCATGTTGCCCAGGCTGATCTCAATCTCCTGGCTCAAAAGATATACCCATCTTGCCTCCCAAAGTTCTGGAATTACAGACATCAGCCACTGTGCCCAGCCTAGTTTAATAGCAGTGATTCTATTTGCACTACCAAATAATAAAAATCCAGAGTTTTGAGTAACTAAAACAAGTAGAGTATTTTAAGTAAAGCATAGTCTATGTAATTGGACTAAATACAACCAATTTAATATGATAAAATTTACATTAGCAACACAAAAAAATCTTAAGAAGGTATGGTTTTGTAACTTGAGACAGAGATTATGGTTTGTTACTTGTGCTGACTAATTCCTTCAAGGTCTCTCCACACTGTCTTGGATGAATCTGGAGAACATCATTCTCAGCAAACTGACACAAGAACAGAAAATGAAATATCGCATATTCTCGCTCACAGGCGGGTGATGAAAAATGAGAACACATGGACACAGGAAAGGGAGTACTAAACACTGGGGTCGATTATGGGGAATAGGGGAGGGACAGCATTGTGGGGAGCTGGGGAGGGATAGCCTGGGGAGAAATGCCAAATGTGGGTGAAGGGGAGGAAGGCAGCAAAACACACTGCCATGTGTGAACCTATGCAACTATCTTGCAAGTTCTGCACATGTACCCCAAAACCTAAAATGCAATAATAAAAAAAATTCCTTTGAGGTCTTTGTTAGCTAGAGGCTGTGGTTTAGAAAATTATTATTAATGAAAGGAATGTATGACATGAGAAATAAAATTTCTTAGAGAATCTTATTACTTTTGAAATAAACAAATAAAGCTAACTTGTTGGGTCATACTTTATGTTTTTCACTTTCAACTCCCTGAAAATTTCCCATTTCTATGTATTTAAGATGATATACACTCTTTTCAGAACCATTGATATACCGATGTTCAATAAACAAAATTTTATTTTATTTTCTGTATTAATAATACTTTTATTCACTCTGGTGAAAAAAAAAGTTGCCATCCTCTGCTTTTATCTGCTGTATTGTCACATTCTCTATAGAAAATTCAGGAAAGTAAACCTACATTCATTATCATATACCTTGTATATCCATTTTGTATATAATTGGTACATTTCTAACAGAGTGTCAAAATGTGTAAGTAATATCCTATATTGCCAAAAGACAAAATTTATTTTAGTTCTGACTGGCTCCTCTGTGAAAGTTTGTATTTAATCCTAAACCTTGCCATGCCTTCAGATTTCAATCTTACTAGTAATTTAGGTTATTGGTTAATGAATTCAATATGTTTTTAACAATGAGATGCTTTTCTAGAGTAACAATTTGTACATTAATTTAGTTTAAGTTTCCTTTTGGTAGATAAACTTTTCACAGAATTATCTAAATGATTTTAAAAAAAATGTTCTCAAGTGGCAATAGCAGAATCTAACTTGAAGAAAATTGCATGCAATTTATACATAAAAAATATTAAATCAAGTGCTACATCAACAAAAAAACAGTCAAAAAAATTTTTTTCTATGCAGGCCATGAAATCATTTGCAATATCTCTAAATACATATTTGTTGTTGTTGTTGTTTGAGACAAGGTCTTGCTCTATTGCCCAGGCTGAAGTGCAGTGACAAGATCTCGGCTCTCTGCAACCTCCACTTTCTGGGTTCAAGGGATCCTCCCATTTCAGCCCCTCTAGTAGCTAGGACTACAGATGCCCACCACCACACCCAGCTAATTTCTGTGAAATATGTTAATTTGCATGCCAGAGAGTTAAACAACCCCATCAAGATATACAACAGTCTGCTGTTACAATTTCAAAGCTAATTTATTTATGAATTACAAATTTAACACTTCTATGTGTGGGCGCGCATATGTGTGTGTGTTTCTGTGTAAAAAGTCAACTTAGAACCTATATAAGTAAAAATAATCTCTATAGAAACACAAATTTTATAAAAAAATATAGATTTAGAAATGTCTTTTTCATTATATATCTTCTAAACTTTTTATTAAGCTCTTTCTCTGCTACAGGCCTCATTTTGTATGTATTTGAACATTTGTAACCACTGACTCAGAAACTACATTTACTTGTGACTAAGTGGTTGCAAAGTCCACTGACATCCTCTTGTGGAAGTTAACCATTAGTTGATTGTCGAACCTTACCCATTCATTATCAGCCCTAAAAATAAACGTAATAACGTATCAGCACATAGCCTTTTCGTTGCAAGTAACAGTAATTTGACTTGCTCCAAAGTACACCTTATTTTTAAAATGTTCTGTATGTGTATTTTTAAAGAAGCTTCCAGTACAAATCCCTGTGGCACTCCTTTGGCAACAGACCAAGAAAAAAACCTTAAGTGCTGAAACACTGAGAGATGCTGACAGGGTCACTTTAAAGAAACTCAAGGGATTTAAAAAAAAATGATGTGGTAACTTCTTTTCTTCTAGTTTCTGGAAACGTGTTCAAAACAAAATTTTTTAGACTATTTTTTAAAAGTTTATTTTGTAGATAGAACACAAGACAAAGAGAATTATAATAACTTCACATGACTCTTCGTATTATGTACGATAGATTGAAACATTACTTTCTGGAACTTTTGTTAGACCAACTTAGAAGAAAATTTACTCTTAGTACAGCCTGCATACATTCCAGAATTATTCAACGACTGAATCACAGACACTGTTTAAATTCTGGAAATATGATGGTAAGTAATATAATCATGTTTCCTACTCTCATGAAATTTATAAAACTAATAATGGGGCCTATTTCCTAAATACAGAATTGCAAATTGTGAAAATAAAGACTGAGGAAACTGCAAGTAAATAATAATGGCTAGGGGTGGTGATTAAATGGTATGAGTTGGGAAGGTCTTCTGGGAAGTGAAAATTTGGCTGAGACATTATAAACGAAAAGGTGAGCCACAACAATGGAGTGAGTGCTTGCATCTGGGGTGTAAATACTATATGTACAGGCAGAAAAAGCAGTCTAAGCCTAAAGCACGACATCATTGGCATGTTTATACAACTGAATGGAGGACAAAATGTATGCTAAGTAAAATGAGTAAGAATAGCATGACAATGTAATATTTATTTCTATTAAACAATTGAATTATCTTTAAGAATAATTTAAAATTAAATGTTAAATTAAGTATATATGTGAAAAAGGAAAGGTTTTTACTGTTATGGGGCTCTATTTATATAAAAAGGCCACCTTTTTGCAAGCCAGGCCAAGCTGAAAGAACAATGGCTGTACCAGCTGAAATATGGTAATGAGATTTTAAAAGAGTTTTAAAAGAACTCAATGGTTAAGTCAGCTTAATTAAAAGCTAGTATCCAAGATGTGTATGTGTATGTGTGCATATATCTGTGTATTGTATTTAAAAGGCCGTCATGTTTTTGCTTTTGTTTTCTCCTAGGACTTGTTTTGAGCAAAAGTTTTTTTCCTTTCAGTTGACTGAATTATGTTTTCTTCATTTACTTCTGCTGTCTCCTCTTTCACTTGCACCCTCTGCTGCATGATAGACATAAAATAGTTTATAACAGCCTGGGGTTTCTTAAAGAAGATGGTGCCAGATTCCTTTGAGGGGAGAAACTGTTTTTCTTTGTGGAACCCCAAGAATGTAAACAGACAAGTTCTTCTTAGCTCTTAAATTGCTTACTTGTACTGAATTACCTGTTTCTCTTTTCTTTGACTAAAATACTTATTGCAACAGAGGTTACTCTTAGGATTTTATGGAAGAATGTGGTTTAGACACTTAGAAATGTGTTTGTTTAAAAAAAATTAATTGCACTGTAAAAGCATCAGATGTTCTAATCTCATTATAATTCTTTTTTTTTTTTTTTTTTTGGAGACCCAGAATTCAGTGTGGGCTCTTCCCAGGACTCAGAGATCCAGCTAAAAGATAGGTTGTCTCTATTTAAATAAAACTGATCTCCATACACAATCCTATGAAAAATTTCTGTAATTTAATGTTTGATTTGGCATCCACCTTTAATCTCCCTCTAACACCACCAGACTTTTTCTCTCTGTATCTTATGATGTAAATTTTGCTATGTAATTTTTACCTGTTTCCTTTAATGTGCCAATTTAATGCAACTTAGCTGACAGTTGTCTAGAGTTGTGAACCTGTAAGTCTACAACGGGGAAAATAGGTGTTTACAAATCTACAAGATGTACTGCTATTGGCATGCCTAATACATCTAAGTATTTATGTCATGTACACAATTTTTTCATTACTGAAAAAAATATAAAAGAGCTCTAATTAGTGGGCTTAAGAAAATAAAAGTGCTTTTATGTATGTTTATCACAGGACTGTTTATAATAGTAGTGACTTTTAACCACCTGAATCCCTGCATAAAGAAACTATGGAATACTATGGAATATACAATATAATACTATGCAGCCATAAAAAATAATTAGTTAATGTCCTTTGCAGGGACATGGGTAAAGCTGGAAGCCATCATTCTCAGAAAACTAACACAGGAACAGAAAACTAAATACCTCATGTTCTCACCCATAAGTGGGAGTTGAACAATAAGAACACATGGACACAGGGAAGGGAGAGAGCATTAGAACAAATATCTAAAGCACTCTGGGCTTTAAACCTAGATGAAGTGTTGATAGGTACAGCAAACCACCATGGCACATGTATACCTATGTAACAAACCTGCACATTCTGCACATGTATACTAGAACTTAAAGTAAAATAAAAAAAATTATATGTAAACTTCTGAAACTTGTATGTAAACAGGTAATTAAAGAAAAAGAAAAAAATAGAAAAGTGCTTGAATCAAATACTTTATCAGGAACAAAGAAAAGACTAGTCAAATGTTTTTTCAATTTGAATAACTTATGTAAAATCTTTAATACATAAGGTAGCTTTTAATTATTGTTAAAGTACTATTAGAAATATCTTAAGAATTGCCAGCATACATTTTTGTTTGTAAATATTAATCTAGCAATTTCATATTTATCCCTGTCAAGTACTATAAAGTGTCAAAATTGGGCATAGGGATTACAAAACTGTACACCCAGCCCAAGACAGAAAGATCTTTGCTGTGTAATCTTTAATAAGTAAGACATTTACATTGGTTTAATTAAAATAGTGACAACTTGAATTTAGTGATATTACCATAACTTTAACCTTGTGGCTTTAGGAGGTCTAGTCCACAGACAGTATGGTTTGTTATAGGAAAGGTCCGTTACCATCTTTGTTTCAAATAAACTATAAACTAAGTTCCTCACAAAGTTAGTTCAGCCTATATCCCAAAATAAACAACGACAGGTTGGAGGTTAGAAGCAAGACAGAATTAGTCAGGTCAAATATTTTTCACTTACTCAGTTATAATTGTGCAATGTTGTTTCATAATTTTAAATAATGACAATTGAAGTTTTTATAAATAATCTAGGAAAACAATTGAAATTAAGTAATTAGGAAAATAGAGTAAGTACTTGTAGACAAACTCATCATAATTTAGAGTCTAAAGTTATATTCATTATTTAAAGTTATCTAAAGTTATATTCATTATTTCAGTATTTTATAATAAAATATATTTGTAAGAAAACATTCTGTAAAAATAAAAAGTGTGCCCTTAAAAATAAAAAGGTGAACTATTTTTGTCTAATTCAAAGCTTATTTAAAGGTCGTATATAAAATGAGGTGAAAGGAACCAGAAAATAAAAGAGATATAAAGAAAGCTATTTTAAAAAAGGTTGTTTTTGGTTTTGTTTTGTTTTTTGCTTAAAAAAAAGCCTCAAGGGAAACAATTTCAGATTAGAAAAATTCTTGTATGGTAAATTTCGTTCTGGGGTAAAATGACCGGTTATTTAAGAAGGAGGGATTTTCAGGACAAACAAGAAAGTCCAAGCACATCATCAACACTCTGCGTAAGTCACAGTAAGAGGATTTAAAAACAATGACCACCACAAGAAATCTTTTATGTAATCAAGTTTTTATATTATTATTTAAGTTTTAGTTTGCTTATGAAAAAAACTGAGATTAATATAAAAATTGAGATTATTACATCCATGTATCCCTCTGTGTGTACTTTTTTAATAAATTTATTTTACTTTAGGTGCATACTATATCTGGCATTTCTCCTTATGTTATCCCTCCCCACCCGTCCCTCTCTCCCCACCCCCCATTGTCTCTCCCCTACCCCCCAATCTGTGTGTGCTTTTAAATTACTATGACACTGAGTTACAGGGCTTTGACTCCTGGGATAAAAAGGACATTAAGATTTGCTAAATTTGAAGCATTGACAGCAATTAAATTCCCATCTTCAGGTCCCATAAAAGATGACAATCAAAATAAACAGTCCGGAGACACAAACCCAGAAATTAAAGTTATTTCAACTCATGGGCTAGGACTATCACAGAATAGGTGGGCACATGAAATTGTAAAAGCCAATTTGGAAAGATAAAATCAGTTCATTTTCTCCATAAATTAGTCATTAATGTTAAAGACACACTAATGCAAGATCAACATATTGGCCCCCGTGTCAAATTAAGAGGGTTTTCTTGAAGCATTAACAGACTCCTTAATAATGTTTATAAAGGTTACAAAAGGCTCATATACATTCTATTCTGTGGTTAAGATTGAAATTTTATTGATTGTTTATAAAATTTTGAAAAATAAATTTAATTGGATTAATGCTAGTTTTATTAGGGCTTATTGTGTGGCATATTAAGCCTCCTGTCTCAAATAATGAAGGTTTTTGCCTTTTGTGAAATCCTTATTTTCACATTGGTTAAATGGATGGTCCTATTTTATAATATCAGGAGTTTTAAACCTTTGATACTTGACAAACTTTCCAAAATCAAATTATAAATTGTGCATTTTTCTATCCTAAGTAAGTCATTAAGTATTATATTCCCTGAAGTCCAAAAATGATGTAGTTTGGCTTATTTGAGACAAAAATTAGACAGAAAACATTGTCAAATATGAAATGGTTCTTGGTTTACTCTAGGCCATTTTTTAAAAATATGTTCCTGGTATGTGTTCCAAAATCATGGGAAACTCCTGTAATTCTGATATGACTTAATGTATCTTACAAGTAATAATTATAATTGCTATGTTAAATTATTATGTGCCACAGAAGTAACAAATTTCCTTGTCAATTGTGTCTTTGGCTGTGGCTGTCCAAAAACATTTTGTTATCTACAAACATTTGATATCTTGTTTTGATCCTCCTTAGAAGATGGTTTTATTATCAGCTATAGTACTCCAGCAGATATTCTAAAATGCAGGGTTTTGATAACTTTAGAGATTGAAACATTAGAATAGAGGAAAAAACTTTCAGAAGGTCTTATGGAGAGCTGATAAGTTCATGAATATCAAGCAGAATGGAAGTGTAAACTGAACTGTTAGAAAACTAAAGTAATCTCTTTAACTTTTTTTGCTTTGTTTATTCTTTGGTTTTTTGCATTGTTTTGTTTTTGAGAGTCAATAAAACTTTTCATTTGAGCTATTGGTCATGTTTTAACAATTTATTATACTCCTATGAAGAAAATTTGGAGCATATTTTTTATCTCTCTATCTGATTTCTCCAGAAATTGGAAACTATTTGAGAGTATTCTTTTTTTTTGGAGATGGAGTTTCGCTCTTGTTACCCAGGCTGGAGTGCAATGTCCCCATCTCAGCTCACCGCAACCTCCACCTCCTGGGTTCAGGCAATTCTCCTGCCTCAGCCTCCTGAATAGCTGGGATTACAGGCACGTGCCACCATGCCCAGCTAATTTTTTTTGTATTTTGAGTAGAGATGGGGTTTCACCATGTTGACCAGGATGGTCTCGATCTCTTGACCTCGTGATCCACCTGCCTCAGCCTCCCAAGTGCTGGGATTACAAGCGTGAGCCACTGCCCCCAGCCAAGTATTCTTAACTTCTGAAAGTAATTTGCATTTCATTTTGTAACAGGCCACAACTGGCGAAACCAGTTATTTTACCAAGGCTTTGACTAGAACGGTGTCTTTCCTTTAAGGAATCAATCTTGACTTATAAAGCCAATAAAGCCTTTTGTGAAACTGGCCTCATACCTTCCCTGTACAGGATTTCTGACTTGTGGTAAGTGAAGAATGTCACTTTGTGACTGACCCAGGATCCCCAATTTCATCTTGGAACTTAAAGAGGAAAAGATTACCCAACTCATAGATATCTGATTGCACAATTCTACACCTTGGCTTGACTTTAAAAACCTCTTAGCTGAGATTCCTTCGATGGAACTAAGTTCCATCACAGCCAATTTAAAAGCCTATATAAAAAATGATTATTCTTGCTGCACCGTATAAATCATCAATCATATCATGATTTGTTTTTAGTAAAAATGGGAAACTGGGAACAGAAAAATTAAGTTTCAAAAACTACAGTATAGCTCTTAGATTCTTAGTTTTACCTAATGTTTTTCCATTTTATTATTTTCTACACTTTGTACCGAATTCTAATTTTTCTTGGCTATAAGTTGTTAACTTTGTTTTTCCGATGTTTTTCTAATTTGGAGTTATTGAAAACTAAGCTGTACTTTCATAGAGCCCTGCAAACTGAAGCTAGATAACTTAAAGTTCAGAAGAAAAAAACAGCAACCTATTCACATGCATAAACCACTTTCATACTGTCCACTGATTCATGGACTTTGGAGTAATGTGGCCTATATCAATTTTCCAGAATTGTTCTTTTGTTTGTTGTTGTTTTTCTCCCTTCCTTCCTCTATTTTGTCTTCATAGGACATGAGACTTTACAATCTAAAAATGAGCTGCCTAACTCAGTGCCTATCTGTCTAGGAATAAACCATCCTAGTCATGAGAGTTCAAATGCAATCTGGACCTGATACTCATTTTCTTCTGAAATGCTTTCTCTAAATGATTTTTTTTAAAAAAGAGGGAAATGTGAAAGGAAATTATATTGGGCCCCCAAAATCACTAAGCTGAAATGAAAAGTCAAGCTGGAAACTGCTTAGAGCAAACCTGCCTCCCATTCTATTCAAAATCACCTCTCTGCTCACTGAGATCAATGCATATCTGGTTGCCTCCTTTGGAAAGGCTTATCAGGAACTGAAAAGAATGCAACCATTTGTCTCATTTCTACCCATGACCTGGAAGCTCCCTCTCCACTTTGAGTTTTCCCGCCTTTTCACACCAAACTAATGTTCATGTTACATGTGTTGATTGAGGTCTGATGTCTCCCTAAAATACATAAAACCAAACCGTGCTCTGAGCACCTTCAGCACATGTCATCAGGACCTCCAGAGACTGTGTCATGGGAATGTGTCTTCAACCTTAGCAAAATAAACTTTCTAAATTAACCAAGACTTGTCTCAAATTTTGGGGATTCCCATTATCATATCCAATACTGTTCATTTTCTTGAGTTAATCTAGATTTTTATTTAGAAATATTTTTCTTCTTTCTGAAGTATTTACTTTAGAAATAGCACACTAGCTGGAAGAAGTAATGTAGAAATACAGAGCTATAAATTTCTTATATCATAAGTGTCATGTTACTTAAGGGAACATGGTGGCAAGTATAAAGATGTATACTATAAAACCTATCGCTGATTTACCAGTTTATAACACAGACGAGTATAGCTAATAGTGAAACAAGGAAATGCAATGATACCATCAAACACACTCAGTTAATTTAAGAGAAGATGTATTTAAAAGAGAAATGAACTATAAAGTCATTAAAATAAGCAGGCAGATAATGCAGGGCTTTTAGTATCTGTTAATATTTTGGATTTTATTCTAAAAATATTTTATAAAAATGTCCTGAATGATTTTAATCAGAGAGATAATCCAATATGATTTACATTACCAAAAATAATAAAGAAAGAAGAAGAAGGATGAAAAGATAAAAATGATGCAGTGGCTGCCTGAAAAAATACAAAATCTTCGATTACTGCCTTGAGATGGAATTAATGGGAGGCAGTTAGAATTTGAAAGACCTGTTGTCTGGCTACTACTGTAAACAGACTAGGTAAATGTCTTCACTAGCAACTCAGCTAACATAATAAATGTAACAAATTCTTGCTGTGTCTACACTTTTTCTATCAAAATTAAAGAATTATTTGATTCAGGCTATTCTTAAGCTGGAATAGCTTCCTCAGGGTGTTTGCAGACTCTCTTACACTGATTTGAACTAGGAACAGTCACTGTCACACAAATTACAGTGAAATATCCTTCCATACCTGTTAAGTACCTGAAGCTGAAGACCTCCCTCTGGTAAAGGATTTAGCTTCTGTATTATGTATAATATCTTACTTTTAATTAATAGAAACTAAAGTGACATAAAAACTTTAATAAATTTTTGAAAGATAACTTTCAATATCCATTTCATTGCAAATTTAAATTTGATCACCATTTTCAGACTTTCCTTTTACATCATGGCATAGTAACAAATAATGATTTAATCTCTTCCTTTAAGCATATCAACAAATTGACAAAATATATTTAAAAAATAGATTACAAACATTGCATAATAGGCAGCACTAGATAGATGTTGTGAAAGAATAAAAAACAAGGTAAGCACTACATTTTGCTAGTTTAATGCCTAGAAAGAGTGTCCAGGCCGAGGTGGCTCACGCCTTTAATCCCAGCACTCTAGGAGACAGATGCGGGCAGATCATGAGGTCAGGAAATCAAGACTATCCTGGCTAACATGGAGAAGCCTCATCTCTACTAAAAATACAGAAAATTAGCTGAGTGTGGTAGAAGGCGCCTATAGTCCCAGGTACTCGAGAGGCTGAGGCAGGAGAATTGCTTAAACCCAGAGGCGGAGGTTGCAGTGATCCAAGATTGACTGCACTCCAGCCTGAGCAACAGACCTAGAATCTATCTCAAAATGAAAAAAAGGAGTATCAAGGCCACATCAGGCCACATTCCTAGGAGAAGTCATCCAATCAGAACAGGAAGTCTTCTTGGGCTGAGGAGACAGAGGGAAGATTTTCAAGCTACCAAGGCAGTCAGAGTTTACAGAGTAGATACCTGTGAAGTGTGAACTGTGAAATGCCTGGTGATGAGATTATTGTGCAGAGTTCAGGAAGCTCAGGAAAGTTGCAGAGCATTCCCTGCTAGATTTCATTGAGCACTTATCAGCAAATATCTGAATACATAGCACAAGACAGAAAGAGGGTGTTGAGAGGATATACCAGAACAAAGAGACTGAAAAAATCACCAGAGTTCACATAATTTGGAATAGTTTGTGTTCCACTAGCAAGGGCTGAAAATACTTGTAATATGTGGGGCACAAAGTACAGCACTCAGAAGTCTATTGCCTCATTAGTGGGCAAAAAGTTTACACCTAAAGACTGCTGTTGCCCTGCTCATCTGATGATTAAATGCAAGCCTTGAAAGATTTATATTGTTTTTGAGTAATTCCACAGTGTCTCAAAACAAAAATAAAATATATTTTTTAAATTACAAAATATCCACCATTCAAAAAGATACATTATAGACTATCTGTTCCCCAAGCATGCAAATGAGCAAGAAAATGTAGCCCATAAGCAGATAAAAGTTCATTGAGCAGGCATGGTGGTTCACATTTGTAATCTCAGCACTTTGGGAGGCCAAGGCAGGCAGATCGCTTGAGATCAGCAGTTTGAGACCAGCCTGGCCAACATGATGAAATCCTATCTCTACTAAAAAATACAAAAAATAGCCAGGCATGGTGCTGCCTGCCTGTGATCACAGCTACTTGGGAGGCTGAGGCAGGAGAATCACTTGAACCTGGGAGGCAGAGGCTACAGAGAGTCAAGATCACACCTCTGAACTCCATCCTGGATGACAGAGCAAGACCCTGTCAAAAAGAAATTAATCAAAACTGACAAATAAATGACAAAATGTTATAATTAGTAGATAAGGATATAAACAAAGTTATGATAATGATATTTGATAGTTCAAGAAGGTAGACGAAAGCATGTGGTGTTAAACAACAGAGAATATTGGGAAAACACAACAAAACACCCAATCAAACTTTTGGAGAAAAAAAAAACAATTTCTAGGCTAAAAAGTGCACTGGAGGGTATTAACAAGAGACAAATCAGCGTGGAAGAAAACATAAGTGAACTTGGTGACACAGCAAGGAAAACCATAGAAATGAAACAAAAGATTAAAAAAACAGAAGAAAGAACAGAACAGAAGTAAGCTGTGGAAGAATTTTAAATTGCCTAATATACATGTAATTAAAATTCTCATGGGAGAGACAGGAGCAGCAAAACATTTGACAAAAGTAATGAACAAAAATGTTTCAAATGTAATGAAATTTGTTGAAAACTATAAACATATATATTCAAAAACACAAAAAAACTGCATGCAGACAAAATAAAACAAAAAATGAAGGATATTGCGTGAAATCACATTATAACGACGTTGCTTAACACCAGAAATAGTAAGAAAATCTTAAAAGAAGCCAGAATTAGAAAGACAGATTATTTACAGGCAAATAAAGAATGCCACATATTCCCACAGAAACTTAAAAACAGAAACAAGTAAGCCCAAAAAGAGTCACGTAATGTCTTATTATTCCATACGTAGCAAGAAAAAGAGGAAAAAAAGAAGGAAAATTAAATTCTTTCATATATCTTCAAAAATTGAATGAATTTGTTGTGAGCAAAACTAACTATCAGACATTTTGAAAGACATCCCTGGCAGAAAGAAAATGATTTCAGATAAATCTCTGGATCCATGTAAATGAATAACAATTGATAGAAATATGAAATTTTTATGTAAATATAAAATATTATTTTCTCCCTTTAAAAATCTCTTGTAAAACAATTGTTAAAAGCTAAAGCATTAGCAGGTATTGCAGATTTTATAACATATGTATAATTAACATGTATGACCATAGTACAAAATCAAGAAGAGGGAAAATGGAAGAATACCGGGATGAAATTCTTACATTGGAGTATAAGAAGTAGTATGATATTACTTAAGGTAGACTATAATAAAGATATTTAGTATAAAAGCTATGGCAATCACTAAGAATATAGCACAAACATAATTAAACAGCCAAAAATGACATAAAATGGAGTCCTAAAAATAACCCAAGAGTACACAGAGAAACAAAACAAGAGAATAACAAAAAATAAATGTCACAAATAAAAGACAAGAAACAATAAGGTAGATTTAGGCTCAGCTATAAAATAATCATGGCAAAATACATACGGTCTAATTACGTCAAAAAGTGGAAGTCAGATCAGAATTAAAAGCAAGATCTAAGAAACTCACTCTATCCACCACACAATAATAGATAAGTGCACATAATTTTCAACTTCGCAAGGAACACTTACAAAGACATACAATAATATAGCCTATAAAATAAGACTTGATAAATGTACAAGTATTGAGGTCATAGAGTGTGTGTCCTTTGACAACAATGAAATGCAGTTATATATATATATATTTGGAAATGGAATCTCCCTCTGTCATCAGGCTGGAGTGCAGTGGTGTGATCTCAGCACACTGCAACCTCCATCTCCCAGGTTCAAGCAATTCTCCTGACTCAGCCTCCTGAGTAGCTGGGACTACAGGTGGGAGCCACCATGCCCAGCTAGTTTTTGTATTTTTAGTAGAGACAGGATTTCACCATGTTGGCCAGGATAGTCTCTATCTCTTGACTTCCTGATCTGCCAGTCTTGACCTCCCAAAGTGCTGTGATTACAGGCATCCACCACCATGCCTGGCCAATGATACAAGTATTAACTTCAGAAGATTATATTAAAATTTAAATGTGATAATGTTTGCTAGGAAGCTCTTAGGAAAAGCTTAGTAGATATTAATCATCATATTTATAAATAGATGGACTGCCTAATTTTGTAAAAGTTCCACTCAAATGTTGCTAAAATCTGCAATGTAATATATCCCCCCCACATTTTCAGGTTTTCAAAATCCTTTTCTTTCCTCTAAAGGAAAAACCAATAAACAATATATATATATTTTTAGCAATGACCCTTTTGTGAATCGTCCTTTTATGTTTAACAATGTATTCTTTCCTATACTTCCCACCTCTAGTTATTTCCTTGGTTCCTAATATTGCTATGATCTAGAGACACCTCAATATTGTGTTCTAATACATTGTTTCCACTTTTAAAGGTCAAATTTTTACTTAAAATATGATCAACATCCTTAGCTATTTTCTTTTACATATACTCTATATTGCTCTCCATTATAACATATGTTTTGTTTTAAGTTCTCTTTACGTTTACTTAATTTATCAATAAAATTGCACTGTCTAACTGAAGAGGCATATCATATCCCTCTGATGTAGAGCTCCTTTGTTTTGTTCCTTTTGTTTCTGCAACATTCTAAAATTTACTGAACTTTTCCTTAAAATTTGTGTCTATAGATTTCACCTCTAGTGTAATGGATTATACTCCTAACAGAAAAATCCCCCTGTAGATAACTAATATAAACCCTGAACATTTTTTAAATTACATGGAGTCCCTAAAGATTGAACAAAAGTAGGAAGCTGGCAGAAACAAGATGGCCAAATCTCTATAGAAAATAATCATTACACAGATACATCATGGGGATTATTTAAATACGAGAGTCAAAGAGATGGAACCTAATTTCTGCCTTTAAACACTGCTCATATCTCTGATCCATATATGTGCAGAATGGATCACGGTTAAACTTTAAACAAACTTACAGGAGGTTGAAGATGCCATCTAAGAGCAAGAGAAAGTATTCAGTGTGAGTTTATTTACAAAAATTGCCTGATTTTATTCAAAATGATTAACATTCTGATGATGAATATAACAAAATGTACTGTTTATTGTCACATTCAAAATGTTCATGATACACTAAAAATACTCAGCATAATAAGAATTAGGAAAATCTAACTCAAAGCCAATCAAAGAGAAAAAGAAACTCATGATGACCCAAAAGTTCATATTAGCAGACAAATATTTAAAAATATATATCATAACAATGAGGTAGAAAAATATATAAAGATAAAAAATCTCAGCAGAGAAATAAAAACTATTAAAGGTTGCAAATGGAAAATCTACAAATCTCTGTCTTTTGTCCTAGATTAATGAGGGATTATAAAAGCAAATATTGCATTAGCCTATATTTATATCTACAGGTAACCTATATCTTGAGATATGAACACTAAAATAAAAGACACAAAAATATAAAGTTATTTTAAAATTATCCTTCTCCTAAAAAGACACAACAGGTAAAACCATTACAGAAGTTTCTTAGCAAGCAAGAAGAATTTTCAATGCAAATATTTAATATTTGAAATAGCTACATTGTTTTTTGTATTAAACATAGTATCTTTCTATGTTATGGTACCAATTAGTGCAAAATGATCTCTTGTTTAGGAAAATAAGAATTCAGTGTTCTGGTCTGCCTGTAAGTGCTTTGTATGGTAATATATGTATAGTAATCAGAAAATAGGTTATAAATACATAAGTAAGTGAAATTATAATTCTGTCACTTGGTAAGAGAATTATGTGTAGAAATACAATCTGTGATATTATCATGTACTCTAAATACTGAAAAAATGAATTACATACTAAATACGATAAAAGGAACATCTAAGCATAAAAGTCAAAAATATAAAACAAAGTTAATTTGATTTTTTCTCACTATTTCTTCTGGGAAACAGAAATTATATAAATAAAACAACTAGTAAATACGAAGCAAAATGAAAAGGAGATTTGTAGATGTGCTACCATGAAACTGTAATGTTAGATACATTAATAAATACTATTTTATAATGTCAAAACAAGGTGCTTTAAATTGTTAAGTAATATACCTGAAAATATATCTATCCCTTAGGGAAAGGTTTGTAGACCTAGATATAGTATGATTTAAAATTATGCCTGAAATATATAAGAATAGTCCCATTTGCAATAAATTAAATTAAAAAGAACAAACCTTATAGTGACAGTAATAAAAATGAAATTACTTTCTAAATCAAGGGAAAATAATTCAGTAAAATATATTTGTTCATTTTTAGCAGAACTTAATAGTATCTGTTAGCCTGGGAGATATTAGTTTCTGAAAAAATGATTTGTTACATATTGCCCTAATCACAAACCTTGCTAATTTTTGGCTTTGGTTAATTAATCTGCAATAGTGAAATGCTACTCCCAAACATTTCATCAGGCAAGTTTCTGTGTAAGTCCCTGATTTGAAGACTTGCCAAATGAAAATGCATTGCCATAGGGAAAAATTATATAACCAAGAGTAAAGAGAAGGGTCATTTTTACTCTTTTATTTTGGACTCAATCTCTTCATATAGATACTTTATAAAATTTGCTGACACAGTTACTTATTTGCCATATTGTTATTTAGCAGCTACTATGTGTTAGACATAATTTTGGGGCTCGATAACAAAACAGTCTTTGCCCTCAACTACTATTTCTTTCATTATTATAATGAGAGAAAATAAAAACAAACCTGTTATACATATATACCCACACACACATGTGTACACATACATATTATATATATCATACATGTATTTTATATATTATATACACATATAGTATAATATATATTAAATATATATTATAAATAATATATGTACTATAATCATATAATATATAATATAATGTATTTATATTTAAATAGTTTATATATAAATATATTTATATTTAAATAGTTTATATATAAATAAAATATATATATATACCATCAGTTGGTGATAACTATTACGGAGGAAAAAATAAAATAAGCTTGGAAAAGAGTGAAATATCTTATTTGTTTTGAATTTTGGGTTTTCTTACACATTGTTTCTCTTTTCTTTTTCTTAACATGTTGCCTGTTTTAGGTGGTTCTCCTATACTTTGGTACTTATCTGAAATACTACCCCCATGATGAAAGAATCTAGATCTCTAAGAAATCACTGAGGGGACAGCTGATGATACTCAAAAGCATGAAAGAAACAGCTGTTCATTGAGTGAGAATTGACAAGCTTTGCAGATAATCCCTTTCTCTCTCTCAAGGTTAACTTTAAGAACCTCTCTCTCTTTCAAGGTTAACTTCATCCCTGAACATTTTCATAAAAAATTTAGCTCATTGTGACTACACATCAGTGAAACTTTTTTTTGACAATTTTAACTCCTTGCAGTGAATGCCATTAAGAAATAAATTTCCTTGCATCTCTCCCTCTTTTTTCTTTTTCGTTTTTCTTTATTTCTCCTTCAAACCACTTGAAGCTTGTGAATAAAATGTTGGCACTTTAATCGTTGCTTCAGGCTCTGCTTTCCAGGCATTCCCACTCCAAGCATGAATTAGGAACAGTATACTGGAGAAATCTGTTAAAAATGCAGAATCTTGGCTGGGCATGGTGGCTGGCGCCTGTAATCCCAGCACTTTTGGGAAGCTGAGATGGGTAGAACGCCTGAGATGAGGGGTTTGAGACCAGCCTGGCCAACATGGTGAAACCCAGTCTCTACTGAAAATACAAAAATTAGCCAGGTGTGGTGGCACTTGCCTGTAATTCCAGCTACTCAGGAGGCTGAGGCAGGAGGATCGCTTGACACTGAGAGGCAGGGGTTTCAGTGAGCCAAGACAGTACCACTGCACTCCAGCCAGGGTGGCAGAGTGAGACTCTGTCTCAAAAAGCAACAACAACCAAAAAAATGCAGGATCCTTGGCCTCACCATATGTCTACTGTAATAGAACATTCACTTTCACATGATCCCCAGCTGACATGTATGCATATGTTTAGGAGACATAATGCTCATCTACATGACTTTTGTGTCAATAGTATACTGAGGTAAACACAGAAAGTGAGTCAATACTTAAAAAGTTTGTTTTGTTTTGTTTTGTTTGTTTGTTTGTTTTGAGATGGAGTTTCGCTCTTGTTACCCAGGCAGGAGTGCAGTGGCGCGATCTCGGCTCACCGCAACCTCCGCCTCCTGGGTTCAGGCAATTCTCCTGCCTCAGCCTCCTGAGTAGCTGGGGTTACAGGCAGGCGTCACCATGCCCAGCTAATTTTTCGTATTTTTAGTAGAGACGGGGTTTCACCATGTTGACCAGGATGGTCTCGATCTCTTGACCTCGTGATCCACCCACCTCGGCCTCCCAAAGTGCTGGGATTACAGGCGTGAGCCACCGTGCCCAGCTAAAAAGTTTTATAGCAATTTTACATTACCATAAAATAATGACTTTATTTTACAAATGCACTATTCTGTAAAACACTGAAATTTTAAAGAATTGTTTCTTCAAAGTAGGTAACTCATCAAATCTTCTTCTGGAAGACCCAAACTAAATAATCGATTTCTGTCTTAATAAGGTATTTAAAGATCACTACACTGATACTACCAGAGATTTAAAGGAGATAAAGGAGTTAGCAGTGCATACATCTTAAAACCACACAAAAGTAAATTATAAAGGTCCTGATTCAAAAGTGTCATTCTGGTTGATTTGAGAATAATAACAAGGAGGTCATAGTGACTGGGGCAAAGGGTTAAAGAGGAAGTGATGAGATGAGGTCAGAAATGTGTTTCTATCTTTCTCATGTGTATGAAGGTTGGATCCAGTTTCTCTGGGTCTTTGCAGGACATGATCAGGTTTCTCACTTTTTATTCTAAGTAAGATGGAGGCACTAAAGTACAGAAAACATGATTAATTTACCATTTAAAAAGATAACACTGTTAATTCTTTTAGGAATAGAATCAATGTGGGCAAGAGTTGAAACAGGACTACTTAGGGGATGGAGACTACTGGAATGAGTCACGTGAGAGTTGACGGTATCTGGTATTTTGGTTATCGCAATGAAAAAGCTGCGAAGTGGATGAGCACTGAATGCACATTAAGGCTACAGCCAAGAGGAAATTAAAGAAAAGTGTAAGTTTTCTGCCTGAGCAACTGGAAAGATAGAGTTGCCATTAACAAAGGTGAAAAGGGCAGGTTTGATTCACAAAATATATCGAAAGATCTTCCCTACTACTTGTAAAACTCTAATGTAAAAAACAAATGCATCTATTGATTGTAGAAATCTTATAGTCTCATGATGCCTCATGGGCTCAAGTATAAAAATCCTGAAAACAAAGATGATATTTTAGAATGCAAGTAGCAGTATTGAAAGAAAGTCTTGAAAGAATTTCAGACAAAGGTTAATATCCCGATTACATCACTTACTAAGTGAATCATATTATACCATTTGTTAGTTTCAGTTTTAAAATGGATGTATTTACATGCCATGTTGGTGGTTTGCTGCATCCATCACCCCATCATCTACATTATGTAACAAACCTGCACGATCTGCACATGTACCCCAGAACTTAAGGTACAATAAATAAATTTTTAAAATTAAATAATAAAAATAAAATGGGCATATTATTTATACCTTAGATATCTTAGAAAAACTAGAATTAATCATTATTAATATAATTGACATTTAGTAAATTCTGTACCACCATAAAAGGAGCAAAAGAAAGTAAATTAGGTATGTTGACTTTTAGGAACTCAAAAAATATGAGTGAGGAAATAATAGTTGGAATTGAAAGCATCACTTAACTTTCATAATCCTCTTAAATGAATAAAATAGAAATAGGTGTGTTTTAAGTTTCTCACAAATTTCTCCTACTATATTTTCCAAGTTTTTTAAGGCTTTTCCAATGAATAGTCACATTTGTTTTTTGTGCCTTTATTACAAAATGTTATTTTTATGATGTGTTAATCACTGCACTGGGAGTTAAGAAATGAAGATGCTAACCCCGGCATTTGCACGTGATCAAGTAATTTGAACATTTTTTAACTCTGTTGTTTCAACTCTGCAATGAGGTATTTAGAATAGAGTATCTTTATGACTTCTACCAATTCATAACAAACTGTTTGTATAATTTTAAAAGTAAATAAATGTCACCAAAGAACAATCAGTATTTTGCAAAGACTGATTTCTTCAACATTGTACTTAGCCAACGCTCCCTGTGTAAACTAATCAGGCTGTCTAAAGGCAATGTGCTGCTTAGAACTTTATAGTGCTCAACTCAGACCTTTACCAAATATTTCCTGTATCCGATATTGTTGGTCTTCTACAATTATAACTACTAAAATGGAAATAGATTTCCCTCAGTACATTCTATGGAGATTAATTCATTCAGCAACTTTCGTATTTGAAACTCTAAAGAAATTTACAATTATCTTAAAAGCAGAGAAAGAGATGTAGGTAGCACTCTGTTATTTATTGTTTACATGAAACATTTAGCAACAAAGCATGCCTTTTCTATGTATGCATGTTCAACACCTATTTACTCAGAATATTCAGGGTATATAAAATGCAAGATGATGGTATTTTCTGATAATGACATCATACATGTCATTCATGTGTCATTAATTTTAAGAAATCAGAGATATGCAATGTACTTTTTCTAAAAATATGCTTTAAATTAATAAGTATAATATATAGAGACTTTGATGAGTCAGAAGGCATTTTAAATTCTTTTCACATCTTATTATTAGTATAAATTACCTATCCATTGTCAATGAAAGATAGTATGGGGAAGAAAAATCTGGGTAAAGGTGACATATGGCTATTTAAAAAAACATACAAACTATAATAAACCAAATGTCATTGAGTTCTATTTAGCTGCCAACCATATGACTGAACTGGGTTTCAGTACAACAGGAGTTAATTACTACTGAGATTATTGTTTTAAAGGTTCATATCTCTTTATATTTACATAAATGGTAGTTATCTGGTAATCAGAGAATCTCTTTGATATGGTTGGGCTCTGTGTCCCCATACAAATCTCACTTTGAATTGTAATCCCCAAAATCCCCATGGGTCAAGGGTGGGACCAGGTGAAGGTAATTGAATCATGGAAGTGGTTACCCACATGCTATTCTCATGATTATGAGTCTCAGGAGATCTGATGGATTTATAAGTGTCTGGCATTTCCTCTGTTTGCATTTCTCCTTCCTGCTGCCCTGTGAAAAGGTGCTTTGCCTCCACTTCATCTTCCACTGTTCTTGTAAACGTCCTGATGCCTCTCCAGCCATGCTGAACTGTGAGTCAATTAAACTTCTTTCCTTTATAAATCACACAGTCTCTTTCATCTCTTTATTAGCATTGTGAGAATGGACTAATAAAGTAAATCGGTACTAAAGGGGTAGAGTGCTGCTATAAAGATACCCCAAAATGTGGAAGTGACTTTGGAACTGGGTAACAGGCAGAGGTTGGAACAGTTAGGAGGGCTCAGAATAAGACAAGAAGACAGGAAGATGTTCGAAAGTTTGGAACTTCCTACAGACTAGTTGAATGGCTTTGACCAAAATGCTGATAGTGATATGGACAGAGAAGTCCAGGCGGAGGTGGTCTCAGATGAACATGAGGAACTTGTTGGGAATTGGTGTAAAGGTCACTCTTGCTATGCTTTAGAAAAGCTGGTGGCATTTTGCCCAACCCTAGAGATCTATGGAACTTTGAATTTGAGAGAGATGATTTAGGGTATCTAGCAGAGAAAATTTTTAAGCCGCAAAGTGTTTAAAAGAGGGCAGAGAATACAAGATTGGAAAATGTACAGCTTGATGATGCGATAGAAAAGAAAAACCCATTTTCTGGTGAAAACTTCAAGCCAGCTACATCAATTTGCTACATAAATGAGTAACCAGGGGCTAAATGTTAACCACCAAGACACTGAAGAAAATGTCTCTGAGGCATTCAGAGACCTCCACAGCAGCCCCTCTCATCACAGACCTGGAAGTCTAGGAGGAAAAATATGGTTTCTTGGGTGGGTCCCAGGGGCTGCCTGCTGTGTGCAGCCACAGGACATGATTCCTTGGGTTTCAGTCGCTTCAGCTCCAGCTGTGGCTAAAATGAGCCAAGCTATAGCTCGGGCCATTGCTTCAGAGTGTGGAAGCCCCAGACCTTGGCAACTTCTACATGGTGTTAAGACAGTAGGTGTAGAGAAAGAATTGAGATTTGGTAATCTTTGCCTAGATTTCAGAAGATGATTGGAAGCACCTGGATGTCAAGGCAGACGTTTGCTGCAGTGGCAGAGCCTTCATGGAGAACGTCTGTTAGGGCAGTGTGGAAGTAAAATGTGGCATGCAAGCTGCTACACAGAAGCCCCAGTGGGGGCACTGCCTAGTTAAGCTGTGAGAAGAGAAACACCATCCTCCAGACCCCAGAATTGTTGAACCACCGACACCTTGCATTGTGTGCCTGGAAAAGCCAGACACTCAACTCCAGCCCGTGAAAACAGCTGGGAGGGGAGATTTACCCTGCAAAGCTACAGAGGAGAAGCTGCCCAAGGCTGTGGAAACCCATCTCTGGCATCAGCGTGACCCGGATGTGAGACACAGAGTCAAAGGAAATCATTTTGGAACTTTAAGGTTTAATGACCACCCTATTGGATTTTGGACTTGCACGAGGCCCGTAGCCCCCTTTTTTTGGCCAATTTCTCCCATTTGGAATGGATGTATTTATCCAATGCCTGTTATCCCATTGTATATAGAAAGTAACTAACTTGCTTTTGATTTCACAGGCTCACAGGTGAAAAGGACTTACCTTGTCTCAGATGAGACTTTGGATTAGACTTTTTGGTTAATGCTGGAATGAGTTAAGACTTTGGGAGATCTCGGGAAGCCGTGAAGGTGTATTGAAATGTTTGGACCTGAGATGTGGGAGGGCTCAGGAGCAGTGTGATACGATTTGGCTGTGTGTCCCCACCCAATCTTATCTTTAATTGTAATCCCCCTAATCCCCATAGGTCAAGGATGGGACCAGGTGGAGGGTATTGAATCATGGGAGTGGATTTTTCCATAATGTTCTCATGATAATGAGTGAGTCTTACAAGATCTCATGGTTTTATAAATGTCAAGTATTCCCCCTGCTTGAACTTATTGAACTTGCTACCTTGTGAAAAGTGCCTTGCTTCCTCTTTGCCTTCTGCCATGATTATAAATTTCCTGAGCCCTTCCCAGTCATGCTGAAATGTGAGTCAATTAATCCATTCATTTATAAATTACCCAGTCTCATGTATGTTTTTATTAGCAGCATGAAGACAGATTAGTATACTCCTACTATTCAGAAATCTCTTCCTTTATTGCTATACCTCATAAGCCATTCTGGAAGATCAATATTTAAACTAAAATTTGTTATTAAAGCTGAAAACCAAAGCGAGATATGTCATTACTAATTAGAGATTTTATTAGACAGCAAGTGAAAAGAACAATGTTATAAATCTGCTTAGTGTCCTAAAATTTAAGCTCACTGAGAAGCAACAGTCTTAGTATTAAAGTTATTGCAATTTTATTTCTCTGTGTCCCTCTTGCTTTCTTTTTCTAGAGACAAGGTCTCATTCTGTTGCCCAGGATGGAGTGTAGTGACATGATCACAGCTCACTGCAGTCTTGAACTCCTGGGCTCAAGATATCTTCCCACCTCAGCCTCCTGAGTGGTTGAGACTACAGGTGCCTATCACCATGCCCAATTGATTTTTAAATTATTTTCACCAATATGGGGTCTTGCCATCTTGCCCAGGCTAGTCTTGAACCTTCTGGGCTCAAGCAATCCTCCCAACTTGGCCTCACAAAGCTCTGGGATTAAAGGTTGATTCCATTTGAGTTGCTGTGCAATAAACTTTAAGAGGTAATCTATTAGTTATTAAGATACAGTGTAAAGAAAAGGAGGCAAAATGTTTAAGGGTATGAAAAATACACTAAGTGTTTGGTTATTCAAGCACAATGCCCTTAATATATATTATAAATATTAGTCAACTTGTAATGTAAGATTTAACATGTAGTCCCAACTTTCAGACTGATAGGCTGATATTTCACAAGTATATTCCAATTTTGGGATTATAAGATAATATAGACTTAAGAAGTAAATTATTTAGAGATGATTGATGAAGCATTGTCTTAGTGTGGTACTAGCATAAGGATAGACATATAGGCCAATCAAAAAGAATTCCAGATTCAGAAATGAACCAATATATCAATGGTCAGTTGATGCTTACCAGGTTTACCAAAATCACTCAATGAGGGAACGAATAATCTCTTTAACAAATGGTACTGAAACAATTAGATATGCACAAGCAAACTAAGAAAACTGAACCCATACCTTACACAATGTAAAAAGAAAACTCAAAATGGATGTATGACCAAAAAATAAGAGATAAAATTATAAAAAATTTATGGGCAAATTTTCATCGCATTAGATATGTCTTTGAATTCTTCAAAATAAAAAGAGGAAGAGCAACAGAAGAAAATATGTAGATAACTTAGACTTCATCAGAATTTAAAATCTTTGTATATCATAGGACATTATCAAGAAAAGTGAAAGACAACTTTAGACTAGAATAAAATATTTGCAAACCATAGCTCTGCAAAGACGCCAGCATCTCATTTATAGATAGATAGATAGATAGATAGATAGATAGATAGATAGATGATACACACACACACACACACACACACACACACACACACACTCTCTTATTCAACAACAAAAACATAAGAAACAGTTAAAATGAGAAATGGGCTTGAATATATATTTATGTAAGAAAGATATACAAATGACTAATGAGCAGGTGAAGAGATGCTCAATAACATTCATCATTGGGGCAGTATAACTCAAAACCATATTGAGGAACCACTTCAACACACTAGGAAATATTTATTTATTTATTTATGATGAAGTCTTACTCTGTTGACAGGCTGGAGGAGTGCAGTGACACAATCTCAGCTCACTGCAACCTTTGACTCCCAGGTTCAAGTGATTCCTCTGCCCAGCCTCCCGAGTAGCTGGGACTACAGGTGCCTACCACCAAGCCCAGAAATTTTTTTTTTGTGTATTTTGGTAGAGATGAGGTTTCACCATGTTGGCCAGGATGACCTCGATCTCCTGAACTTGTAATCCACCTGCCTCAGCCCCCCAAAAGTGCTGTGATTACAGGTGTGAGCCACTGCACTAGGCCAGGTATTTTTTTTAATGATAAACAATTATTGGTCAGGATGTGAAAAACAGAACCCGTGTACATCACTGATAGGAATGTAAAATGATTCAGCTGATATGAAAGACAGTTTAACAGTTTCTCAAAAAGTTGAACAGGATTATCCTTTGACTCAGTAATTTCAAGTCTTAGGAATATATGTAAAATAATCAAAAAGAGGCTCTCAAACAAATACATGTGTATACATGTTCATTGCAGCATTATTCACAAGAGCCAAAATGTGGATACAACCCAAAAGTTCATCAGGGAATAAAAAGATAAACCAACTGTGGACTATAAATTCAATGAAATGTTATTTAACCATGAAAATCAGTCAAGTATTGATATACGATTCAACATAAATGAATTTCAAATATATGTTAAGTATAAAAGTAAAACGTAAAGTGTCACATATTGTATTATTCAATGGATAGAAAACATTCAGCATAGGTGAAGGTATAAAGACAAAAAGCAGATTTTGACTCAAGGACTTGATGATGGCAGTGACAAAATGGTGAATAACTGCTATTTGGGCATGTGGTTTCTTTTTGAGATGATGAAAATACGATGGAACTAGAGATGAAGTTGTGCTGTAAATGTGCTAAATGCTCCCGAATTTTTCACTTTAAAAGGGTTAATTTTAGGTTATATGAATTTAATCCCAATAAAATATTTTAAAACATATATGTTGATCATTCTTTGAAATACTTAGATTAATGCTCTAAGCAAACTAGCTATGAAAGACATTTGTATTAATCAGGGTTCTCTACAGGGCCAAACTAATGGAATAGATGTATAAACTCTATAGATAAAACTAATGGAATAGATGCATACACACCTATAATGGGGAGTGTATTAAGTATTAACTCACAGGATCACAAGGTCCCACAATAGGCCATCTGCAGGCTGAGGAGCAAGGAGAGCCAGTCTGAGTTCCAAAGCTGAAGAACTGGAATCTCATGTTCAAGGTCAGGAAGCATCCAGAAGGGGAGAAAGATGCAAACTGGATGGCTAGGCCAATCTCTCTTTTCACATTTTTCTGCCTGCTTATATTTTAGCTTCTCTGGCTGCTGATTAGATTGTGCCAACCCAGAATAAGGATGGGTCTGCCTTTCCAAGCCCACTAACTCAAATGTTAATCTCCTTTGGCAACACCATCACAGACACACCCAGGATCAATACTTTGTATCCTTCAATCCAATAAAGTTGATAATCAGTATTAACCTTCACAACATTCCAACACATCTTTTGGTTTTTGAAAAATTGTTTAGACAAAACCCATTAGACTAATTACTTTTAATGATTTAATCAAAAGATAATTAGTTGACACTACATTTTAGCAATAGAGGAAAGAATTTCCCAGCCAAGCTTTCAATGAAGCAAGGAGGTACATTGATACATACATACATACATATTGCACCAAAATTTTCAATATATTTCTTACAGGAGTAACAGGTTGGTCCTATTTTAAGAACAGTACTAATCACAAAAACAAACAAACAAACAAATGTTGGGTCTCCAAAAATGATAACGCAAAATATTATACTTTGACATGCTAAACTAAAGAGGCAGCTTCAAGGTCACTCTGACCTTCCTCCTGCATCCTCTGCCCTCATCCTCTGTCTAGTCCAGAAAGCACAGAATGAGGCTGTTTTGTGAAGTTACCTTCTCTACACAGAAATGGGAGACTCTCAAGGATAAACGCAATTTGCTTTTTTTGTTTTTAACTAAAATTGCATTAACTGGAGAATATTAAAATTCATATCACTTTGAGCCCAGATTAATTTAATTTCAAACTCTTTTCTGTTCTCAAGTCCCATTAAATTTCCAAAGAGAAGTGTTTACTAACCATTGTCTAAACATTGTCCATTCATTCTCCCATAAAAATCATTTACTCCTTTACTTATCTCCCTCCCCTATGAAGAAGGGTATATAAGCCTCTGTACCCCACTGAGTTACTGGGTAATCATTGTCCTGTGGTCCCCTCATGTTATGCACAATAAATATATTTGTATGCCTTTTCTCCTATTAATCTGTCTATTGTCAGTTCATTCTCAATGAAACTTCAGAGGGCAGAAGGGAAGCTTTCCCTTAGGTGCTACATAAACAAATCTTAAAGTAAGATAGTGATTTTTCTTTCCTGAAATCAAAGAGAAAACCAGAACTTCAGTTAAATAATAGTTAAGAAAAATCATTTTATTTTATAATTTATATTTTATATTTTAAAAATATATTTTAAATGTAGTATACTTTATATATTATTAAGCATTCATTTCTTGAGCTAATGTACTAAGGTCTTTGCTATTCCAATTTTCATTTTTTACCAGAAATTTTACATTTAAAACTCATCACAATCCATTCAGTGAAAAATTGTGAAGATTAAAAGGGAATGTATATAACCTGGCATACATCGTGGACAAATAGATGGCAATTGGGTTTTTAGTATCAATACCACTAGTTAACATCAATAAATGTTCATTGGAATTTGAGGTATCTCCATGTTATTCAAATGACTATATTGTGCAGACTGTTATATGTATGGTCAAACTCAAAGGAATGAATAAGCTTGTCCAGTAAAACTGTATAAACTATAAAAAAACCAAAAGAACATCAACAGTGTAAAGAATGGACAAGAGAGTAGGGAACCTGGGAAGTTCACTGAGAATTAAGAGCCAGAGTTGAAGAAAACCACCAACATAGTTCTTTTTGCCACGGCAGCCACAAATCATACATCATGAAGAGTCCACTATGTCACTTGAAGCAAAATAATGCAATTAAATATGTCTACTCATTTGCCAATCAGGAGGACATTGGTGACTCATAACAGCAACGTTTCATCAATGTACTAGGGGAAGAGGCCAGACTACAGTGGATTAAAGATAAAAGAATTTTTTAAAAAACACAGAGAAATAGAGAAATGGCTTTAAATTACTATGTCAAGAGGGCTGACTGAGAAAGGAAAGAGAGAGCCAGCATACAAATTAAAGATGATACAAGTTCTAGAAAAAAAAATTCTGTTGGATTTCTCATTGTTGATTGGTTTTGCTTTTTCATGAATTTGAATTTTAGCATTGGTACTCATTTACAAAATCTGGTAAAGATAAAGACACGGAAGAGGCAACAGAGATAAGATAATGGACGGAGGCATTGATGCTATCTACCGTACCAAAAAAAACCCATGTATTTAATCAGCAGAAAGAATTTCCATCAGAAAGATTAAAAGCGTGTTTTAGTGTTACATGCCTGACTTGTCAAAAGGCTATGGTAGATTTGTAACTAACGTGTAAGCGATGCAGGGCAGGAGAGCTGCAAAACAGGATTTAGCCCATGAGGGCTTTTGGCTTTTCTCAGGAAATAGTTCAAGGGTAAACCAGGAGTATGGTAGAAGAAAACAGGTTTATGAAAGTGCCAGTGTTACGGCTCCAGTGATGTTACGGCTCCATGACTGCTCATGAAAAGCACGGCTACCCCATAGGCAATGTGCTGAGAGTAGCAGCTTAGGCAGTTTTGCAGTTATATTTATACCTACCTTTAATTATGTGTATAAATTCGTATGGACAAGGTATTAACTTTCAAGTTATCAGGACATTTTCATGGAAAGGGGTGGTAACTGCTGACTGTTGCCATGGCACACTGGTGGGCATTTCTTATGGAAAGTTGCTTCTGCCCCATTCCCATTTTAGTGACCCTGGGATGGGCAAGAATGGCCAACATACATTTACCTCTGTTCCAAGTTTTTGACATACAAGGGAAAAATAAACCCAAAAGAAGTGGCTTCCTGTGGATTTTGGAACAGTTACAGGATGTGACTTCTTTCCATTCATAGTAACAAAAACGCATCCAGGCCGGGAAATAATAGAGGTCATATGGGGTGTAATGTTTATCCTTTGCTGCCAACTTGGGTTTATATGGACTTTTTTATCTTACTCCAATAAAGGCGGTCAAGCAGAGAAAGGCGGTACTTCCACCTTCCCAAACTAGGCAGTTGTTTTTTCCTTGTATGATCTGATCTGGTAAAAGACAGCTTATATGGTCTCTTTGCTTACATGTGGAATACCATTTACCTTGCTGTGGCCTTGGGAACTTGGGAACTAAAGTTGGATCACAGCATCACAGGGAAGCTGCTGCTTTTGTGTCATTAATGCAAACGTGGGTGCAAAAGGTAGAAACATTAGTTCACTGGAGGTATAGATACTCATTTCCCAGGTCCAGGTACCAGTGGTGAGAAATGGGTACTGTTGGAATCCCTTAAGTCAGGGAGAGTTCCATTTAACAAGTGGGAGTTTGGGTTATTTCATGATTGCTGTGGTTAGGTGGGAGGTCTGGAGGGATGGTCGTGAGATTTTATGGATAAGATAAAATTCTCTGTCCTGGGAATGTTGATGACAAGTCAAGAAACCATGAATATGATACCCTGATGGTATAATTATTGAAATATTTAGGATAGAATTATGTTCCCACCCACACTGGATCAGGGTAATCAGGAGAACAAACCGTATTAGCAGTGACAACATGGTGTCCAAGTGGGCCTCAGAGTAGCCTCTACACTCAACAAGGACAAAAGACGTATTTCCAAGACTAGCTAAAGTGACAGAAAAGAAATATTAAAATTAAGAAGAAGGAAAGTATTAAAGCTCCTATTCCCGCCCACAGCATCACATTACCACTTCTGTTTGAGTGTTGATTCTTTTAAACAGGTAGTGAAGGTCCTTCAAAGGCTTGCAGACATATGTTGTTTGTGTCCTTTTGTGCCTGTGACTCACAGGAAACAATTTTAATTCCGGATCAATGTACTCAACTAGTTAATTCCTGAAATTTAACAGCAAGGGGGTTACTCAACAACACCAAAATGGGGTCCTTTCATTTTGAATGTAATTAATCTTCAGGGGATCCTTCTTTCCACATTTTTAGCAAGATTAAGCTTCCAGATTGAATAGGAGGGTTTATTCTTTCCCATGTTTTCATATGTTTGGAGGGCCTTTTGAGCCTGGCCTAGGTTGATAATATGGGTGAGCATTCTATGTATGTCTTCACCAAATAGGAGATCTAAAGTTAAAAAGAGGCTCCCATACGTCATCTCAAATGAACCAAGTTTTAGAGTTCCCTCTGAGGCCATCCTTATCCATGAGAAGGCTATGGGTAGGAGAGAAACCCAGGCCTATGGGGTCTCCTGATAAGAGCTGTGCTAATGTCCTTTTAAAACCGTGATGAGTTTTTTCTGCCTTACCTGAGGATTGAAGTCTCCAGGAGGAGTAAATGTGACAGGGAATGCTGAAGGCTGAGGAAACCTGCTGGGTTACATTAGCTGCAAAAGCGGATCCATTATTACTCTGCAGAGTTTTAGGTAATCCAAACCTTGGGATGATTTCTTTAAGTAAAACTTTGAACTAAAAATGTGAACACTTCTAGTAGCCTATCTGTCCTTCAGAGGAAAACCTCTATCCACTGGGTGAACATGTCGATAAATACTAGCAAACATTTTTGTCCGCTGTAGGGTGGCATCTGCATAAAATCAGTTTTTCCAGTCTTCCCCAGGATAAGCTCCTTTATGTTGTACACGTTTGAGTAAGGGAGGGAGAATGGGTGTCAAGGTCATTATGGGCACAAAACTCACAGGCCCTGGTGACCCTCTTTGCAGTCTAGGATAGTTTCTTTCCAAAAAAAAAAAAATTGAGAGAATAATTTGAATAGGGAATTTGATTCCAAATGTAAGGAGCCATAGAAATACTTAACTATTTTCCATGACTCAGCCTCTAGGAGGAAGAGTTTGTTGCTTCTTCATAGCCCTCCTGAGGGATCCTTTGCCTTTTGTAAGCCTTTCTACCAATTTAGTTTCCTCTGGGGTATAGTATGGTGTTGCTGACCAGGACGGAGTACCTGGCATTAATAAGCTGGCCTGTATTACTGGTATTGTTTAGCTGTGGCCTTAGTTGCTCTCTCTACAAGAGCATTTCCTTTGATAATTGAGGTCTCCTTCCTGGTGTTCCCTGAAGTGAATAATTGCTGCCTCCTTTTAGAGCTGGACAGCATCTAAAAGTTCCAAGATCTCAGAGTGATGCTGGATGAGGATTCCGTTAGCCATTAGTAGTCCCCTTTCTTTCCATAGCGTCATGAGCATGGAGCACTGGGAATCCATATTTGGAATAGGTAAATATATTGACTCTTAGGCTTTTTTTTTCTAATTGGCAATTTCTAATTAAAGCCTTTGCCTCAATGACCTTTCATTGGCTAACTACTGCATAACCCGCTTTTCTTACTCTCTCGTGCATAAAGCTGGTTTACCATCTGTAAACCACTCAACACTGGGAATAGGCAGGGGCTCATCTTTGAAGTCATCTTCTAGAATAGGTCTGTTCTATGGTTTCCACACAGGAGCAAATAAGTTGGGGATCTGTGCCTGGGAAGTGAAATCTGGCAACAGGGTAATGTGGTTTAAAACTCAACATACTTTAAGGGTGACATCTGGGGTACAAGCAGAAGGAACTGATATTTAAATATATGACCTCCTGTTAGCCATTGGGGTCATTTTGCTTCTAGGACTCTCTGTACTTGGTGTTGGGGTTGGGGTTGGGATCTGGGTATCTCAGAATCCCTCTTAAGCGTGGGGCAGTTCATGGTGGTTGGATCATGACATACAATTTTTGTCCCAAGGTAAACTTATTGGCTTCTTCTACCAATAGAGCAGTAGTGACCACAGCTCACTGGCATCCTTGCCACCTAGCTACCACCTGCTCTAGCTGTTTAGAAAATTAAGCCACTGGCCTAGAGCTACTACTGGGCATTCGCATTGGGACACCCAAAGCTGTCTCTTGTTTTTCAGCCACATAGAGAGTGGAAGATTTTTCTAGATTAGGGAGTCCCAAATCAGAAGCTGTTCCCAGTTAATGCATGGTGGCGAGTTCCATTCCAATTCAAAGACTCATGATCATCCCTTTTAGAGATTCAAGGAATAGCTTTGCTGTAAACTCAAACCGGGGGATCCAGATCCGGCAGAATCTGGTCATGCCCAAGAAGTCTCCTGTCTCTTAGTCTGAGGGGGTGCAATGTCATAATGCTTTCTTTTTGATTTTTAAAATAACCTGGACTTGGAGTACATTAACAGCTCTACTGGGAACTTTCATGTCACAAACATAGAGGTCTACTTGAGAAGCAATATGTAGTGGAAGGGAGGTCTTCTCCTTATCTGTTAAGGCGAGCACTTAGACCTAGGAGAAGCATCACTTCCTGTCCTGTTGCCTCCTCATGAGGCACTCCAAACTGAATTGTAGCCTGTAATGGGGTAGAGGGATAGGACACTCAGATATGAGTAAAAACCTGAGGGAAAGTATATGGTCCCCCATGATGCAACCCAGGGGCTTGGTGAATCTCCTAATTTTTGCAAACATTTTCATCCCGTTACTGTACAAGAGTAATTGCTCAGGGTCACAGTCTTCTCACTCTCGTACAGTAATTCCTGTGACTATACAAGAGTGGGAAGACTGTGTCCCTGAGAAATGGGTTACAACTGAGTATGCTTCTCCTGTGTCCAATCCGTACTCAGTATTCTTGCCTGCTACATCACAGGTTAACGAAGGCTCCTCTATGGAAATCATAAGGTGTCCAGTGGAAGCCACAGAGGATCTCAGGTCCCATCAAACCTCTGCTTTCTTGGCCACTATAAGTCTGGTATCTCAGGATCCCTCTTAAGCATGGGGAAGTTTCTCTTCCAGTGGCCTCCTTGCTTACATAAGGAACACGAATTTTGGCCTAGAGACCAGCTAGTGGGGGACTCTCATGTGAGTGTCCCGGGTGCTGATCTCACTCATTCCTTGAGATACGTAACTCTGAGGCAGGAGGGAGCCTAAAGCAGCCTTTAATAATTGTACTTTTGGGCCAATTCTTTGGATTTTTGCCTCTTGTTCTGCCCTGTCCTCATGATTATAACCCCCAAAGGCAAAGTCTAAGAGTTAGCTCATGGAGGTTCAAGGTCCCATTACCACCTTTTGTAGATTCCTCCTAATGTCAGAGGCAGACAGAATAATAAAATGTGCACCCAGACTGAATAATAAATGTACACCCAGCTCACGCTTCTGGAAAGTCTGGATCTGTATTAGTATATTTCCTGAGTGCCTCAACCGAATGGCCCTGAAATAGAGTGGGATTTTTATCTGTCTCCTATTTCTTTCACCTTATCATAGTTAACTGGCTTCACCACACACTTTTCCACATCATCTATTAAACAAGTTAGCATATGGTATCTGCATTTAAGATTTTTGAGGTCCTCTCTGGATATCCCATCAAGGGTCTAAATCTGGAACTACACCTCCTCCTACACAATAAATGGCATGACCTGGGCTATGCATGGCCACTCCATCTTCATGCTGATGAGGTGTACCTAGAATTCTCTGTTTTTGGTACAAGTGGATAATAATATTTCCATGTCATGGCAAGTTAAGTTAAAGATATGGTAAACTTACCAAACACCTTTACAAACTTCCCTGGATCTTCCAAAATTTGATTCAATTTTTCCTGTCATAAAGCCAAATCGGACATGGAAAAAGGCTCCGATACTCATTGTTCCTGCATCATCATCTGCTGTCTCCTGGAATGGACACAAGTTTGATTTGGAGGGCTGATATGGGGCCCCACTACTGGTAGACTCATTGGACTTACTTCTCAGGCAGTAGGTAATATGAACCAGGGTTTGTTGGATAAGAGAAAGGGGTGCCTGATGACCTTGGGGTGGAATCCTATGCTAGAGAACTCGTGGATCACCCCTCAGAACTAGGCAACTGAGGAGGTTCTGAATGACAGGGATGCATAGGCGTCATAGAAGGAGCAGCTAGGAGAGGGTCTTCTAGGATGTCTGGTAAAGTTTCTGGGTGCCTGGGAGTATCATGAGCCAGACACATTCTGCAGCTAACACTTAGATTAGGATCTTAGAGGGCCATAAAAGCCTGCACATAAGAAACTCTCATTTTCCTGAATTTTTACAAAGCCAGTGTAATTGTACAATATCATTATAACATAAAGAACCATGCAGTGGCCAAATCTGTTGGCTTACCAATTTGTGTTGAACCCAAATATTATTACAATAGTAAACGAGTTTTCTTTCCTTTCAATTTGTCCAATAATCGGAATTTGCTCCAATTGTCTAAAGACCACCCTAGTGGCAAGTTTTTTGGGATGCTTGCTGTTGTCCACATGCCTAAAGATCTCTAAAGGGAATTACAGTTAGCTGAAGGTTAGCAAATGCTCAGTTACATTTCCCTTCTAAATGTCCCACTTTCTACAAAACATAGATAGCAAGGTGTTACAAAAGTTTATTACCAGCTACAAAAGGGCAATTGGATGTCGAGTCTAAATTTCACAGAGTGAGGGTGGGGCAGAGACACACTTAACAGTGACATTGGAAGGGAGGAAGGGAAGGGAGTTAACAGTGCTGCCCGAGGGGAGACCTCAGAGGCTCTAACCTGTTGGAGAACCAACCCATTAGCAGAGACACCACCAACAACAAAATTCAGTTCTCCACTGTCTAGCACTGTAGATGGCTGTCCATCTCTCTGGCCAGGAGCCTTGGAATTCCCATTCCTTTGACCAAGAAGGGCTTGAGCAAGGCAGTTGTGACACAGCATGCAAAAAGGGGCTTGCAACTGGCTATTACAAAAATAAGGCTGGGCGCGGTGGCTCACACCTATAATTCCAGCACTTTGGGAGGCCAAGGTGGGTGGATCATGAGGTCAAGAAATCGAGACCATCTTGGTCAACACAGTGAAACACTGTCTCTACTAAAAATACAAAAATTAGCTGGGCATGGTGGCGCGTGCCTGTAGTCCAAGCTACTCGGGAGGCTGAGGCAGGAGAATTGCTTGAACCCAGGAGGCAGAGGTTGCGGTGAGCTGAGATCGTGCCATTGCACTCCAGCCTGGGTAACAAGATTGAAACTCCGTTTCAAAATAAATAAATAAATAAAAATAAATAATATGCCTAACTTCAGGGCATCAAAAGGCAAGAGTAATATTTCCATAGGGGAAAGGTGTAGAACTCATAATCCTAGAGAGAATGTCAATGCTGAATACCTCAGAGTATCTAGCAGGTGGACAAAACCAATGCTGAAAACCCAGAGGGTCTGGGTTTCAGCCAATGAAGTTTCTCACATCAAATGCCAATACCCCTGGGACACCCAAGGCAGTGGTCGACAGTGAACCCAAGACCAAGTTGCAGTCACCAAACAATATGACAGTAGCATACCAGAGCCAAGAAAATGAGGGACCTCTCACTGCCAAATGTCCTGCCTTAAACAATTGCCAAAACACAGGTGACAGGAAGCCAAAAGCAAACAGAAGACTGCAAACAAAACATACCTGTTAGAACTGAAAATAAAATGACCGATGCGATACTAAAATGCAGTTAGAGGAGAAAGGACCAGGGGAAGGGGAGACAAGGACATGTTTTGGAGCACTCATGCAATGGGGGCTTCAAACTGATCACCTGGCCAAAGGCTTTTATTTTATTTCATAGTTCTCCTGATACTATGGGGTGGGGGCAGAGGGGACACTCACCCATCCACCAGAGCCAAATGGTGCTGACAATCTTCCACATGGGAACCTGAGGAATGATCTCTCCAGGATCCCTCAGCTTGGATGGGCACAGCTGTCATGGTGGGAGATGCCAGCATGGAGACTGTAACCCAACAGTCTGCCAGTTGGAGCAGCGAGGCAGTGGCATTAAGGCTGCTGATGGGCTTAGCTGCAGTGGTGGGAGGGGCTGGTTATACACACACCTGCTGCTCACAGCTGCAAGTCTCACACGAGGCAGTGACTATGGCTGCTTGCCGGTCTATTCAAATCCCCTGTCCACCAATGAAAATGATGGCTCTGAAAAGAGCCTTTGGTTGGTGTTTTAGCTCTTAGGTATTAATAGCTCTGCTTTGCTACCTCTCATCGTCCCCCAGCTTGTGGTGCAGATCACTTTTTCTTGCCCTCTTCCTTATTGCTATCCTGCCAACTTCCATACCACTGACTGTCAACCGCCTTTACCAGTGCCACCCACTGACCACTGACCACTGACCACTGACTGCCGACTTCCGGCCCTCCAGTCGCTGACTACTGCTTCTCTCACTATGGTTTTGCTGCTTCTCTTGCTGATTCTCATGCTGCTGTCTTCTCTCTCAGCCCTTTGCCAGGCACCACACAGAGGCCCTGATCCAGGCCTGAGAAGCCCCAAAGTGGGGCTTAGCCTGCAGGGGTTCTGGTCTTGCCCAGGAAGGAAGACAAAGGTGAGCTGGTCATAAGGTAGAAAAGACCAGCTTTATTAAAGTGGCAGTATTACAGCTCCTGCGCTGTTATAGCTCTGTGACTGCACCTGAAGAGCAAGGCTACCCCATTGGTAGCCTGCTGGGAGTAGCAGCTCAGGGCAGTTTTGCAGTCATATTTATACCCACTTTTAATTACATGTAGATTAAGGGGTGATTTACACAGAAACTTCTAGGTAAGGGGTAATAACTTTGGAGTAATCAGCTCATTGCCATGGAAAGAGATGGTAACAGCCCTTAACCCAGTGTTGGCATGGCAATGGTAAACTGATATGACACACTGGCAGGGGTGTCTTACTTCCTCCCTATCCCTTTTTTAGCTAGCTCTCAATTTGGTCTGGTGTCCTCCAGAGCCAAGTCCCAATTCCTACCTCATAAGTATTTAATGTATAATCTGTAGCCAAAATGCCAAATTCACCAAATCAAATACCTTAGGTCCTCACAGCAGCAGCAACACTAAGTTAAAACATTCTTTTCCATAAAATTTTCCCCTTGGCCAATACAGTGGACGTTTCTGGCAAAAAAAAAAAAAAAAAAAAAAAAAAAAAACTAGCCACCTACTTAAAAAAAATAACGTCAACAAAACCTTCTGTCTACTGAAACTTAAATATTTTGTCCAGTCAGCACCCAAAAACAAACAAATAAATAAATAACAATCATGTTAAAAGAGAAACCTGAGCTGTTTTGGTGGATATTTTACTATGGAATATGAGACGAAAGGGAGACAGAATTTTAATTAAACTCTCCCTAGCTTCATCAGATTAATGGTGTTTAAAGCTGGTTTATTTATTAGAAAGGTCTGTCTTAGCTTTTCTGGCTTAATCTCAATCATTTTCATTAGTGAAATCTTTAATCTGTTCTTTATTACAAATGGAAGGGGAGAGATTCACATCTATTGAATCCCAGATATAATCTTGGGTTTTAAGCCATTTGGTGAATTATTTAAGCACAAGCATATTAGAAAATTTAAAGAACTAGAGTCCTAGAACAATCATATATCTACTCTGATTTAATTTGTATAGAATTCTGTATATTATTCTGTGTGATATTACAGCATCTAGAGGGATCATAAGCATGGATATGTGTATGTGTGTGGATAAAGGCTGTGGGTGCATTTTGTGGTACTGTGTCTGCCAAGTGTATAAATTTATGTGTGTTTACTAAGTCAGAAATTAAGGATTCCCTTTCTAGAACTAACATAATTTGAGAAATGTAGGAATGTTTTTATTTTTCCATGTAGCTAAAATATCATTGAGCTTTAAATTTAATTTTCACCCTGAGGATATTATCTGGTCCAACATTTATAATGTTTCTTATAAAATGCTAAAATATAATTCACCACAGAGTACCCCTTATATTGCTCCCTTTGTAATAAAATTGTCCAAATGTCTATGCCAATTATTGCATCAGATAGCATGGCAAAAGTTAGAGACTTCTTCCTCGGAACAATCAAATATAAGAGACCACAGATTAAATATGGTATCAAGAATCATATATTTGAGTCTTTTTTATTGCTTGTTTTGTTGTTCTTTCACATTATTTGAAGGAGCTATTACCTTCAAGTTTGTGATTCATCATTTTCAAATGGATACAAAAGGTCTACTTTGTTTACAAGAGTGTTCCCAGGTTAAAAACAACAATAACAACAACAACAACGACAACAGCTGTAATATAAAGCACCCTAAGACCATTAAAAATGCTGTCTTGGTCGGGCGCAGTGGCCTGTAATCCCAGCACTTTGGGAGGCCAAGGCTGGTGGATCAGGAGGTCAAGAGATCGAGACCATCCTCGTCAACATGGTGAAACCCCGTCTTTACTAAAAAATACAAAAAAATTAGCTGGGCATGGTGGCGTGTGCCTGTAATACCAGCTACTCAGGAGGCTGAGGCAGGAGAATTGCCTGAACCCAGGAGGCGGAGGTTGTGGTGAGCTGAGATCGTGCCATTGCACTCCAGCCTGGGTAACAAGAGCGAAACTCTGTCTCAAAAAAAAAAAAAAAATGCTGTCTTGTGCACTTTGGGAGGCTGAGACGGGTGGATCACAAGGTCAAGAGATCGAGACCATCCTGGTCAACATGGTGAAACCCCATCTCTACTAAAAATACAAAAATTAGCTGGGCATGGTGGCACACGCCTGTAGTTCCAGCTACTCAGGAGGCTGAGGCAGGAGAATTGCTTGAACCCAGGAAGTGGAGGTTGCAATGAGCTGAGATCATGTCATTGCACTCCAGTCTGGGTAACAAGAGCGAAACGCCGTCTCAAAAAAAAAAAAAATACTGTCTTGTAATAAATATCCCTGAGGGATTTTTCATATTATTACTGGATGTGATTTCAAACAGCATATGTGTTAACAGAGAGCTGACAAGAAAAAATCAGTTTTTCAGGTTGTAAATGATGCCTGGTACACATAAAATAAAAAGATACCATAATATGAAATGTGTATCTTCCTTATTATTTACGTCAATTTATAAATAGTAGGTAGGCTTAGTCATTTAAAAATGAAGGATGTGTAAAGCACAGATCTCTAGAAGATACTGAGAAACATATTTACTTGTTCAATGAATCTGATTTTTCATGAGCATTTAAAAGGGTTAAAAAATAGAATTCTAGTTTTCCTACTACTCTACAACACTTTTACAAATGTGTTTTCCCTTTTACTCTCCTGTGTCACCCTTTTTGTTCTTCCAGGTGCTAGATGTGCAATTTCGGGCAAATTAATTTCTGTTTTTGTGCTTCTTCATATATGAAGTAAGTACTAATGTTACTTCATAGGATGGTTTTCAGCATTATGTGAATACTGGAAAGCATTTAGAACGGCATCTGGCAGCAAAGTGCTTAAGAATTTTAGGATAAATATTTGTAAATCAACCATGATATATTGCATTTAGTATGTTTTTAGCACTGTTACTTTCAATTACATAAAGAAACACACTTTGATTGTGAGATATATAAGAAACTTTCTTCCAAAAATGTATATGTGCACATTAGTCTAACAGCATGTTTCACCATTTCCTTAGGCTGTCATCGTTTTTGAAATAGCTTGCTACGTATGCTGCTCATTTGCCAATAACACATAATTCTATGTCATGAGCAGCAAAAATACCAGAACATTCATATAGGAGATGAAGTATCCAAATTCTAATCTACATTTCTGCTTGTTCTGAATGTTATGTCTTTAACACAGTGGATTCTGATCTCGTTTCTGTAATTAATATCTTGAATTACAATATATACATACATAAATTAGTGCATTTATTTTAATAACAAAATAATACTGGGATCATAGCTTGTTCTCATTAAAAAAGATGAGATTTTTCAGCAAGGAAAATAACTAATGAGCCATTTTCCAACACCAAAGAAGTTGATTAATGGGCTTACACATTTTTCTTTTCGTTGAGGGCCCATAAAGAAAAATACATTTAACCCAAATTTCCAAATTAAAGAATATTTATTATTTAATCTGCTGGGAACGTCAAAGTTATGATTATATTCTACTTTCTTCTGATGAATTTTTAGTGTTTTCTATTGTATACCTTAAATTATTTAAGTATTTCAAACAGAAGTTATATCATGTTCTTGTAGCAATAAGCAATATAAAAGTTCATTAACATTTTTTCCTTTTTCTTTCTTAATGTACAGACAGAGTCATTTATTCTGGTTGTTTTATATTAGTATGACCTGATTCATGGTTAAAGCTTCAATAAAACTAAGATCGTTTTTCTCACTTTATCAAAAAAAATTTACTTCATGGTTTCTATAGGCCAGGAACATAGTCCCTCAGTGTATAATTGCTGAGCAAGTCAGTGTGCAAAGATTTAGGCCACTTAATTCTCAACGTATTTCATATCATGAACTATAAGAAACACCACTGTTGTATCTCCGTTTCTTTTGTGAATGTCTTGAATTTATCTGACTGAGTCCAGTATTTCAGAACAGGTTCACTTGGTTCTTTCTCATAATTCTTCCTCTGAGAAAGATATTCAGGCACTCATATGGAACCACGAATTAGAAGTACATTGAAAACATTTTACACCTGCATCAGTCAGAATGAAGGAGGGGCCAGAGTCATAAATTCTCGGATGAGCTTAAAGTTAAATATCCAAGTATGTTTAATTACTCCATCTCCATCTAAAAACAGCAAGTCCCTCGCCAAAATTTGCCTTACCTCAAATGGAATCTAGATGTAGAGAAAAACATAGAATGATGTGCTAGTGTTCTTACTCTTCTACACACAATTCTTCTTCCTGAGTTGATGAGGTGGTTGAGACTGGTAACCATATTTCCAAATTCAGTATTTTCATCATGTATTACTAATCCTCTTACTTAGTAATTTTTATTATCCTCATTATCAGACAAAACAGGTGAGACAGTATAGGCCCACAAATAATTAATATTTTTTGAGACATAGTCTCTCTCTGTTACCCAGGCTAGTGTGGAGTGCAGTGGCGCATTCTCAGCTTACTGCACCTCTGCCTCCCGAGTTGAAGCTATTCTTCTGCTTTAGCCTCTGGAGCAGCTGGAATTACAGGCAACTGCCACCATGCTAAGCTAATATTTTTTATGTATTTTTAGTAGAGGCAGGGTTTCACCATGTTGGCCAGGCTGGTCTCGAACTCCTCCACCCTCCTCAGCCTCCCAATGTGCTGGGATTACAGGTGTGAGCCACCGCACTCAGCCTATTTCTGAATATAAGCAAGTCAGTGGGAAATGTATCCGTTTTGCAATTTCATCACAAATTTGTTATTCAAAATCTTCCTCATGCAATCTCATGTTTTGCCATGTATATTTTTCTAAAAAGTCATTTCTCATTTTACGTCCATGTTTAAGACAGCTGAATCATATTGCTTTTCCTCTAACTACAACTGATTAGATGTGTATTCTTAATGACAATTAAAAAAATTGTGGGCACATAGTAGGTGTTTATATTTATGGAGTACACAAGATGTTTTGATTCAGGAATGCAGAATGAAATAAGTACATCTTGAAGAATGATGTACCTATCCCTTCAAGCATTTATCCATTGAATTGCACACAATCCAAATACACTCTTAAAGCTATTTTAAATTGTACAGTTCAGTTATTATTGACTATAGTCACCCAGTTGTGCTGGAAAGGGTAGTGGGGAACTGCAGGGGAGGGGACATGGTTAGTGGGTACCAAATGCAAAAATATAAGAAGAACTTATATCTATTTTTTTCATTGTATTATCATAGTCAGGAGGTGGGGAGGGTTCCTGTAACTTAGATAATCAAGAATAATTATTTGCACAATAACGATTGGCGTCTCTATATCTGTTCAAACTTTAACCATGACTTCACTCATTGTTTCAAGAATATAAGCATTCTATAGTCCTCACCATCTCACCATACTGTTTCATTTCCTCATTTCTCCTCATAGTCTGGTTGATCTATAGACATTTCTTAAATTATTAACATAACTTATTTTTCTACTAAAATTTCTTTCTACAATAAAATAGATTTATCCTCATAAATTCTTTACTACCTACAGTGGGTTGAATTGTGGTTCCTAAAAAGTTATGTTCTCCAGGAACCTGTGAATGATGCTTTATTTATAAAAACAGACTTCTTAATGGGTTTAATTAAGTTACTCAAGATAAGATAGATCATCGTGGACATGAGGCCAGCCTACCCTAAATACAGTGAAAGATATCCTTATAGGAGAAAGACAGAGGGAGAGCTGAGACTCAAAATCATAGGAGAGTAGGCCAGTTGAGGATAAAAGCAGAAATTAGATTTTTGAGATTGAAAGTTAAGAACATGTGGAACGAGGAACAGCTGAATGAGGGCAAGGATTCCCTTTTGGAGCTCTTGGAGGAAGGCTGGCCCTACCAACACCTTGATTTCAGACTTCTGGACTTTTCCAGGACTGCCAGAGAATAAATTTCTGTTGTTTTAGGCCACTAAATTTGTTAAATGTTTTAGCAACCCTAGGAGACAGTACACTGTCACTCATTGTGAAGATTCTTGAAAGATTGTGGCTGAATATACATGTGTTAAAGATAAGGTAAATGATTACCAAATTTAGACCATAATTCTTATTAAGGACAATTTCTGAATGATTTTTTATGAGTATATAATTATTTTATAGTCATAATAGTAAATCATGTGAACTTACATATTTATTCAGTAGTAAATTTTATTGGGAAATTTGCAATTATATGAATTCTGGATGGTGCTAGAAAAATTCAGGAAAGTCAAGAAAGAGATAGGCAATTAGAAAAGCATAGGATGTTGCAGTTTATAATATAAAAGCTGTTCAGAATATTGTCACAAAAATCTTTACTAGGTGATTTACTCAATGATTTTGTATTGAATAACCATGTTCCTGGTCCATAGATCTTTATGACCTAAATTCTTATGACAGTCCGGTGAAGTAAAAAAGCCAATTCTAATTTTGGAAAAGAAGAATGGTTCCACAGAGCATGTATTGACTTATCATCATTTTATCAGTGAGTTATGCATGTGGAACAGATACACTCTTCAAAAAAGATACATGCTTCTACAATCCAACAAAATATTTCCAACCTTATTGCAAACACATATAAATGTAAAAAGCAGTACACATCTAGGCAAAAGAATAACCAATCGTGCACCACTGCATTTGAACATTCTCAAGTACATTTTTATGCTTGCAGTAGGTAGCCAAATACCTTCTGAATAAACATAATCCACTTAGAGCCATCGCAATTGGTGATTTGAAATTTGGATTTTGCATTTAAGCATGCATACCACCTAATTAATATTACAAATTATTTTGATGTATAAGTTGTATACATCCTCATACAGTGAGAACTCTGTTGCCTCCTGCCGGGTTTGATACACAAAGAAGATATTTTACTTTATTGTCCAAACAAGTGAAAAGCTTCTACTACACACACACACACACACACACACACACACACACACACACACACACAACTTGGAGATTTACCCACTACACTGTGTTTTGACGGTGAAATGTTAATCTGTTTGCTGTTGATAGAGATTACGCTAGGAAGAGCCAGGGCAGGCAGTTACAATGAGGTCCTGACACCCTGGCGTGCAGCCTGCCTGGATATTGCAAGGCTCTAAATCTGCCTCTTTGGAGATGGGACACAAAGGTAACAACTGCCAGTTAAATCAAATTGCTTAGAGTAAATTGGACAAATTTTGTTAGCCTCTTGCCTACCCTGGCTCAGAGCCACATCAGCAAAGGCAATGATGTTAAGTTTGGAATTGAACTTGTAACTGAACAAAACTAATTCAGTAGATGCTTCCAGCAACTATGTTAGGCTGATTAAAAGCAGCTCCATGGTCAACTCAAATTGTTTTATATATTGATGTTTCATTGTCGCCAAATGAATTGTAGCTTCCTGGAGGAAAGGGACAGAGATTCAAACGGTAGTGCTTCATTCAGAGTATTGAGCAGGATGGTGGGCACATGAAAACCCTCAGTTTACATTGTTTGAATGAAACTGAAATAAATCAATCCTTTAATTCAAGCAAGCTCTGTTGACTTGGACTTTTTCTTTATAAAAATTAACTAAGTACTGTTATCAATATGTTTTCTTAATTTACAAACATGTAGCAATTTGAAATATACCTTATCTGTTAACAGCTGCCTAAATCCTTTAAAACATAAGTTCGGACAGAAGATTCAAATCCATTAATAATATTGTAATTTATAAATCTATTTTTATTGTTGCAGTGAGATTTCTCCTGACATGAAATAGTACTAAAATGAGCCTGTTCTTTATAGATATATGCCATGGTATATGAAACAAAGCTCAATGTATTGGTCTGTTATTAATGAAAGTGGCAAATGATAAGTCACACCTTCACATGCTCACTTATTTTTACAGAAATTACCAAGAACTTCTAAAATATGTTTATGTTGTTTATCATTATTTATATAGCAAGTTACATGAAAGAGACAACACTAATTTATCTTTTACCTTAATCTTCACTCTCTCTTTTCAGTCAGTCTATGTAGTTAGAGATAAAGTTAAAATAGAACACGAGACATTGTTTATTATTAAAACACACACATGAATACATAAAATTTAAAAAAATCAACAAATCATAAAACAAAAGTACAATAACTCAAGTAATTTCCTTCAAAAATATGTGATCTAGAATATTTCATTTTGACATTTGGCTGAACAACAAAGAAAACTTTGTTGCTCAATCTCATGTTCACGCTATCAAGCTGATACATAATTTTTCTTTAATTTTTATTTTTATTTATGTTTTGTTATATTTATTAGTCGTTTTATGGATTAGTAAATCCAGTACCTAAGACATAGTATCAAATGATGTTGCAGGAAAGAATGTTGAAGAAGATACATTAAATGAAGCATCAGAAAGGTTATTCTCAACATGGATAAAACATTCACAAATGCATAAATAACTCAAATATGGTGGTTTGGTAAAAACAACGGTATCATAAAATACTGTAGGCAAGAATGCTGAGAATTTTTAAGGCATAAATTCTCTCTCATTTTTATTTTATGCAGTGTAAGAAAATTAGATCATTCTTAGAAGCAAATTTTTGTATTTTGGGTAAAAATTTCAACCATACATAATTTCTAAAATTACTGTGTAAACGTCCTAAATCCAAAGGTAAGACTATCTAATCAATACCACTAAGTCTGATACTGATGTATCTTGACACCAATTCTGTTTTTTGCGAATCATCTTGTGTAAATAAAAGATTATGAAAGAAGTCATTGCAGAGCCTTAACGTCTCAGAATTTATCATTCGTTTGAACCCTTGCCCTTTGAGCCATGTATGGGTGTTTGCTTGGAATAATTTCAAATGTAAAAATCCAATTTTTGAAGACATTTTAAGGTTCTGTTCTCAAGGCAGAGTGCCAAGAGTAATTCACTTACTGAGTGCCTTCCTTGTGTTGCCCAAACCATATAATTTCAATGCTGTTCAGCTGACTTCCAACTGCCAGCATACAATGTTAGTCTGAAGGCTTTTTCTGGGACCACAGAAAGAACTTCTGCTCAAGGAAGGGCTGGGGTAAAGAAACTCTCCAATCCCCAGAGAGAGAAGCTTTCTACTGACTGTTTTGGTCTTTAAAATGCCATCACTTCTTCTTCTTCTTTTTTTTTTTTTAAGACGAGTCTTGTTCCACCCATGCTGGATCTCAGCTCACTACAACCTCCACCTCCTGGGTTCAAGTGATTCTTCTGTCTCAGCCTCCCAAGTAGCTGGGATTATAGGCATGCTCCGCCAACCTGGCTAATTTTTGTATTTTTAGTAGAGGCACGGTTTCATCATATTAGCCAGGCTGGCCTTGAACTCCTGACCTCAGGTGATCTTCCCACCTTGGCCTCCAAAAGTGCTGGGATTACAGGTGTGAGTCCCCATGCCTGGCCTCACAGCTTCTTTTTTCACTTCTCTGGTGGGATAATTCTGGTGTGTATGTTTTGTACCGTTTCTTACTCTTTTCTCACATGATGAAGTTTCAGTAACACTCTCTGGTAGCTGGCTTCACAGTATGCCCTGTCTTAGTCACAAAGAACAATAGATTGAATGGCTTATAAACAACAGAAATGTACTTGTGGAGGCTGGCAGAAAGAGAACAGGGTGGCAGCATGGTCAGATTCTGGCAAGGGCCCTTTTCCAGTTGCAGACTGCTGTCTTTTTGCATCCTCACATGGCAGAAAGATGGGAGGAGAGTTGCCTGGTACCCTTTTCAACAGCAGTGTTTTAGATCACAGAGGCTCTGCTCTTATGACCTGATCACCTCCCAAATGTCAGCACCTCCTGATACTAGCTCACTGAAGGTTAGGATTTCAACATATGAATTTGGGGAAAATACAAACTTCCACTCTGTTGTACCTTTCATTGGCCATCTTGCCTTCTATTGTGTCACTTTTCTCCCTGCTGGCTGCTTCCTCAACCTACCAAATAAGGTACTGGCTCCTTATTCCTAAAATATACCAATTGGATAAATAGTATTTATACTTTTCAGGAAAAGAGACAAGGCTCGGATTTCATAATTTGAAAATGGTGAAGTTGGAATTCAAAGAAGGACTGGTCAATTCTAAAATAAATATAATTAGGAAACATGCTTTATTCCTCTTCCTATACTATATTCTCTCTAAGTAATATAAATGTGTAGATGTATGTACCCACACCTGTACCTTTGAATGTCATTATTCAAAGAAATTCAACAACAGAAAATAGCATGTAGAAAAAATATTTATTAAGTATATTTTATATAATTAGTAAAAACATAAGAACAAAAAATTATCAAATTTTATTAACTTCTCATTTTTAGGGCTTTGTTCCCCTTGATTTGTGGTATATAATTCCATATGCCTAAAACCATGTAGATACCTACTTTGTTGTATTTTTATAGTATTTTGGTTTTTCTTAATAATCAATGAATATTCATTAATTAACTACCCAAATTATAAGCAAGACTCATATTAGTAGTTGACTCTATAGATTCTAATTCTCCCTTACTTACCTGATAAACCCACCCCTAGAAGTAACAGTCATTGTAAATTTTATATCAGTATTTTTCTCTTTCCTGTTCCATTTCAAGTGTTCTTTTTGTAAAATTTAATTGCAGAATTTTTATAATATTATCATATTATATGTTTTTTGTGAAATGTGTATTATGGACACAAAAATATTATGTTGCTAAGATATATTTATGTTGCTGCATTTACATTTTTTCATTAATTTTCCTGCTATACTTATTTTTCCATATACTGCTGATGGAACTGAGGGGATTTTGCTCTTATAAACAGTGCTTTTATGGGAGTTCTTATACATGCATTTGAGCTCACATATATATTAAATTTTTCCTGGGAAGATATCCATGTATAAAATTCCTAGATATGTAAGCATAAATTTTTAACTGTGAAATGTTCCCAAAGAAGCTGTACCAATTTAAAATCTTCACATCAAAGTATAAAATTTTCAGATAATCTACATTCCTCAACACTCGATATTTTTGTGATCTTACTTTTTGTTACTTAATTTTTTAATGCTGTTTCAAATTTGACTTGATGAAATGAAACATCTAGTCAATTTGAAATCTATAAATGATTGATATTATAAAAAAAATTCTCTCCTTTGAAAGAGTATCTATGAAAATTAGTTTCAATGAACATAAGAAAGCTTGAGAGGGCTGGACGTAAGTTCAAACTATGGCAGTGAAATTCACTTTACAGGCCAAAAATAAATGACTCAAAAACAGAATGAAAATTGTATTATCTAAAACTGCAAAAGATAAAAAATACGCATAGGAATGTGTCTAGCAAAAGGTGTATATTCTGTGCATAGCATATTCTAAAACGTTACTAAAAGATTTTTTTTTTTAAATCTAAATTAATGGAGAAATATATCTCATACCCACAGGTAGGAGGACTTAATGTTACAAAGATAAAAATTTTACTAAAATGTATCTATAGAGCTAAGACAGCTCCAATCAAAATACCACCAGGGTTTATGTTGTTCTTGTTGTGACTCTAGAAAAGTTATATTAAAATATGTATGAAAAATTTAAATTGTCAAGTGTGGCCAAGACATGTTAAAAGAGAAAAAATAGTAACAAATTGTCCTAGTAGATATAAAAACTCATTACAAAGATTTAGTAGTAAAATGACATGGTGCTGGTATAGCAAAAGAGAACGATAGAATAAATAAAAAAAGCCCGAAGTGGTCCCAGAAGTCCTCCAAAAAATGAAGAGTGTCAAAACAAAATTTTAAAACATTAAAAAGAAGGATAATATTATTTCAAACTAAGAATAGGAGAGTTTTTTTAAAAAGACAAGAAATACAACAACCAATCAAAAACTAATACATTTAACTAAACAGAAAGCAAAACAGTTCTTAATAAAATAAAAATAAAATCTTCAAAATTCAAGGAACTGTTTGTGAAACAATGTAACCAACATAACTCTAATTAAAGATTGGATAATAACAAAGTACACATACGAATAGAAGAATTAACTAAAAAGCTCCAGAAAAAGGAAGTGATTATCACTAATAAGCATTTATTGCGATACCTAAATGTATTAGTAGTCAGAAAAATTGAACTAGAGACAACTGTTTGTTTTCATACTTAATAGGTACACATGTTGAATTTTATTTTGTTTCACTTAGTTTTGTGTGTGTGCATGTGGCATGTGTGCATATGTGCCTGTGCTTGAGGTGTGAAGTAGTATTTTCAAGTACATAACCCAAACTATTACATTGTGTCTAAAAATATTAAGAATTTTAACACAGAACAAATTGCTTAAATTGCAGCCAGTTTTTAAGCACCTATAGTAGTTTGCATTGCGGGCAGAAACTAGAGTGATCCCCCAATGAGTTTCTACCTTTTTGTATTCACGCCTTTTTTTAATCTCCTCCTGCTCCAGTGATCAAACTAGCTTCTGGTAAAGAGAATATGACAGGCTGGGTGTGGTGGCTCGTGTCTGTAATCCTAGAACTTTGGGAGGCTGAGGCAGGCAAATCACGAGGTCAGGAGTTCAAATCCAGCCTGCTAAACATAGTGAAACCTTGTCTCTATTAAAAATACAAAAGTAGTCGGGCATGGTGGTGTGCACCTGTAATCCCAGCTACTCAAGAGGCTGAGACAGGAGAATCGCTTGAACCCAGGGGGTGGAGGTTGCAGTGAGCTGAGATCGAGAGACTGTACCCAGCCTAGGTGACAGAGTGAGACTCTGTCTCAAAAAAAAAAAAAGAGAGAAAGAACATGGCAAACAAAAAGGAATGTTACTCTTATGGTTAAAACATGTTATACAGCAAAGCTGATGGGATGTGACTCCCTTGAATAGATTACCTCATATGGTAAAGTGAGGAGCTTGTACATGCAAAAATAAGGTTTCAAATCTGATAATTTTTAATTAATCAAAATGATTGTTATTTGTGTTGGACCTGAGTTCACAAAGTGAGGGTACTTTGATCTGGTCTCTCTCTCCTATCAGAGAGATTCTTTTTGCTGATTGTGAAAGAGAAATCATTCCTGTAGGTGATAGGAGCATACTAGTTTTTGAAGACTTGGCTAGACTGAGAACACTACCAAGTCAGAGATCTGAACATTGTCAAATACGCAGGGTTCTGAAATGTATTTTCAAAGAATATTTGAAATGTGGTGCAGGAGAGGACCTAGAACCCAAAGAGGCAAATTTCCATGCTAGAGGAAGGCCATGTGGTGGGGGACTGTGGGTGGCCTCTAGAATAGGAGAGCAAATTTCACGAAATAGTCATTAAGAAATGGGAGTGGGAGTGCTCAGTCATACAGCAGCAAGGAAATTCATTCTCTCAGAACTCTGAATGAGCATAGAAACATTCTTCCCTAGTCAAGCCTCCAGATCAGAGCTGAGTCCAGCCTTGAGTCCCTCATCAGAGGACCCAGCTAAACTGTGCTCTAATGTGAGTGTTTGTTATTCCGAATCAACATATTTATGGTTCTTTGTTAAGAATCAATAGAAAACTAATATAGCTTTTAAGTCAGATGTGAATTATGTACCTTTTGGTAGCAGAACATCTAAATCCAGAACCCAGAAATATTGCATGTATTTAACAAACACTTGATCATTATTTTCTATGTGCTCATCACTGTTCTAGGCACTTGGGATACAACACTAAATATGGAACTTGTATTCTAGATGGGTGTATAATAAAAATATAAAGATGATAATTGGTAACACATAGTATTTTGGAAGGTAATAACTTAATGCCCCTGTCTCAAGAAAATTCTAAGCAGGATAAAGAAAATTAGAAATATGAAGCCTATAAGCTGCAATTTTAAACATTGTGATTAGAATAAGCTCCTTTGAGAACATAATTTAAGGCAGTTGGCTAATGTATTCTAGCAGAGGTAATAGCCAAGAGCAGTGACCTAAGGGAACAGTCTGTCTTGCACATCCAAGGAAAAGAAAGATGGCCATTGGAGTTGGAACAGAGTGATAGGGGAAGAGTACATGAAAGCAGGTCAGAGGGCAAGCAAGGCACCAGAGAAAGTTTATTCACCCATGGATTGAAGCTTCTAACCTCAGAACATGGAAGCCTAAAATTGTTGTCAACTGTGACATGGAAAATTGTGAGTACCTAGGTTTTTAAGGGAAGACTAGGATATTGGATATCCAGATCTTGGATATTGATCTGGACTGAATTATGTACACCCAAATTCTGATGTTGAAACCTTAACCTCCATGGTGACTGTATTTCAAGATAGGGGTTTTAGGAAGTTTTAAAGTTAAATGAGGTCATAAGGATGGAGAGTCATAATCTTATAGGACTAGTGGTCTTATATGAAGAGAAAAAGAGAGAAATGTGTCCTTCCTCCATGTACGCATACTGAGGAAAGGCTATGTGAGGGCACAGTGAGAAGCCAGGAAGAGCGCTCTCAGCAGGAACAAAATCCTATGGGACCTTGATCCAGGACTTCCAGCCTCTAAAACTGTGAGACATACATTTCTGTTGTTGACGCCAATCAGTATTTTATTATGCAGTTAGAACAAACAAACATAAAGCTTTCAAACTTTAGACGACTGCTAGAAAGATAAGTGAAGGTGTGTCTAAGCTGCTACCTACATGCACCTTGGCTATCCAACAAAATTATGCCAAACAAATCACCAGAAGGTGTATTTCATCATTTTCTTTAATGAATATTGACAAAGTTTTATATCGGTAGCTGGAGAATTTATATTATAAAGTAACAGAGACACTATTTATAATGCCTTTGAATTTCCAAATGTGACTGTGAGTAAATGTATGCAGTGTAGATATGTACATCAGTGTACTGGAGTAGGAGAGAGAAATAGGTGGTGGGGGAGAGAGAGAGAGAGAGAGAGAGAGAGAGAGAGAGAGAGAGAGAGAGAGAAGAGGAGAGAGGAGAGAGAGAGCCAGAGAGAGGGAGAGAAAGACTGATTACTGTAAGTCTCCCCAAGAGCATATTTAAATCAACACAAAATAAGTTCACCTCGATGATATTTAAAGCGGTATAAATGGAACTAGTTATATTCTAGCACATACATTCGTTTTATTTGCCACAGTTTGCCTGGATAAAAGTTCAGATGACTGCACAAAAATGTTAGGATCTTTAGGGACTGACAGGATAATGGCAATCATCCTGGTGTAAAAATAAAAGTTGGGCCATGGGGACAAATCTAGGTGACAACAGAGAGTTCAAATACTGTGGAAAGATTCTGCCTATTATTAACTCAGAGAGTTTCAACTTCACGTTCAGGTTCGATAGTCAACCTTGTTATGAGAATAACCTTATTGTTCCTCTGACTCTTTTGGGTTCCTTCCTCAAAATAATCTTGTTAGAAGGCACAGTGACTAAATCCAGTTTTGCTGTTTCTTAACGAGAAAACTGGAGACAAGGGTATTTGCGATTTGAAGGGACTTGGTAGCTGGAGGTCAGTCTCTAGTGAGATTTAATTCTCTTTTGTTTTCCAACCTATAAGGGCTTTTTATTGTTGTTGTTTTCATCCTGTTTCTGTTATGATAGCATATGCTGAATCATTTTAAGAAAAAAAATCTGGTAGATAATTTTATATAAACTGTTTCTGTTTCTAAAGCTCATAAGTACTTAAGGTGCGTACAATGGCATATGCATTTATACAACCAAGGGCTAGAAGAAGGAGAGGTTTATAAAATTACAACAAATAAAGTTATAATCATATGGATCAGTCAGTCAAATAAGACCAACTGAGATGATATAGTAGTTTAAGATTTTTTTAAGAGACTGACAGCTGGGAAAATCTTTCCTGTAGATGATAGGATCATACTAGTTTTTGAAGACTTGGCTAGACTGAGAACACCTGCCAAGTTGGAGATCTGAACATTGTCAAATATGCAGGGTTCTGAAATGTATATTCAAAGACTATTTGAAATATGGTGCAGGAGAGGACCTAGAACCAGACACAAATGTGGATGACACTTATGAGTCAGAATGGGGACAAAAAATTCAAACTCTTATATATAAATAGTTTTCAGCTGTGAATTAATACAAAAATAAAAATTCATTATTCATACACCATAGCTTGAAAAACTTAAAGGAGGGTGGTGGAATAACCCTTATTACCTGGTGGACCATAAATTGAAAAGAAAAACCAAAGAGCAAGATCAAGCAATGCATGTCATGCTTTATCTATCACAATGAATCATTTCAGCAAAAGTCATGAATTGCTAAATTTAAACAAAACTTTGACATCTGCATTACTCCACGCAAATTATATTAAAGTGAATGAGAAAACAGTTCTCCTTCTGTTTTTATAAGTTTAGATGTTATTTACAACAGCAGTCCCCAACCTTTTTAGGCACCAGGAACTGGTTTCATAAAAGACAGTTTTTCCTTGGGTGGGGGTGGGAGGATGGTTTTAGATGAAACTTTTTCACCTCAGATTATGAGCCATTGTAATTATATTCTCATAATGAGTGTGCAACCTAGAGAAGTTAAGGTCACCACTGATCTGAAAGGAGTCAGAGCTCAGGTAGTAATGCTCACTTGTTGCTCACCTCCTGCTTTGGGGCCCAGTTCCCAAGTTCCTGGCGCCCAGACTGGAAACGTTCTGTAGCCCCAGGGCTTAGAACCTCCAATTTAAAATACCTTTCTGGTTTTTTTTTTTTTTTTTTTTTTTTTTTTGAGACGGAGTTTCGCTCTTGTTACCCAGGCTGGAGTGCAATGGCGTGATCTCGGCTCACGGCAACCTCCACCTCCTGGGTTCAGGCAATTCTCCTGCCTCAGCCTCCTGAGTAGCTGGTATTACAGGCATGTGCCACCGTGCCCAGCTAATTTTTTGTATTTTTAGTAGAGACGGGGTTTCACCATGTTGAATAGGATGGTCTCGGTTGACATCGTGATCCACCCGCCTCGGCCTCCTAAAGTGCTGGGATTACAGGCGTGAGCCACCGCGCCCGGCCTGGTTTATCTTTTGTAAGAGAAGTCAAATCTGCATATCTCAGGTTTCTTTAAAGCAGAACATGTATATTTAGATGGAGCAAGTGGTAAATACTTAAATATATTCTCTGTATTAGTCCGTTTTCACACTGCTGATAGTCTTACCTTAGATTGGGTAATTTTTAAAGAAAAAGAGGTTTAATGAATTCACAGTTCCACATGGCTGGGAAGGGCTCACCATCACAGCAGAAGGTGAAAAGGAACACCTTACACGGCCACAGGCAAGAGAGAGACTGAGACTGAAGCAAAAGGAGCTTCCGCTTGTAAAACCATCAGATCTCATGAAACTTATTCACTACCATGAGAACAGTATGGGTGAAATTGACCCCATAATTCAGTTATCTCCCACAGGATGTCTCTCACAACAGGTGGGAATTACAGGAGCTATAATTCAAGATGAGATGTGGATGAGGACACAGCCAAATCATATCATTCTTTAATCCTAAAAAATCAGATAATTGTATGTGGTTATACATCATATTTCCAGAGAGAATATTAAGAAATAATTCCATAAAGTACAATAAATCTTCTACCCAATATTGCATTATAATTAAGTTTATTTATTTTTACTCTACTGTGACTGAAACAATTTTATTGGAGATCTTTCATATAAATATTCACACAAAAATATTCTGTCTTCAAAATGTGTCTTTATACACATAGGTAGAATTCTTTATTAATAAACACCATTTTAATTTGAAGATTTAGGCTAATAAGGCTACTTCTGTTACCAATATTATACAAGATTGGTATTGTATAATACCAGTCAAGCAATATTACACAACAGGTTTCAATATTTTTATAAAATAACTTATGAGATAAAAATGTAAATATTGTCTGTATTTTAACTATTTAATTAGATATTAAATAATTGAATGATAAATGATTCCTATACAAATGGAATATTTTATTGAATTTTATTTTATAATGTGTAAAAGCTACAGTAACTACTTCACACTGAAAATTTTTATATACGAAAAAATTAGTAAATTGATACTTTTTTAAGTTGTTGTATTCATCTTTTTGTTTGGTTATTTGTTTTTAAAAACATGCTGCCTTTGGTGTTAGAAAAATGTCTTATGTAATGTACATATCTTCCTGGAAAGTCCAAGGTTTTGACTATCTTCAAATCATAGAAATTATTGCTTTGTTTATTTTATCAAGAATTTATTTTTAACTTTAGATGTAATGATTATCAAAGCAAATGCTGGTTTTTATTTTGAGGTGCAGTGTTGAGAGTTGAGAGTATATCAAAAGACATGTTTATTAATCATAAATTCTTATAATCTATTGGAGACTGTTGAACCTACTAAACATTTAATTTCAATAAAAAGTGAAGAAAGTGATGTTTTACTTGTTCACAGTAGTAAAAAATTACCCAATCTGAGAAGTCTGTGGACACTTTACTGTGAGATGATACCAAAAGAGAGTCTTGAAGAACATAAGACAGTTGAAGATTTTTTTTTTCTGGAGCACAGAATCAAAATAAATAATAGTACAGCATAGATTTCCTTGGTGAGCATTCAGAAAACTTCACTACAGCAAAGGATAAAGCAGAGGAGAAATCAGTTTGACAGAAAGAAAAGAATAGAGTTGGAGGTTTCAGTATTGGAGAGAGGAAAAGGGATGAGAGCAACAGCCCAGGGATTTTAGAGGCATAAAGAAAGCCAATTTTAATATTGATGATTGTAAAGGTGGGACACAATAAATGTTTTGGAATTAGAATTAGCATCGTAAAGATAGGTAGGGAAGGAAGAGAACCACTGAAAATGGTAGGTGAAAAACGTATCTAGGATGATTCTACGGTCGTGTGATTGACTTGATCTGTGGTTATATTATTCGGCAACAGAGAACAATTAGAATAAGCAGCATTTCAAGGAGAAGGATGGAAACTACATTTTCAGGAAAAGATGAGTATAATAGCAATAGACAAACAAGGAAATATATACAACAAACAACTAGATACACAAAACTGAAACTCAAGAGAAACATCAGTAGTAAAATGAGTTGGGACACTTGGTTGCAAAACAGCGGGACCCAGGTAGATATTCATTATGCAGTGGTTTTCTGCGATAGCTCAGGAAACCAGTGTTTAGGAGATTAAGAAACTCATTTTTTTTTTTTTGAGACAGAGTCTCACTCTGTCACCAGGCTGGAGTGAAGTGGCTCAATCTCGGCTGACCGCAACCTCCATCTCCCAGGATCAAGCGATTCTCCTGCCTCAGCCTCCCAAGTATCTGGGATTACAGGCATGTGCCACCACGTCCAGCTAATTTTTTGTATCTTTAGTAGGGATGGGGGTCTCACCATGTTGACCAGGATGGTTTCAATCTCGACCTCGTGATCTGCCGATCCGCCAGTCGCCGCTTCCCAAAGTGCTGGGATTACAGGCCTGAGTCACCGCGCCTGGCCCCCAAACCCACTTTTTTAAAAAAATAAATAAATAACAAGCTGCAAGTAAATTTGCCTGACAATTTCCCTGGAGGGAGGCATTACCTTTACAAGGCAGAAACCAAATATTCCAATTAGTTTGGGGGGAAATCTTATCTATATCTTTCAAGGTTTACTGTATCAACACTCTAAAAGACAGCCACAACAGATGACCATGTAGTGCCTCTACTCACAGGACTTGGAGAAACGTAAGACATGCATGGAGAGTCACCCTCAAACACACACAGACAAGGACGTGTTGCTATGCAATGTGAGAAAAAGAAATTTATGTTTGGGAACAAGAAAATTTATTGAAGTGGCCCATATAATGTCTGTGTAAAATAATGGAAGACAAAAACAAACATAAAATTAAAAAAAGACTTCTTAATATTAGCAAGAAAAATACATATGGAGTTTGAAAAGGAAAGCTTAGATCACCTCCTCAGGTGAAAAATACTATTTTATGCCAAACACAACAAAGACTTGATAGTGGAAGGAAGTTAAGATACTCAACCCCAGACATGGGACTGTGGACAATGAACTAAGGCAGTTCTACATACCTTTGTATATTAATTTGTTTCTTCACTTACCTTCTTCTATCCACATTTGGTCGTGGCTAATATTGCAATTTTAATTCTGAGTATATAAGTGAATTGATGTTAATTATATGGCAGCTGATAAGAGTTTGTGTTTCTTTTGTGTTAGCCATGAACATGAGTGTTGCTTTATCTTAATCAATGGAAAAAATGTATTCTGAATGACTAAAAGGAATAAAAGGAGAGTATTGTTCAGGTTATTATTAATTAGATTTACTCCTATTTATTCTCTACTCTCCTTTGTTCTGTTTTATACTCTAGGAACTGATCTTCACATAATAGATGAACTGGGCACTCTTTCTATCAAGATTCTAGATGGCATTAGCCAAAGAGAAACCTTTCAAGATATTCAAAAGCAAAAGGAAATATGAGTCTAGCTGTGCCTTCTCTGTTCCTCTCCCTGCATTATCACTGTGCCTCTGGCAGTGATTTTAAGGTGCCGTAGACAGATCTTGCAGTATGACCTCTCCTTCACTGAGCGACAGTGAATAATAGTGATGTAATTATCTCCTTTAGCTCTAGCAGTGGCAATAGTTTTCCACTGTTACTAATTTCACAGGACCTCAACATTCATTGTTTATTTCCATAAATCTATACCTACCTTACTGAAAGATTCTTAGAAGTATATAGATACCTATTAACAAAATAGTTCAAAAAATTGCCATCAATTAAATCAGCTGAGGTATATTTGGTATCTCTGAATAAAATAGAGTACAAGGGATCACAGCTTGCTTAGAGAAAAATTATGTTCTCTCTTGTACCTAGAAAAATGTACAAATGATGTGTGCAAAAGTTGCTGGTACTGAAGATTTGTGAATGATTAAATGAGTGAATTCACATTCGATGACTTCTAGTTTTTCAGTGATATAAAAATGGCTCAGCAGATAGGAGTGAATAAAATGGAAAAAAAAGCGGCTTTAATCTGGCTGGGTCAATCTAATCATATGAGTCTTTAAAATAGAGAACCTTTCCATCTGTAGCTAGGGAGAGACAGGCAACTATGGAAGAAGGATCATAAATATGTGGTATGACAAAGATTAGACCACCGTCTACATTAAAGTTAGAAGAAGAAGGGCATGAATCATGGAATGAGGAAGCCTCTAGACCAACAACTTATACTGAGAAATAAAATGGGGATCTTCATTGCAGAACTGCAAGAAACCAAATAAGCAGAATGAAAGGCAGAATGGATTTTCCCCTAGAAACTTCAGAAAGAAACACTAAGTGCTGACATCTTGATTTTAGTCCCATGAAACCTGCATCAAACTTTTGCCTACAGAAAAAGTAAAGTAGTACATCTTATTTCTTTAAGCCACAGAGTTTATGGCCATTTTTCACATGAGTAATAGATAATTAATACATCTTGCTGCAGCTTTCTCTGTGGACTTATGGAATGCATTTTTTTCACCATTATGGCAGTCTGCACAGCATTGCTTCTGATCAATAAACTTATTTTGCAGCCAAAGAAAAGTACAATGTTGGGATCATGTGCGTGGAATTAATAGTTTTGCTGTAAACTCCATACATGAGGATCGATTAGACTAATGCAAAGATGGAATGGCTCATTAAAAATTTAGTCATGGCACCAGATGGGAGATAAGACCTTGAAAGACTACGGTTCTTATAGGCATATTACATGCTTTGAATTGAGATGATTACATGGGGATGTCTCACCTACAGTCAGAAAAACAAGTCCGGAAATCAAGAAATGGAAATGGTTTGTTTGTCTATTAAACATAAGAACCCCTTTGTAGGCTTTTTTAACTTTTTGTCCTGGTAGCCATCTTGGTTTAGTGGTCTTAGTTTCCAGTAAAGGGAATTATTCCATAAGAGTTCCAAGATGGTTTCATTAAATTTTATAATGAGACTGCCACTTGGCCATTTGAGAATGCTTATGTTACTAAATGGGACTATTCTACTGGCTAGAATGATTGACTTCGATTATCAAAGGTAATTGAATTGTTGCTAAAATAATCAAGTTGGGAAGAATAGTGTCAGGACCCCAGGGAATTCTATGGATTCCCCTTAGTTCTTCCATGCCCAATGATTATAATTAATGGAAAGTTACAGCATTCCAAATTCAGAATTAGAAAGGACTCAATCTCGCAGTGAATGAATGTTTTTGTGGGCCAGCTGAGGCCCTGATGAAGACAAGGAAGATATGGGATAAATAATGTAGAAAAACTCAGAGACAAAGATTGTTTATTTTTTCTCTTTTCTTGTTATGCATACCTATTATATATTAAATTATTTGTTTTATTCCCTTTAGCTTTATTTTACTGATTATTTTATAAAATTATTGAAGGTTAACTTTAAAGTAGTCAACAGGACTATGATGGACTGAATTTGAAGAGTAATCAATAGGTATAATCAAAGTTAGATTCAGTGAAAACCAGAACCACATTTTGGAGAAAGAGGAGTCAGAACTTCTTCACCTGTATGAAAGATAGTAACATTTATTAAGTAAAATGTAAATGGGTGTAGAAAGATACATACAGTAGCTTAGCAGACAAAAGAGTGATCTATGCCCATTTTCAATTTATTTCCTCATATCTCCAAATTAACTGTCCTTCGCCCTACTTGTGTAATAGCTGTCAATAGAAGGTGCTGCAAAGACACTGTAAAGCCAGAGTAGTCTTGTTCCTTTGTTCCTACCATATTGCTGTTGGCAAAAAAAATATGCACAAGGTAGCATATTTTTATATGTTACCTTGTGCAAAAAATCCATGCTTTATGAGTCATTCCAGTGAGTGAGTTTCTATGCCACCATTTTTTTTTGAAAAAATTAAAAATGGAACACTTACTGTGAACTTCTGGAGCACACCATCTATTAACTTTGTTCACCACTCAGACTAGGTGCTCCTGGTCAGTCATAGCCTCTAAAATGAGATCTGAAACTTAGTGTTAAGTGTCTTTTTTGGTTCTTAGTTCCATCCATATTTACTTGTCCTTAGCCTTGAGACAGTAACTACTGTATGTATTTGCTATTTATCATTTCTTAGAAGTTCTTTTATTGTAATATATACTTTATATAAAATTTTACATAATTACTATATCTCTTTTTCTTTTGAATGGACCCTGACTGACACACATCTGGATTAGCTTAAAAAAAATTGGTAAGATATTTCAGAAGTTTTGAGGAATAATTGATAATTTAAAATTCTGTTAGCCTCAGAATTATTGCAACAATTAATAATTGTAAATTGGATAATCAAGCTTAATATGTAACTTTCGGATAGAAATGTACATGCAAAAACAGATATAGACTTGTAACACGTGTATATTACAAATCCTAAATTTTTTTCTGTCATATCCTGAAAAATTTTAAGAATTTGGACAATTCACATGTCATTTTGCACAAAAGTCAGTAATTCGGAAATTATGAGAGACATTATCGTATTCAACTATAATGCCTTCTGTTTTGTTTTTGGATTTCAAATAAATCCAAATATTCCTCTACTAAAACGAGAGTTTGTTGCGTACATTATCAAACTATGTTGAATCTAAAGGTTAAAACAGATAAAATGATCATGGTTTGTCAGAGAAAACCTGGCATTAAGACTTCAGGAAACAATATGAATAGTCCATGAAGGCATCAAGGACAAAGTGATGTTACCTATAAGGCCCATCATGCTGTACTTACATATTTCTTTCTTTTACAAGATTTCTTCTTCTTCTTTTTTTTCTCTTATTAGGAATACATCTAAATATTATTAGGACAAAGGCTTAATATTTTTCCATCTCTTCAGATAAAACAAGATGAGACAAGATTAGATATACCACACAAAAATCTGAGTCCATAATGTGACAGTACAAAATGACAAAAATAAGTCAGAATAAAAAGGAATCACTGAGAATTCATAGCATGTTATCGAATAGTTGGACCATCCATTAACATGGAAATGTGTTCCCTTCCTGAAAGGAGATTATGATCTAATTAGGGATACAGGACAGATCAGTAAGCAACATAAATGTGTTCAGGTAAAAACACGTTATGACAAGAGTTAGTTGAAGGCACCTACGGATTATGCTGGCAGACTGAAGAAGGTGTAGAACATGTCAAGAAGAAGAATGAATAGAATACTGTGAAATATATTTTCATAATTGATCAGATGTGTATGTTTAACTGTCATTCACAGACATTCTGTATACTCAAAAACTCTGTTAAGACAGAAATTATGATAGACATGGTTCAAGTGTAGACATTGCAAATATGTATTCAAATTGCTTTTCTAAATGTCATGCTATACAGCAAAGTGATAAAAGAAAATACAAGGATGAATGGTCACTGAAGTTTTCAGAAAGACAGGATCTTGCAAGTTTATGACTTCATGTATTATGGAACTATCAGTATTCCTTCAGTCTGCCAAACATCTACTACTGATGAAGATCTTTCCCAAGAAAGTCATTATTCTCTCTCCTATAGAAGACTATACCAGAAATTCTCTCATTACAATTAATCGACTCTGTTGCATCAACAACACATAGATATCTCGCTGAAAGAAACTGTCTCATCTTAGGTGAATATATTCTGAAATTTACATCTTAATTTATTTAAAGCTTCATTTTATTATTTATCTTGAAATCTTTATCTCATATATCGTACTCCTAATAGATTGGGTTTATTGGTCATGTGAAGTTATAACCACAAGCATTACTTTCTAATAGTCCCAAACCCCAAGATACTAATTATTCAACACATGTTATAATATGAACAATTAGCAATGAACGTAAGTTCAATTCAAATCAAAGATGTATTATAGTTATTATTAAAAATACTCAAATCATTATGTTGTAGAAATTGTTAGCTAATTATGAGATCCTTCTCTTCCTGGCACAGAGTATGTCTATATTTCCCAGCCTTCCTTGCAGTCTTATAGTCAACGGCAGGGGGGTGAAATTCACATCTGCCACTGAATGAAATGGATCCTAAAAGGTTCCCATGTGTGCTCCCCCATCCCTTAATTGCCTTCCTCAGTGACTGACATGGAAATAAATTCCAGGACAATCTTGAAAGCTATACTAAAGATGGTCAATCAACCTATATCCTGAAGGGCTGCATAAAGTCCCTGTCCCCCACCCCCCGACTTTCTAAGATCACACAGATTTTTTAGCCTACATTTTACAAAACGTAACATCATTTTAACAGTCTTTACTTATTGCTAAACATAGACATGCACTCAGGAACTCACATTCACCTTCAGTATTTTGATACATTTTGTTTCACATAAAATAGTAACATAAATTCTAACTTACCTGGATCTCAGTTTGATAGGAATGGATCTTATACTTCAGCCATGTCTCATCGAAACTCATTTTTTTCCTTCAAAACTGGTTAACTTCATCACATTTTTTATTTCCTTTTGCAAACTGAACCTTTTTAATTCTTTTATTTTCTTTTTCTTTTTCTTTAAATAAAGTCTAGAGCAACTTTATCCTTTAGAAATAGCAGGATGTCCAAGGCACATCCTCTTCTCTTCCCCCAAATTCAGAACTTCCTACTTCCCAGAAGACCCTGGGTTTCTTTAGTAAGGAATAAAATATAAATACAAATTGTGGGCACAGGAAAGAGTAGGCAAAGAGAAAGTTTTCAACTTACACCATTCCAGGTATTACCAGTTAAACAGTTGGCTTTCAGAGAAAATGTTACCATATGGCAAAATGTATTCTTATTTACCTTTGTCCGTATGATGCAATACTGTCAGCCTGAAAGAACAGCTCTTACACTGTAGATGATCAATTTTTTCACAAAACTCAGTTTCACTAAGATTTTCTTTTATATATCAATTTTTTGGTTTGTAGAAAAGCAAATACTTGCATTTATGAATGTTTTCATTTGGATAACACTTTCAAAGCACTAAAAACAGTTGTGTTATATACAGATACTGAGACCCAGAAAAGGAAATAATAATTTAAGCAGTCAGTATTTGAACTCAGATCAGCAGGTGCCAAATTCAATCAGGTTTCTATTCTTTGTTCTTTCTTACATTGCCTAATTCGTATTAGAAAGGTGCTCCTTATTTGTGTTTATAGACGTGCATCTGTTCTTCATTGATGTAGCTTTAACCTTGTAAAATCTCCAGAGTATGTGTCTTTGTATGTCATTGTCTGAGACTGCTAGATTTTCACCAGCAATTCATGCAGTCATGAATCTTTCATGAGCATTAGCTTTCATTTCCCAGCCTCTCTTGCAGTTAGGTGCAAATAAGTCCTGAATTCTACGAAAGGAATGTGAGGAGAGTGGTGTGTCCTTTCCAGGCCAAGACTTTAAAGGGGCAGGTAGAACACCTTCATACATTCTGTTCCTTCCCATGGAATGAATATTGATAGTTACAAAGCTCTACAGGATTATAGCCACTCAAGATGAAATCATCTGTTGTCTGCATCACTGTTTACAGGAGAAGAAAATTTTCAAAAAAGGTAATCTGTTTAGGACTGCCATACAAGTCACATATTGCACACATTACAAAATTCTGAACATATTTGCCACAATTTTCCTGAATATTTAGAGCATTCCAATAAAGTTTTCCATTTTCTAGTTTATGTTACCCTTATTCTTAAGTCTAAGATTGTCCTTCTACCTGCTTTGTATAATTTTTAACACCTGTTTACTTAACTTTCCCACTGTCTTCTTAGCTTTCCAATCTCACCTCTCTTCTTAAGACACACCACATACAATCACAACATACTATTGCCATTATGGCTTTCAATAATAATAAAAAATGATTAACAAACATAAAACTATCCCAGGCCAGGGGCAGTGTCTCACGTCTGTAATCCCAGCATTTTGGGAGGCTGAGGCAGGTGGATCACCTTAGGTCAGGAGTTCAAGACCAGTCTGACCAAAATGGCAAAACCTCGACTCTACTAAAAATACAAAAATTAGCTGGGCACAGTGGTGGGTTCCTGTAGTTCCAGCTACTTAGTAGGCTGATGGAGGAGAATCACTTGAACCCGGGAGGTGGACATTGCATAAGCCAAGATTGTGCCATTGCACTCCAGCCTGTGTGACAAGAGCAAAACTCCATCAAAAAAAAAAAAAAGCCCCTATCCTAAATGACAAGAATACATACCAGAAGCAGCAGGTAATACAATTATTTCACAAATGTTTTATTAATGTGACTACAATGTCAACTCTGTAGTTAAGAAAAAAAGAGTACAAGTATTCACATAGTATATTTCAAAGTGCCTAATCCATTTCTTCAACATATTGATGCAAAGCTTCATAAATTCCATATATAGTACATTCCTTCAACAGTAGCATAGCTACCCTAAATTCAGATTAATGTCACCACCCATATGGAGATAATATTGTCTAAATATATTAACACCAATTACTTATATAATTTTAAAATCTAAATCCAAAAGCAAAATTTTACAGGCCAATTGAGTCCAATGTCCTAATTTCTCATGAATAATATGTTTTATATCTATTTTTCTCAATTACACTCCACAGTGCACTCCAAGTCAACATAGAAAAAGGAAAACTATGACAATCAAATTGTAACCCCTTTGTGTAGAGGTTACATTATATTTCATCTATGGTGGTTCATAACAGTCCAACTAACCATAGATAAGTTTATTCATCTCCCCATAATAAATGAGTAAAGGCAAAGATTATTTCAAAACTGTTTAAATTTGCATGTTGGAGTTCTTGAACTTGTTGGTTAATTTATTCCAGGTTGCACTAAACTGATACATTCTAAGTTGCATTGTTATACCATAATTTGTTGATGGTATGTGCAACAATTATTTATCAGATTTTGGAGCCACAATATTCTTTATCTTTTGTGACTCCTTCCTTCCTTCCTTCTTTCCTTCCTTCCTTCCTTCCTTCCTTCCTCCCTCCCTGCCTCCCTCCCGTCCTCCCTCCCTTCCTCTCTTTCTTTCTCTCTCCCTGTCTCTCATTCTCTCTCTCTTTCTTTCTTTCTTTTTTGACGGAGTCTTGCTCCATCATCCAGGCTGGAGTTCAGTGGCATGATCTGGCCTCTCTGCAACCTCCGCTTCCTGGATCAAGCAATTTTCCTGCCTCATCCTCCTGAGTAGCTAGGATTACAAGCACCCACCCTCCCCTCCCCCCACCTATGGGTTAATATTTTTATATTTTTAGTAGAGACCAGGTCTCACCATGTTGGCCAGGCTTGAATTCCTTATTGCAAGTGATTCACCAGACTCATGCTGGGATTACAGGCATTAATCACCATGCCCAGACCGATTTTCTTTTAAGACATAATCTACAGAATCACTCAGAAGTACAACACCAATCTACAAGCACTATCAATAATAGCGGAATGTTAGATATAATTACATTTTTCCCTATTCAACTAGTTCTTCAGTGCCTGTGAATGAAGGATTCTAATACCAATGAAGAATTCTCATACCAATATTAAAGTTATGCCTAATTTATAAAATGTATATTTCTGTTTAGCAAAACAAGTAGCATTGTGTTATCTTTAATATGATCATAAGAATAGAAAAATACTTCTCTAAATAACTATTTTGATCATTAGATTATTTAACAGCTGTTTCTTTTTCTCCAGACCTTTTACATGAGGAGTCCCTTCACACACCTCATTTTATAGTTTCCATTCTCTGCCTGTCCTTGAATTATTTGATTATATATTTATTTTCCAGTAGATTTATTTCTCTTTGAATAAAATAACACTTCTTGCTTACCACTGAGCATATTTAAAAAACACATTCTAAGCCTCCCTTTATATTCTGACCCTTCAGTAACACCCAGTGTCATCCCACACTCTAAGGCACGTTACAATCCGAGGTCGAGTCTGAGAAGTGTCTCTATTATTTTATTTTATTTTAATTCGTTATTTATTTATTTTAGAGACAAGGTCTCACTCTGTAGGCCAAGGTCGAGTTCAGTGATGCAGTCATAGCTCACTACAGCCTCCAACTCCTGGGCTCAAGAGATCCTTCTGCTTCAGCTATCCAAGTACCTACAGCTACAGACTTATGCCACCATGCTCAGCTATTTATTTGTTTTTGTAAAGACAGCATCTCGCTATGGTGTCCAGGCTGGTCTTGAGCTCCTCGACTCAAGCAGTCCTCCCACCTTGGCCTCCCAAAGCACTAGGATTACAGGCATGAGTCACCATACCAGTCCTATTTTCTTACATCTGTGTAATATCAAAGTCTCCCACCACACCACTTGCACCCATACACATGCAGTTACACTTATACTTAACCTTAGCACACAAAGTCATTATTTTCATTTATGCACATGTTAGCTTCTTGATCAGAGCATGGGAATCTTGTGCATTATATTTTAGCTCCTGACCCTAAAGAGAAAGAATAGGGATGGATATCTGCAGTAAGGGGATACTCAGTAAATTTCACTGGAAACTAGAATAGTTTAATTCCCATATTTGTAATTATAGTAGGGGACGGGGGTGAGACACAGGAGAGCTCCATAGGCATTTGACAAGCATGCTTTGTTAACCTGAGTTTATCATTGCATTAGATTCTATACTATGCTACTCCATGAAATAAACTAGATTACTCTAAACCTATAACAAGGTCTGTTTTTATACTTTAATCCATTTTGTATAAATATTGTAAATAATCTAAATTCCCTTTGTGAAGTGATCTTCCCCGATAAAACTTCCTTATTTCATTCTAAATTGTATAAATTTAACAGGCATTTCATTTTTTTCTTAATTGAAGCAACAAGTCTCCTTAAAATCTGTAATCCCTTTCAAAAATATACTCTGACACTATCACTGCAGTTTTTCCTGGCACTAAATATCACAAAGCAAGAGTTTATTTCAGTCAACTCATGCATACATGTACATTTAAATAATAATCCTGACTTTTGTCAATTTTATGATATTCTCATATTGTTCTTTTTTTAAGAAAGTACTTACATTCACAAATAATGAAATTTCTATTAACTAAATAATAATATGCACATGAAATTCAAGTTACTGGGGACCTACATGCACATATTTTGCATGAATAATAATTAATTCTCACACAACTCTAAAAGGTAGGCAGTGTATACCTTTCCTACTTAAGGAAACTTAGTCTTCAAGAGCTGAAATAGTCAACCCACCATGACATATCTAATGAATGGCAGAGTCGGGGTTAAAACCCATATTTGTTTGACTCCAAATGTCATTTCTGTCCCTAAGCATTTTTACTTTAATTTACAGACAGAAAAACTTGTAATTGTATTGAGTTTGATGTAGTATTTTGCCTGTTTTTTATTAATGTACTGTATGTATCATTAGTAACTAAATATTAATTGGCAATTTTTAAGCCAACACATGCTGATATACTTCGAAATGTTTAGAAATGAGGTGCTCTGAGACTCAACACTTAAGTCCCATATAATTCTTTTCCAAGTACAAGGTTGTTCTGACACTATTCGTTTTACAAGAAGAAAATTTAAAGAGGCAATTTGCATATTTTCTGATTTACCTTAGAGTTAGAAGCTCCCTACTGTTAGTCATTTAGAAAGCAGTCGTACCTCTTTGAAATTGTACTTTTCTTCATAATACTTTCTGGTATACACTTCCTGGTATATCATAAAAAATAAATTGCCTTGTCATTACACAATTCAGGAAATAAAATAAAGATCTGTAATAGGGGGTATGTACTGGCATAGATTCAGAAAAGGTAACTTTAAAAAGAGTCCATTCTTGCCTCCACTGATAAAAGTTAGTTAAGGTTTTCAATTAATTTAATTGAGAATTTTAATTTGAAATAGTTATCTTCTTTCATATACATCATCAAGATTGATATAACATCCTCTGAAAATAATTAAAAATATGTAAATACTACAAAAGGGCATTTATTAAATTCTGGATGGCCTAGATTTTACTTAATTTTAAATTTATTAATCTAGAATAGATAATGCTAATTTAGAATAGCAAGAATATGTGTTAATCAGTGATTTACCATGGTTACCATTAACTTCTCTGTGATCATCATCAGCAAATAGGCTCTTCTGGTTTAGCTGGATGTAATGTATACTGTACTTAGCCATGGTGTTACCTTGCCATGTGAGGCTTTTGAAAACAACAATCCATATTAAATATCAAAGTAAAAACAATCTGATTCTTTAAACCTACTAAATGAAGACAGTCTCCATGAAGAAATTATAATGAACTCTGAAGAATAATATTTGTTACAGTCTCTGAGATGAAAAATAAAAATATAACATTAGTCTAATGATATATTTATCATTATAATCAATTATAAAACAAACTAATTCCAAAAAGTTCCAGAAAAGGTTTCTTTTCTTGACTAAAATAATTACAGATATATTTGTAAATCTAGTGTAGAAATAACTATGAAAATAATAGGACTACAGGGATAAATGCTATGCTTAAAGGAATGCAGTGGCTATATAAGGAAGAAGCCAGTTAGAGATAATACAATAACTGTCATTGACATGAGAATATTTTGAAACAGTAATCATAAATAGAGAATCCAAAGTGATTGAAAATTAACAGAGAATTCGAACAGCAGTGATGCTCAAGTGAAAAGAATTTTAAGACTGAGAGATTGGTCAGTTTGGTCAGTTGTTTAAGAGATTATCATGTAGAATATGAAGTACATGTTAATTATAGCAATCAAGATGAGATTGGCAATATTTTAGAGCAAGCCATAATGATGAGATGAAGCCACATTGCAGAGCCGTAATAAATAAACAGGAGGTTAAAGGAAAATAATCCCGGATTGTATAATTACTGCTGTTTTAACATGTGGTTTGGAAGAAAAGAAAAAGACAGCCGCTACATGTTAAGGAAGAATCAAGAGTAGCCTTTTTCAAATAGGTGAAACAAGTGGGAAACAAGCGTGCTTACAAACGGAAAAGAATGAATCAAGGAATGCAGACTGATTAGTCCATTCAGGAAGCTTTGAAGAATGTGAGAGGAAATGATGTCTAGGACACAGGACAGTGACAAAGACTCCATCCTTGTGACAGGAAGAAGGTGACAACTGGGGTGGAAACACATGCAACACATTTGTAGATAATAACAGGAATCGGGAAAAAAACAAATGCATATCAGATTTGTTTTAGAAAATAACTGTGGCCAGCGTGGTGGCTCACGCCTGTAATTCCAGCACTTTGGGAGGCCAAGGCGGGCAGACCATGAGGTCAAGAGAGCGAGACCATCCTCGCCAACATGGTGAAACCCTCACTCTACTAAAAATACAAAAAAATTAGCTGGGCGTGGTGGCGCCATGCCTGTATTCCCAGCTATTTGGGAGGCTGAGGCAGGAGAATTGCTTGAACCGGAAGGTAGAGGTTGCAGTGAGCCGAGGTCCCGCCATTGCACTCCAGCAGTGATGGAGTAAGACTCTGCCTAAAAAAAAAAAAAAAAAAAAAAAAAAAAAAAGAAAAGAAAAGAAAAGAAAAGAAAGGAACTGTAACTCTTTGACATGATGGAGATAGACTGAAATGAGATAATTTCTTAAAATGTAAATTCAGTAGGAGACTAATAGCTAGACATCATTCTGACACCTCTAAAAGAATAGGCACCTCTTTCACTGCTACTCACCTTTGTAGCAAATACGTATTTATCCTTTCTGTAAGACAATATTTTTTACCTAATTTTGAGGGTATGGTAAATTTCATATATTGAGTAAATACCTGAGACATTAAGTTAGTAAACATTACTAGCCTTTCTTTATATCAATCGTATACAGGGGGCAAGATGATTAATTTATCATAGAAGATTTATCTCATTTTCTGTTATTTGCTCTTCACATAAAGTCTTGTGTTAGATTTTTCTCCAAAGAATGATCATTTTTTATAAAGATACATGTCATGTCTTATTAACCCCTTTCTTACTGTATAATATATTGAATTCACATTTCATGTATCTCAGAGATGTCTATATTCTTAAAACAACCTTAAAATATATTGATATATCTTTCAACAATATTAAAGAGAAAGAAATAAAATAATCCCTAAAGAATTTGATATACCCATGTAACATTGATTAAATTCCTGCCAAGACATTGTATTGAGAAATTATCTGCTAGGTATTTGAATTTATATTAAATATAAAAATGTGAATAGAAATGTACTGCTTAGAGAAAAAAATACCTTATTTATTTATTTTTTCCCAAGCGGATCCTCACTACAGATAATGAAATAAAAAATTTGATTTCATGTTTTTCATAGGTGATAGCAAAGACTTAGTTCCAGAATCAGACTTGAATCCCTTATTTCATTTCCAGACATGTTGCTAGAAAGCAAGCTTTGCTCATGGTATTCATTAAGCATTATAGCGTCATTGGATAGACAAGCTTTACACTCAGGAAAATTTTTCTAAAAATATGTTAATATACATGTTTAGTGTAGAAAATAAGATTTAAAAATTAGAAATACAGAAAAGAAGGTAATCACTATGTCTTCATCTTTGAATTGGTAAAAAAAAAAAGGATTCATAGGGTGTCACAAATGGAACTGAGAATGATAGAGACTGAAACTCAATTACAAAGAAATTAGGATTAGAAACAGAGGAGACAGATAAGGATAAAGAAAGAGCATAAGCACAAAAGCAGAAATAGTATAAGGTAACCTAACACATGTATGTGTCATCTTTGTGGATTACATCTGAGGGTGATGCTTAGCTATAGGCAGAATATTTGGCTGATACACATCTAAAATACTATGCCTTCCTTCCTGCTTCCCATTTGAGAAAAGTATGACATGCCCTTGTCTCTTTCTATAAGGCCATCTCTAAATGTATCCCTCCAGCTAAAGATCAACCGTTTCCAATAAAAGAGGATTCACAGAGTCCTTTCTCATGAAGAAATGGGCAGCTTCAAATTACTTTGAGCCAGTAATTTACTTTTATAAACCATACAAATAAGCAAAAATTTAATTAGTACATATTTTTCTAGAAATGACATATGATAATTTGTACATTTTAATTAAACCATAAGGAATGTGGAAGAAAATTTTGTCATTAAAACTATCAATTTCAACAACTTCAGTCATACTGAAGATTAACTTGGGATGTTGAGTTTTGTCATTTAAACCTGGAAAAACTCAAGTGTCCTGGGACATATTCTGTTATGTCTTCATAATTATAATTGTCAATGGTAATTAGTGTGCATATGGTATGTAAATGTGCATTGGTTATCTATCTGTCTATCTATTTTATATTTCAATCACTTATCCCTTATCTATCAGAGACAAATAATGACAAAAGAGAATAGAGTGAATAACACTAATAGCTAGTTCCTTCCCTAACCCCCTACTCATTTCTTAGTCTGTGGTCTTAAAAATTCCTTAGATTAGGTTGTAAATGTATTTTATTATTTTAGGAAGAATATTCATAGCTTTTATCTGATTCTCAAAAGAGTTTTCTAACAAGGCTAAAAATCTGTTTTAGTGTTATTAAAGGCATAAAATTCAGTTTTGTTAGCTAGGAGCATATATGCAATTTTGTTTCAGATGATCCATCTAAAATGATTAGAAAATATGGTATGTATTCTTGTCATATAAAAGAAATAGATTCATGGATGCTATTTGTATATTTAAAATGCATTATTCCCCTGAGTTAAAATAACTTATCCAAATAAATAGTATTTTTGTTTCTTAACCAACAGTGCAAATAAGAAGAAAAAGAAAAAAGGAACTAAGTAAACTTTATCTCTGATGGCAAAATAGTTTCAAATTCCTCTTAGATGTTACCTTTGGAATTCTTCTTTGTAGCTGAAACATAAAGAACAGCCTTACTCAACTATTTACAGAAATGAGGCTGCCCTGTGTACACTATTCAGAGTCAGTTTAAAAGAGATAATTTCCACCAGGTTTGGCTCTTCTAAAAAGGTCCCCCTCTATTCTCAAATCAGATTGACTCTCTTCTTGAAAACAAAGCTTTTCAACCTTGCAGATCTCATTCCCGGAGCTAAAGATCAACCACTTCCAATAAAAGAGGATTCACAGGAGTACTTCCCTACAGAGATCCAGGCAGCTTCAAGAGTAGTACTTCAAACAAGTAATTTACTTTTATAAACAGTATAAATAAAACAGAAAATAGGAAGACGTTCACAGACTTACAACATTTTGCTTTTTTATAGCACTCCGGATATTTTATTTTATTTTATGCAGGAGGTCTGCAAGCTGTTAGAGTTGCTTATCTCTGGGAAGTCTCCAAGCTGTTCAGGTGTAATTCAGATAAGTCAAGTGTTACTCCCCTTTGGAGGGTTTATTTATAATATAGCCTCAAGGTGGTACTTTGCTATCGGAAATGTTATAAATTAGTAGCTCTTTATGAGGCATCTACTAAAAAAGATTAGAATACTAATGATCTCTTATTAAATACAACTTAACATTGTCAAAAATATTTTATCCTTTGTGTATTTGTCTACATCAGCACTTCTGTAGTGCATTTCAACAATTTATTGAATGACTTTAATGAGTATTTAATATGCTAACGTGTATTTTAAATCTTTGTGTGGAATAGCACACAGTATTTTCTAAACTCATTGAGAACAAACATTTTTTTATTGAGCATCTCTCAGGACTCACAATGTGTTAAACTTTTAGAAACACTAATCTCAATCACATTATTTAACAATTCATTCACAACTTTCTTCAAGTACTCTCACTCACATTTCACTCATTTATATATACATGCATACATAATTTTTTTTTTTTTTTTGAGGCAGAGTCTTGCTCGGTCGCTCAGCCTGGAGTGCAGTGGTGTGATCTCGGCTCACTGCAACATTTGCCCCCCCAAGTTCCAGCAATTCTCCTGCCTCTGCCTCCTGAGTAGCTGGTATTACAGGCATGCCCCACCATGCCAGGCTAATATTTTGCACTTTTAATAGAGATGGGGTTTCAACCATGTTGTCCAGGCTGGTCTTGAACTCCTGACCTCAGGTGATTTACCCGCATCAGTCTCCCAAAGTGCCAATGTGCTGGGATTACAAGCATGTACCACCTTGCCCAGCCTCACTTATGGAATTTTGATAAATCCCTGACTAGAATTAATATTTAAATTCAGCATTCCTCATATATACTTTGTCTTTAAGGAATTATTCTAGCTTCCTAAAATGCTCTCTAGAGTGGAAGATGTAACTAAAATATCCAGTCATCACTAAATACCCCAAGCAGCAATGAATATTGATTTTTATGTCTTACCTAAAAAAATTCCAGAGCCTTAAGTCACGTAAAACCAAAATACCTAATTATACTGTTTTAAAGGTACAACCACAAGATGTTAATCATTTAAACCCAAACTGGAAAATTCCATAAAATACACAGCTATTTCCAAAAACATATTTTATGCTGAGTAATAAAAATTCTGATAAATTGAGCTTTGCACCATTATTCTTAGTAATGAATACGTTGTGAAATACGGAATTATTTAGGTGAATTATTTTCAAGAGATCACCACAATTATAAAGACTGCCAATTTACGTTGACCAAGATTAAGCAAAAACCATCTTTAAATATCCAAACAGGATATTTGCCATCACATAGGCATCTTTAAAATAGTATTAAATTTCCATTTCCCTAGTTCCTTTTTTCAGCACAAATTAGGTGAATACCTTCTGCCTGCTGTGTGGCAGGTCCTGTTATGCTTCATTCCTGTCCTCAGTCAGTTTTTAGAGAACAGTATCCAACTGACCTGTCTGCTATTTTCGGACTGTCCAACATAAAGTCAACATTTAAAAGCATGATCTATATACATGTATTAATATACAATCCATTTTAAATGAATCAAAACCTATTTAACCTCCACTAATGTTTTCTCCCTCTATAAAGACTTCAATAGGATGTATCAAGCCAAAACAGAACTATGTATTATCACTAGGCAATTCAAAGAGAACATACAGTCACATACAGGCTGCAAGTAAGCTTGCATCACATGAGAAAAGCGGTTTATAGGTTGGCCTAAGTGAATTAACTTGCACATTGCATGAGCATACAAGATGCACATCTATTGGCTGCCAGCATAAATAGAAAAGAGTTCAATGAGCTAAAGAAAAAAATGGTGATAAATACTGCCCCAATAGCAAACCTCAGTTTTTAATACAAGTTCACATTCAAACTGACTTTAACAAACTTCCTTAAGGACAGACTTAGATTAGTTCTTTGTGATGTAACATATGATTAAATCATTGTCATGATTTGATAAACCTTTAATTACCTCTGCAGAAACATTAACCGAAAATATCACCACACCTGGATAGCTATTCTTTCTTAATATCAAGAAAATAGTTCATGGCATTTAAATCTTTCAGCTGACAACATCAAATATGTATTGACGTACCTATAATTTTATGATGAATCTAGGTACAGAACACAATTTCATCATGCTTAATAAATCATTTATTTTTGCTTGTTTAAAAATGATAGGTAGTTATATTTTATAAAGAAACTAGTGCCAGGTGCTAAAAACAGGTGTGATGCGGTGATTTAAATCCAACTTAAGAGATATAAATGCAAAATGCCCCTTCCATCAAAATGTTTTTAAATCTTTAAATGCCTTCATTTTATTTAAAACATCAATTTGAAAAATAAGGTATTCTTAATATGTGTTTCTAAATAATATGTTAATAATTTGTTATATTTTCATATATATTATTCATTATATTACATATTAATAAGTCAACATAATACCATATTGAATTTTATGTGTTTAGAATATATTTTATTTGTATAGAGATATATTCAAACTGTGAATAAAATTAAAATTAAAGTCAAACTGAAAAATTATTGTTTTTTGCTTAATCTTGGTCAATATAAATTGGCAGTCTTTATAGTTGTAGTGATCTCCTGAAAATAATTCACCTAAATAATTCCTCATTTCACAACTTAACAACTTAATGAAAATACAGATATTACAGAGTCTCAATGTTTTCCGGCTTTTTAGAATTGCTTCTGATTTTTAGGAAAATAATTATATCCTATTGTAATTTTATTGTGATTAAAAAACATTTTAATTTTATATCCTTCAGTGTGTATCAATCCAATATACAATGGAAGTGATAAAAGTTATTATACAGCAAGAATGAAGTGATAGGGTTAATATTTTACTTTATCTAAAAATACCATTTATCCCATCTTTTAAGGTAAATATGGTGAAATGAATTAAGCTAAAGTACAAATTGCTTATAAAATTTATTTTTTTATATTAGCACACATTTTCTTCAGGAATTTATTTTAATCTGAAACGATTTTATTCTTTCAATTTAAAATATGTATTTAATCTTTTTTTTTGAGACGGAGTTTCACTCTTGTTACCCAGGCTAGAGTGCAATGGCGCGATCTCGGCTCACCGCAACCTACGCCTCCTGGGTTCAGGTAATTCTCCCGCCTCAGCCTCCCGAGTAGCTGGGATTACAGGCACGTGCCACCGGGCCCAGCTAATTTTTTGTATCTTTAGTAGAGATGGGGTTTCACTATGTTGACCAGGATGGTCTCGATCTGTTAACCTCGTGATCCACCCGCCTCGGCCTCCCAAAGTGCTGGGATTACAGGCTTGAGCCACCGCGCCCGGCCTACGTATTTAATCTTTTGCCCACTATATGTCACATATAATAACTTCCCTGTGTAAAACTAAGAGCTTCCTTAACAATATTGTTTAATGAGATTTATCTCAGTTGCCCTGAAGCCAGTATCTTTGGATTCTTTATTCATCAATGTCTATTCAGTTTAGCCAGAAGAGTACAGCCTGAACTGTAAGAGAAACCTTTTGTAAATAAGAATGACAAATATAGCATACCTTTATGAAATAGAAGCTTAAATTTAAAGTACCTTGTTTTTGAAGGGAAAACATTAATATTCAGGGAAGAGAATTATTTTCCCCTAAGATGCACACATAGACAAATGTTTAGGCTTACATTTACAGGTTCTTATATGGTCAAATCTTACATTCTGCCATTGTAAGAAAAATATTCACATGGGAAGGTGTAAAATGGACTTTTTTTAAGTATAGTTTTTATTTTTTGAGACAGGGTCTCAATCTGTTACCCAAGCTGGAGTGTAGTGGCATGATCACAGCTCAATCTAGCCCTGTCTTCCCAGGCTTAGGGAGAATTACCTCAACTTCCTAGTAGCTGAGACCACAAGCATTCGCCACCACACTCAGCTAATTTTTTTTTTTAATAGAGATGTGTTTTTGCCACTTTGCCCAAGCTGGTCTTGAATACCTTTGCTCAAGTGCTCCACACACCTTAGCCTCCCAAATTGCTGGGATTACAGGCGTGAACAACTGCCCTAAGCCTTTGATTTTTCAGATGATGTAAGCAACAACAGAATATTCCTGAATAATGTTATCAGGAATGCCATTCTAGTAATTAACTTGAAGCTACACTAGTGAGCATTTATCCCTTTTTCTCTTAATGGTAGGCAAACTGCATAGCTTCAGTTTCATGTAGACTGATGGCATGACTTTTTAAATAAATTATACTTTTAGAAAATGGGATCTTTCTATAAACATTTTTCATAGTTTGTAGAAGTAGAAATGTAACATATTAGATATATGTATCATTTTATTTTTCATTTTTTTATTTATTATTTTTATTTTGGGATACGGTTTTTTTTTTTGTAATATGGAGGAATTATATAGCAGTGAATCCAGAGATTTTAGTGTACTTATCACCCAAGTATAATACAATGTACGGAATGTGTAATTTAAATTCCTAGCCTCTCTCCCACCCTCCCGTTTCTGAGTCTCTAAAGTCTATTACATCATTGTATGCTGTCACATACTCATAGCTTGGTTCCCACTTATAAGTAAGAATATACAGTTTTTGGTTTTGTGCTCCTGTGTTACTTTACTTAAAATAATGGCCTCTAGCTCCATCCAAGTTGCTGCAAAAGAAACTGTTTTGTTCCTTTTGATGGCTGAGTAGTATTGCATAGTGTATGTATACCACTCATTAGTTGATGGTCACTTAGGTTGGTTCCACATCTTTTCAATTGTGGATTGTGCAGCTATAAACGTAAGTGTGCAAGTGTCTTTTTCATACAATGTTTTCTTTACTTTTGGATAGACACCAAATAGTAGGATTACTGGAACAATTGGTAAATCTACATTTAGCTCTTTAAGGAATCTCCACACTGTTTTCCATATAAGTTGTAATAATTTATATTTTCATAAGCAACATATAAGTGTTCCCTTTTCCTCACATCTATGCCAATGTCTATTGTTTTATGACTTTTTAGTAACAACCATTCTTATATTAGCAAGGTTGTATGTCACTGCAGTTTCAATTTGCATTTCCCTGCTGATTCCTGATGTTAAGCATATTTTTCATGTTTGTTGGCTAGTTTTCATGTTTGTTGTATGTCTTTTGAAAAATGGCTATGTCTTTTGTTCACTTTTTAAAGGGATTATTTGTTTTCTCTTGGTTATTTGAGTTTCTTATAGATTCTGGATAATAGTCTTTAGTCAGATGCATAGTTTGCAAATATTTTCTCCTATTCTGTGGGTTTTCTGTTGACTCTGATGATTATTTCTATAGCTATGTAGAAGACTTTTAATTTAATTAGGTCTCATCTATTTAGTTTTGGTTGCATGTGCTTTGGAGTCTTAGTCATGAATTCTTTGCCAAGACTGATGTCTAAAGAGTTTTTCTAATGTTGTCTTCTAGATTTTTTAAAGTTTCGTGTCATATTTAAGCCTTTGATCCATCTTGAGTTTATTTTGTATAGAGTGAAAGATAAGAATCCAGTTTCATTCTTCTACCTGTGGCTTGCCAGTTTTCTCAGTACTATTTATTAAATAGGATGTCCATTTCCCAATGTTTCTGTATGCCTTGTCAAAAATCAGTTGGCTGTATATTTTTAGTTTTATTTCTGGGTTCTCTATTCTGTTCCGTGGTCTATGTGTCAACTTTTATGCTGATACCATGCTGCTTTAGTAACTATAATCTTGTAGTATAATTTAAAGTCTGGCAACATGGTATCTTCAGATTTGAACTTTTGCTTAGGATTTCTTTGGCCATTTGGGCTCTTTTTTGGTTTCATATGAATTTTAGGATTGTATTTGTTTAATTCAATGAAGAATAATGTTGGTATTTTGATGGAAATTGCATTAAAACTGTAGATTGCTTTGGAAAGTATGGTCATTTTCATAATATTGATTCTTCCAATCCATGAGCATGAGGTGTGTTTCCATTTGTTTGTGTCATCTACGATTTCTTTTCAGCAGTGTTTTCTAGTTATCCTTGTAGAGCATCTTTCATTCCTTGGTTAGATATATTCCTAGGTATTTTATTTTTTGGAGCTGCTATAAAGGGATTGAGTTCTTGATTGTATTCTCTGCTTGCCATTGTTGGTGTATAACAGTGCTACTGGTTTCTGTACATTGATTCTGCAACCTGAGAATTTACTGAATTGATTTATCAAATCTTTAAGTCTTTTAGAGGAATCTTTAGGATTCTCTATGTATTTAGCTTTACTTTTGGGTTGTCTATTCTGTTCCATGGTATATGTGTCAAATTTTATGCTGATATCATGCTGTTTTAGTAGCTATAATCTTGTAGTATAATTTGAAGTCTGGAAATGTGGTGACATTGCATTTCCAGACTTCAAATTATACTACAAGATTGCATACTAGCTATGTAATCATATAATTTGTAAACAGTGATAGTTTGGCTTCCTGTTTTCCAACTTTGATGCCCTTTATTATTTTCTTGTCTATTTGCTCTGACTAGTACTCCCAGGACTATGTTGAATAGGTGTGGTGAAAGTAGACATCCTTGTCTTGTTCCTGTTTTCAAAGGGAATCCTTTCAGGTGGACTTCCTCTTTTCCAGTTTTGATGCCCTTCATTCTTTCTTTTGCCTAATTGCTTGGGATAGTACTTCCAGGACTATGCTGAATAGAAGTGGTGGAATTAGGCATCCTTGTCTTGTTCCTGGTTTTCGGAGAAAATGTTTTGGGGTAGGTCACTTCTATGCCTAGTTTGCTAGGAATTTTTATCAATTAGGAGGAAGGATTTTGTCAAATGCTTTTTCTGCATCTATTGAAAATGTCATATAGATTTTGTTTTCAATTCTGTTTGTGTGATATATAGTATATTTTGAGTTGCATTTTTTTATGTTAAACCATCCCTGCCTCCCTGGATGAAGCCCATTTGATCAGGATGAATTGTAGTTTTGATGTGTTAGTGGATTCAGTTGACTAATATTTTGTTGAGGATTCTTACATCTTTCTTTTTTTATTTTTATTTTATTATACTTTAAGTTCTGGGGTACTTGAGCTGAATGCACAGGTTTGCTACACAGGTATACATGGGCCATGGTGGTTTGCTGCACACTATCAACCTCTATGCATATAAACTAGAAAGTCTAGAAGAAGTGGATAAATTCCTGGACACATACACCCTCCCAAGAATGAAACAGGAAGAAGTCAAATCCCTGAATAGAAAAATAATGTACGAAAAAAACTCATCATCAGTGGTCATTAGAGAAATGAAAATCAAAACCACATTGAGATACCATCTCAGGCCAGTTAGAATGGTGATTATTAAAAAATCAGGAAACAACAAATGCTGGAGAGGATGTGGAGAAATAGGAACACTTTTACACTGTTGGTTGGAGTGTAAATTAGTTCAACCATTGTGGAAGACAGGGTGGCAATTCCTCAAGGATCTAGAAATAGAAATACCATTAGATCCAGCAATCCCATTACTGGGTATATACCCAAAGGATCATTAATCGTTCTATTTTAAAGACACATGCACACGTATGTTCATTGCAGCACTGTTTACAATAGCAAAGACCTGGAACCAACCCAAATGCCCATCGATGATAGACTGGACTGGGAAAATGTGGCACATATACACCATGGAATATTATGCAGCAATCAAAAACGATGAGTTCGTGTCCTTTGTAGGGACATGGATGAATCTGGAGAACATCATTCTCAGCAAATTGACACAAGAA
>CM052650.1:30141912-30207226 GCA_028533165.1 Leontopithecus rosalia | reverse complement strand
AACATAGGGAAGGGAGCACCACACACTGAGGTCTATTCGGGGAAATAGGGGAGGGACAGTGGGGGGGGGAGCAGGGGAGGGATGGCATGGGGAGAAATGCCAAATATGGGTGAGGGGGCAGAAGGCAGCAAAACACACTGCCACGTGTGTACCTATGCAACTATCTTGCATGTTCTTCACATGTACCCCAAAACCTAAAATGCAATAAAAATTAAAAAAAAAATAGCAAAGACTTGGAACCAACCCAAATGCCCATCAACGATAGACTGGATAAAGAAAATGTGGCACATATACATCATGGAGTACTATGCAGGCACAAAAATGATAAGTTCATGTCCTTTGCAGAAACATGGTTGAAACTGGAAACCATCATTCTCAGCAAAGTAACACAAAAACAGCAAACCAAACACCACATGCTCTGACTCATAAGTGGGAGTTGAACAATCAGAACACATGGACACGGAGGGGAACATCACATGCTGCGGCCTGTCAAGGGGTGAGGGGGCTAGTGGAGGAACAGCATTAGGAGAAATAACTAATGTGCAGGTTTGTTACATACATATACATGTGCCATGGTGCTTTGCTTCACCTCATCAACCTGTCATCTACATTAGGTGTTCCAAGCTATTATTAAAACTTGTCACTGTATTTCGTAATTCCCTCAATTTCCAGAAGTCCTGATTGATTTGTACTTATGATATCTCTCTCTCTAGAAAGTTTTCAATTCATTCATGAACAGCTTTTTAAAATTTCTTTATAATGATTTTCACCGTTCTCTGATATCTCCTTGAGTAGCTTAATTAATAACCCATCTTCTGAATTCCTTATCTGGTATTTCAGAGATTTTATGTTGGCATGAGTCCATTGCTGGAGAGTTAGCATGAACTTTTGCAGATGTTACAGAACTCTATTTTTGTTATATTACCAGAGTCATTTTTTCTGGTTCCTTCTCACTTGGGTAGACTATTTCTTCTAATTATTCTTGAAGTTATGTTTGATTTGACTGTTTTTTGTTTATTTTTAAATTTCTTTTTTCCTCTTAAGGTTGATTCTTTAATTCTTGTAGTTAATTATAGCCTAATTCTGTTATTAGTATTTTCAGGGTGAAGACTGTAAGATTTCTTTGATTATAGAGAGTCATTGTATGATGGCTCTCTCATATGCTGGTTTTAGTAACAATGTGATCACTGTGTGAACAACTTCACTAGCTCCTGTTCTGTCTCTTAAACATTATCTCATTCTCCTGTAGCATGCACCTATTTATTTATATATTTATTCATTCATTCATTTTCCTCCAGCATTTTATTTACTGGTTTCATGGTTCAGGCTTCACACCAGTAGGGGAGATATTTCTGCTAAAGCAGGCAGACAAACAAATTTTCAGCCTTGAGAGAAGTGACTGGAGGAGCTCTCAGTGAGTTGCACTGAGGTCTTATCAGGGGGAAGGATTGGAGCCACCTCAACTCCTAAGGCAAGTCAGCAGGAAAGTTGTCCACCTATCAGACACACTCTTGTCCTAGTCTGCAGCTATTCAGGTTAGAATCAGATTTTGATTCTGACTTTTGTAGAAGCCTGAACCTAGAGGGTGTTTTTCCTGTGGGGATGCAGTGACACTGATGTTTTCCAGAAAGATTTGATGTACATGAATGGAACTACTTCATCAATAAATTATGCTTTAAGACAATGGCATCTTTAGGTAAATAATTTCCATAACCTGTAGAACTAGAAATGTCACATATTAGATATACATATTAGTTTAGATTGAAAGAAATTTATCTATCATAAAATTGTATAAGCCTGTGATTGTAATCCAACACATGCTCACACTTAATACCTTCTTTGGTGAATGCTGTGCTCTTTAGCACAAGTACTGCACTACACATAATCTCTTAAATGATTAATAATTATATTTAATTATTACTTTAATTAAATATATTGAGCAATCACTACGTACAGAGTATTAGGACTTCAGGAACAGGATATGAATTTCTCAGCTGCTAATGTGTCTGAACTTCCTAATTTGTTCCTGATACACATGATTTTCCTCCATATGAGCTGGCTTTGGTTGACTTTGGCCTAAAGTAAAAGGTTGCCTTCCTCAGTGTTGAAGGATTCACCAGCTGTCACTAATGTTTACTTCAGCATTTACCAAAGTTCTCTGTGCACTTTGGGGTAGCAGAAAGAGAACATGTTAGTCTGCCAATGAAATTTCAGAATTTTTATTAAAACAAAATGAAGGAGGTTTGTTCACTTCAGGTTGTTTATCCATAACTATAACTATGCTGTCCTTATATATAGTTTATGTCTGAGTTATATATATAGTTTGTATAAACTATATATAAGGACAGCATAGTTATAGTTATGGATAAACACATATATTTATAGCTGTGACTATAAATAATTATATTCATTAGGTGTATGTGTGTGTACATGTGTGCCTGCATGCTTATACATTTCCAGAAAAACCTGTTGCAATACCTCTGGAATTGCTATGAACATAAATGCTTTTTTCTTCTTTCGGTGAAGTGTTGTGAAGAACACTGTGTTAGGAGATGCTGTCATAGGTAAAGAATTTTGACAAGGCACAATAGACAGGAAAGCTTTCCTGTTTGTTAGTTCATGAAATCCTGCACCTAGAAAGTAGTCATGTGATCCACACTCCAGCCTGGGTGATATGGCAAGACTCTGTATGAAAAATCAAAGGAAATGCGTATTTCACCTGATCCCCAGAGGCAACTTAAAATGAAGTGTTACTGCTGTTATAACTAAGATTCCATGAAGGCAATACAAATAGCTGTCAATTCTGGTGTGATAACTGCTGTTATTGTCACTAAAATATAGTATTCCCATTGGTTAAATTCCATTATATTGAGAAAATATAACATTTATTCCTGATATCTGGTTAATATAAATTTAAATGATTGTACTACCAAATACACATATTCTTTTCTCACAGTGAAGCATTCTCCACCATGAAAATACCAGAAAATTCTTAGTATTGAACATTATTATCCTTTTATTTCTTATGTCATAAAATATGTATTTTGTCCCAGAGTTAATGCTTATAAGAATAATATTTTGCTACTTAATACATATGAAAATATTTAACCAGGGATATAATTTTCTCTGCTGTTTTACATAGTGGTTTCACATTTGAATATATTTTGCCTATTCACAAAAAGTGAAACAAACCACCAAGAAATTATCTGATTTATTAATTCACTCAAAATTGGAACATAATCTACATAACTGCTATAAAGTAAAATTGATATATTCAATTAAATAAGTTGATTTTGATTATCAAGTGACAGACCTGTCTTTGTCTGTAAAATACAGGACTGTCCCAAATATATTCTTCCACAGTTCCCAGAAATGTACTTTCTTTTGCTTCTCTGATAATTTTGTTTTTATCTGTATTACTATTTATGTAATAAATTATATTTTGCCTATTCTAAGATATTATATTCAGGGAAAAATTGATTATTAATATAAACTGCAATCTTTTATCAGTACAAATTGCAGTCTTAAAATGATGAATTGATATACCAGATATTAACAATTACTTTTTTAACTGCTGAAAATTTCTTTCAAATAACAGTTATCTAATTATTTATGTTTATAGATTCAGTACTTTAAAAGTGTAATTTTCTCTATTTTTTATATGTGTATGACTACATATATGGCTATATATAATCTTCAAGATGTATTTTATTTTTATGGTAAGCTTATTGAATATGAAATTTTAATTTTACAGATTTTTTTTGTAACTAGAGATGAAGTTCTATCTTTGTAATTTTTTCATATATTTGTACATTTTTATAGCCATGATTCTGTAATTCTATACTAATTTCAGATTTGATAATCATCTCTTTGCTTACTTTACAGTACTGTTTTGAAAACAGTAGTACATGCTTAAAGGGCAATCAACTGAAGCCCTACTCCACTGAGCACTCCTCCAATCCTCAGTCCTCTATCCTACTCCACTTTGCAGAGCTGCTTCCTTTACTATCATGATATTGCACAGTTTGGGAAGCAAAAGTACCCATAGCTACCAAGCAAATCTTATGATACTTTTTCCTTTTGTTAATCATCTTCCATTTGCTGTATGTTGCCACTTTTCCAATTTAGATATCTGCTTTGCTATGGGGGGTTAAGTCAGGGTGGTAGGAAGAATTGTAAGAGAATTTATAAAGGAAGTTATAGAGAATAGTTCCAAACCTTCCTGGAAGGCCAGAAGGTTTTCTTAAACCTCAGGATAGAGTTACGGCTGAAAGCAGCCCAATCCCCTTTCCTTTTGCAAATAACATAGAGTAGAAACAAAGGAATGTAAGGGAGTTTATCTAAATAACTTGTTTACTCATGTAGTCTTAAAACTAACCTTTAATCATTCATGAGTTGGACGGCTGTCTCTGGGGGAGGACAAATAGGCTTTTTCCTTTTTTTCTTTTTTTTTTTTAACCACAAATGGTGTTGGCTTTAGGCCTTGGAAACTGGCCTTTAAATTTTACCCAATAATGGTGTTGACTCAAAACCTTTGCCACTTAATGTGTCCTGAATTAAGGCCAGCAAGTCCAGTGAGTTAGGGTCACTGCTCCTATCACTTTACAGCAGTCTCCTCGAGTGTCAGTGAGTGGCCATGGACCCCTAGCCTGCTCTTTCACTGAATATTGGTGTTTAAGTGCATTTGTTCATCCATCTGTAGGGTGAACCCTGACATTTGGCCATTCAAATATTCCTATGGCACAAGAGAGTTCTTCATAATTCCATTTTGTTAAAAAAACTATATTTTATTTCAATGAAACCAACAATATTGAAGAAAAAATAAAGGCAAATCAAAAACATGTATAAAAAGTTGACAGTTTGAATTGAGAATGAATAAGCAAGTCAAACACACTACAGGATTCACTGTATATAATCCAAGTTCAAAATATATATTCCATATATAATCCAAGTTCAAAAATTTATTAATATATTAATAATTATATATTATTAATTCATATATAATCCAAGTTCAAAAATATATTAATAAAAATTAATAAATTTTTGAACTTTAATTATATATAATTTTGAACTTGGATTATATTACATTTAGTAGTCAGGAACAACTAAGCAACTATATTAACTATACATGCTTATTTTACATCTTGGAATAAATCTGCTAATATTCTTTTCATCTTCTTTCTCTCCTTCTCTCTCGTCTAGTTAGCCGTCGAGTTCTATTTATATAGTGTCTGTAACAAACTAATCTTTTAAACTCCATATATATATATATATATATATATATATATATATATATATTCTATACCTTCATAAAACTATATTTGGTGTTTGCATGAAAACATTTACAGACTGTATCCTGATATATTGTCCTAGTTGAAGATATATTTGTAATATAGCAAGAAGATAATATCTTTACAATGGATAGTTCAAGTAATTTGACCACATAGCTCATTGATAGACTCTAATCATAGGCCTTTAAATTCAACCTAAGAGTGCTTCTGACAAAGAAATTAGTCTCATTAAAATTTATGAGACTTTAATATTATGCATATATAATATTAAAACTTATGCTAAACACATGGTCAACATTGTACAATATGTCACACTCTACACAAGCAAAATAATATCTTTATGATTAGTAGTTCTTCCACTTAAAAAGTAATTTGAGAATATTTTAATGAACTAGTTAAAAGTTAGTCTTCCAAACCTTTCAAGTAATCTTTACAAACACGATTTAAATATTTTGATATTACAGTATATTTAAATATTTCCCTATGCTGAACTTACTTTTATTTTCTTTTTTTACATGGTAGATTTAAATTTCATGCATATGCTTTGTTTTATTTTTACTTTTTTATTTATGAAATTTGCCTGCTTACGGAGTCTTATACTGCAGTGGCAGTTCATTTTTCCCTTGTGTTTACCTGTGAAGAGAAAACAAACATCTTACCTCTTTTATGACATATCTTTTCTTTACACTTACTGTCTATACCAAGCTACTCTAACTCACAGCTCATGGGTCACATACAGCCCAGGATGGCTTTGAACGCAGCCCAACACAAACTTGTAAACTTTCTTGAAACATTATGAAATGTTTTGCAATATTTTTTGTAGCTTGTCAGCTATTGTTAGTGTTGTATATTTTATGTGTGGCCCAAGTCAATTCGGCTTCTTCCACTGTGGCCCAGGGAAGCCAAAAGATTGGCCATCTTTGTTTCATACAATAGGTCTTCTACTTTATCTCACCAGATAATCTTCATAATAACCTTAGAATTTGTAGTATATCTAATGAAAAAAATCACAAGGTAGAAAGCAAAAAATATTGATTAGTAATTAGTTTTATGAAACAAAATCTATGACTCAAGATATTTTAAACTTTCAATAAATATTGCTGTTTAGAAAAACATGGTCCATGAGTCTATTCATTGGGAAGCTACATTTTAGCCTTCTCAGTGTCTTCTGGATTTCTGATTGAGTTTATTTTAGCTCTTACAGAATAAAAACAGACAATGTGTTGTTTGCTTCTGGCCTTCATCCTTAAAGTATTTTGTATCTTTTAAAGTCTATTGACAATTGAGAATTTGGCATTTCAGAAGCAAAATATAAACACCAATTTCTTTCTTTCTTTTTTTATTTTGAAGACATGAACAGCTAATAATACTGCCCAACATATACATTCCTCAAAAGTCTATCATCTGAAGATTGGAAATGTTATGAATATGACATTTTCTTGTTTATTTTATCAGTGATTATTGAGTCTTATTGTTTTTTTTTAATTTATGTGTTATATGTTCATGAACTTTGAAAATTCTGGCTGTAATTTTGCTAACATGATGGCTATTTCAACAATGTGATTTTAAGGTTATTTTACACTTGCTAAAAATTTTATAATTGTTTCATAATGTTTAGAACTCCAACTATTTTTTGGAGACTGAGATATTATTTTATTTGCTAATATATTATATGATTCAATTTTTTCATTAAATCTCAAATTTCATAGTATATGAATTAAAGAAAGAATGGAGTAATAAGATTGAGACAAAGGAATTAGCATATGTAAGACTTTTTGCAATATAATTTTCACTACTTCTTTTTTATTTTGACGATTTTAAGAAACATAATTTTCATGTTTTTATTTTAACCATTTTGATTACACTGACACAAAACCAAGTAATATAATTTTAGAACATTAACTATAAGATCAACTAAGTAAAAGCTACTATAGTACAATATATCAAAAGTAGATTTTTGTTGAAAATGCTGTATAGTCAAACACTTGCGATGTCATGAATCTCTTTGTGAGGTAAACATCTAAATGACAATTTTATAACATAAATAAATATGCCATTAAACTGAGTTTTTCTACTTTTATAATGTGTTTGAATCTCACAGAATATTACCTTTCACTGTCATCCTAAAATTCACTAAAACTTAATTTTAGCATATAATTTTGACATATAGCATATCATTTTAAGTCTCTGTTTGAAACAGGAGAGTTCCCTTATTCCCATCGCAGGGGGTGACAAGAGTGTAGCGTACTTCTCAGGTGGCCCGCTGCTCAAACCCCTAGGAGAAGCATACAGATGGGCAGGTGCAAAGGTCGTGGGAAACATTTTTGGGCTCTGATCACATTTGGCAGCGTCTAGGGGTGAGTGTTTACAACTCCTGAAGCCCAAGTGGACATGTTTATCAATGTGCTATTTCACCTATGCCATCTGCAGATGGCTTGTGTTAGCCCAATAGACCCTCTGCCTTATTGCAAGGACAGGGAGCCAGTATGACAGCCTGAGTTCTTGTGCAGTGTATGGGGCAAGAATCAGATCACACGTGGGCAAGGTTAAGTGCAGGGTTTATGAGCAGTGGAGGCAGCTCTCAGCGAGATGGATGGGGAGCCAGGAGCAGAGGATGGAGTGGGAAGGTGATCTTCTCCTGGCATCCCGCTCCTGAGGAGCCGAACTTGGCTCTGACTGTCCCCGGCTGAACTCTCCTGGGATCTGAGTTGTTCTGCCTTTGCTGGTGTCTCTGGTGTCTGCTGACATGCTCCCCTTTTCCTCTTGACGTCCAGCCACTGTGTCTGTGATAACTTAAGGTCTCAGGTTTCTATGGTCACAGGAGAGGGGCCACGGTGGTCCAGAGTGGTATTGGCTAATGCAACATATGGGCGTGGAAAGAGGAGTGCCCATTCTCACTTAGGTTCCTGGGCACAGGCCCGAGGACAGAGCCCTCACCAGGGACCTTGACCTTCTCTACCCAGCACTTCTCTGCCCCCTTTCCTGTATCATACTCAACAGATAATTTAAAACACTTATTTGTGCAAAGCATCACGTATGGCACGGGAGGTATAATGAGGAACAAGGCAGCTTCTAGCTTCAATAAGCTCACCAAGGATTTGAGTAAATCAGTGTAAATCTCTGGTGTACCACCAAGAAATAAATTTTAAGACTAATATATCAGAGTCATTTTTCTTGAAAAAGAGCATTTGATTAATATTCAAACATTTGATTATTATTAATAATTTTTTCAAAATTATCAGTGGATGTACACAGACTGAAGGAAATAAAATATATGATGATTATAGCCTTAAAATATGTGCTATGGAAACTCATTGGGTAAGCATGTTTTTGATCAAACCATTTCATTTACATGTTGTATTTATTAAAAAAAATTTTGAGCTAACCAAGAATCAATATGACTTACAAAATCATAAACATTTAAATGTAATTATTTTGGATAAAAAGAGGTAAACTGAAATAATTAATTGAATAATTAATTAACTATAAATTATAGGAATTGAGAGATTCAAAAGAAGTGCATGCTACAATATGTATCTTTTGTGATGAAAAATAGGCTGAATATGAGCTTACTAACCCCTTCAGTGAAATGCAAAAAATAAAGTTTGTTGACAGTATTAAACAGTTAATACTTAACAGGATTTAAGAAAGAGAATTGTTTTTCTAGTACTGAGTTTTTAGAAAAACTTTCTGTATGTGTGTATATGCATGTGTGTGTATGTGTGTGTGTGCATGCACGCACACATGCCTGTAGATGAGAGAGAGCAATATATTGAATAACAATGTGCAATAAAGGTATTTTTAAATTTTATTTTAGTGGCCTTGTATCAGAAAGAAGATAACTAATACTAAAAAAAAAGAAGATGTTTAAAATGATTCAGATTTGGAGAAGATAAAAATAATAATCCAATCAATAGTGTAATCCTGCAGTGGACCACTTAGACCTTGTAATGAATATTAGACAAGGACAGGAATATGTGCATTACACATCTCTCAGTCAATCCTTTGTGAGCATTACTTATCCATTATAACCTTATATTATGATTTGAGTATTTTGAGGTTCTATTCCCTGGAAACAGCCTGAGTATACTGACACTATTTGACTTCTCATAGCAAAAACCAATAGGGGAAAATTCTTAGATATCAAAAAATCAATTGAGGTAATATAACATATTTTCTCGAAAATTAAGGAGCCTATTAAGTTCAACTACAAAAGATCATTGTGTAATATTTTGAAGTTTGAAAAATATGTGTGTATGTGCCTATTGTGTGTGTGTAGCAGTAGTAGGTCTATGAACTTCAATGGAATCTGGCAGAAATGTAATATCTTAAGGCTATTTTCTGCTGAACATTATTTAATACATGAAACCATTTGAAAGATTTATATCTTAAAATCACAATAATATACAATTATAATGTCAGGCAATTTGAATGTGAGCATAAATTTGGCAACATACCAAGTGTTTTTTGTCACCCCCAAAATGTTCACCATCTGTGGAGGGCAAATATATCACCTCCTGTTATATCTTTGATTTTTGATAAAATAAATAAAGAAAAGAAAACTTTATTTTCTTCTTTAAGATACTAATTTTGGTACTGTAAATAAACTCGTTACTACATTTAAAAGTTTCCGTAACAAATATCCACAAACACACACACACATTCATTCTTTAAAAAAAAGTTTCTAATAAGCAGAATTGAATTGATGTGTGATCTTAATTGAAAGTGTTTCCAAAATTTTTGGAACCTAATACCCAATGTGATAGTATTAAGAGTATTTTAGCCAGTGATTAGGTCATGATGGTGGAACACTCATGAATAGGACAAATGCCCTTATAAAAGAGGCCTCTGAATGATCCTTTGTCCCTTTGCCAGTGAAGACACAGCCAGTGAAAAGACACAATCTTTGAACCAGAAAATGAGCACTTGGCAGATATTGAGTTTGCCAGATTTGATCATGAACTTCCCAGCTTCAAGAACTATAAGAAAAAAAAAATTTCTGTTGAACATAAGGTACCCTGTCTGTGGTATTTTGTTATAGAAGTTAGGATAGACTAAGGCAATGTATATTAATGTTCTATTGTTACACTAATTGTAAATAAAACATAGTAAATTAAAAGGCATTTTTAAAATTTGAAACTTAAATATTATTTTTATGTTGACAAATTATAAGTGTAATATGTTTACAGGGTACAAAGTAGTAGTATGATTTTTATCATAATGTAGAATAGTGAAATTAAATTTATTACACATTCCTCACCTCAAATATTTAACAATTTTGTGAATAGAACATTTGAAATTTTCCCAGAGTAAAATTTATATGTACAGTAATCAACTATTAGCTATATTCACAATGCTGGGTATTAATCTTAAGGAAAGAAAAAATAAACAAATCAAATGAATTGCATATAAATATGGACTTCACTTATTAGCACACATCAAGATATAACAGATATTCAATATCACATTTATCAATTTGGAATAAAGTACCAAATTAACAAAAGTGTCCCAGGTTCCTATGTGTGCCCTACTTACAAATATGGTATTTATACAACAAATCATTTGGTTTAAGACTACCACAAAGAAACTGATTATCACTGGCAATTTAGAGAATTTTTTAGTAGTGAATAATGGTTCATTAATTATATTGTAAGCATAAGTAATTGTAGTTACCAAATAGTCTGAAAAATATTACATTAATAAATGAGTAAAGAAAGAATAAATAACTTCTTAGAAATTAAATGATCTTAATCAAATGATTAGAATGAATATCATGTAAATTCCATTTGAAGAGAGTAGGAAAGATATTTAAAGAAATATGAAGCTTATCAATATTTTACCTGCAATTATTTTTAAGCTTCTTACTTTAACTTTTTATTTTTTAGCATTTCTTCCCTTTTTTTATTTCTTGTGTACGCTGCAAATCTCTGTGTGTGAATATGTGTTTTTCCAAGTGGAAGTGGCTCTTGGTCTTGTAAGAAATTTTGGCCAAGAGTAAGAAAACTTACAGTTTTTAACTTATTCACATGTTAAGTACAGGAATTTATCCAAGTTCTCTTGACCTTGGCTTTCTCAGCTATACAAGAGATTTGTATTATGTAATTTATGAAATCATTTTTACTTTTATAATTCTGTGATAATCTATGGATTTATTTTCACTTCTTTAAATAGTATTCTGTCATTAAGAATCTCGAGGAAAACTTTCTTTTTCTATTTTAAATCTCCTATTTTTATTGTTGTTTTTTCCCTAATTCTCTCAAATACTCAGACATTGAATAGTTAGTTGGTGGAGTTTGATTAGGTTTGAGCAAAAATCTGTTTCTCTTCTTTTTTTATTTTTCAAATGTTAAATTCCTCCTGGGCCTTCGAGAATCTTAATAACATGTATGTGTTACTACTTAGATATTACACAAGAGAAATAGCTACCATATTTTGAGTGCTAAATGACTTTCAAGTACTGGGCGGGCACCTGTAAACCTTACGTTTAATTCTTACAGCTATTCTGAAAGAGTGATATTTACTTACACTTCAGAAATTAAGAAACCAAGACTGGAAAGAGGTTAAAATTTTGCCCAGAGCCAGAGGTCTTTAAGTTGTAGGAACCAATTTAAACTTAGACCTGCATCATTCAAAAGTTATTTTTCTTTCTAGTACATCACATGAATTTAAGAGTCACTATTAAAAACTGAATGCATAGTCTTAAGGCATTTGTTGAAGAATTTAAAGGCAAATAATTTACATTTATCAAATAGAAGAAGTTTATTTAAATTTTTAGAGTCACAGAATAATTGTAAATATGTCTTTCTTCCAGGCCAAATCCAGTTATAAGACACTTGATAGCAGGAACCAGAGCAATCAGGGTGCTGTCCTTCACCGTCAACACTCAGCCTACTAACTTTCACATGGAACCTTTCAGTAACTAGTTTAATCAGATTGAATTAAAGAATATGCTAACTCCTTTTGTTTCGCAGGCATCTAGCTATTCAGGTAGTTTTTTAAAAAAATATTGACGAATGAAGATTTTTGTTACATTATACTGTCAGTGAAAAAAAAGAAAAAAAACATTAGTTTATTGGATACGAAGCACCGCATTGCTAGTACAATTAATGGGCAAAACTTTGCAACCCTGGGTAGCAGTTTTCACATGTATTTTATGACATGGTAAACAAAATTATATTACAACTATGTTCCCTATCTAAGAGTATGTGCTTTAAAACCACCTTTGAAAAGAGTGACAATCTTGTAATAAATACAACAAAATCAGTAATACTTTCTTGAATGTTTTATAATGGGAATCAGAGAAGTGAACAAGATAATTTGTAATGTCTCTGAAAATTCTTACATTGAGAAACAGAAGAACATTGACTTTTAATTTATAAAGCTTATTACGGACCGTGTGACAAGAAAGAAGTCAAATTTAGCAATTAATGTCAGGGCAACGTGAAAATCAAGTTAAGAAAGATTATATTTAAAAAGCTTTTCTTTTAGAAAACAAAAACAAATTCAAAGATATATAAATAGAATTTTTCTTTCAAAAGAGGATCCCTCAAAAGGGAAAGAATATAAAAATGTTCATTTTGTCGAGGTCATTTTGAGAAAGTGGTCAATGTAATAAATGAAAGAAAATACTTTCGTGAATTACTTATAATTAAAAATAATATAAATAGTAATTCAAGCTTCATATATTATTGTTTTCCAAAACATTAAATTAAATTTTGATAATTTTCTATTAGTGACTTTTTTTTTGGCTGTTTGTGACTAAAAATAAACAAAGGATTCTGGGAGGAAATAAACCATTCTTGAAAACAAAATCAAATAGAAATTGATAATGTATTATTTCACAGATTAATACAAAAGGAAGTTTTTGGTGGGATAAGAGGGAAAAAAGCCACTGATGCTTATTCATTTGACTGTCAAGGCTGCAGTGAAGTGCTTATCACTTCACTCCGGCCTGGGTGACAGAGTGAGACCCTGTCTCGAAAGAAAAGAAAAAGTATTTGTTATTTGACAACTTTTTAAACAATATCTTGAGATACATTATGTTGAAGATTGATGGTCTCTGTTCTCTGGTCTGTCACAAAAGTTCTAGATAATGCTAATTTCAAGATAAAGAATCCTGGGGATGGAGTCTTGAGGAAAGCTTTGCTTTCTTCACTGCAACTGTAAAGAAGGTTACTAACTGGGACTTGGGATAATGGAGGGGTTATTTGATACATGGAGGAAGAGAAGAAGTAAAGAATAAAGGGAAGTATAATCTAATTTTTGAGCAATATCAGGACCTTCTTCAAATAAATGATCTTTGGTTTAAAATGAGACCCACAGAGTGGGTGTGTCTTTCTCCAGCCATGTTCTGCAGCAGTAGGCAGAGAGTTAACTTTTTAAAGAGATTAGGGTTTAGCCAAGTAAGGAGCAAGATATCAGAGGACATATGACACAAAGTAAATTTAATAACTGGTCATGAATTTTAAGGTGTGCACAGTGAGAAGAAATGAGTCTGATACCTATAAAAGGGTTACAAGATCCATAGCTGTAGTTTCCAGTATGTTAAATGACTATTAGAATTGAGGTTTTGGAGGGAAAAAAACTAGAATTACAGAAGGAGGTAGAGAGTTGAAGTTTAAAACATATGATGAGTGAGGGACTTGAAATTATTACAGAAAGAAGTATGGGCTGTAACTAAATAGTAGGTAGCTAAAGTGAGTGTAAAGACAAGCTTATTGGAGGAGAAAAAGGAAAAGAACTAAGAAGTCAGGCAATTGAATGAACCTCCTTCATAGATTCTGAAGTCATCAATATTTCAATAAAATTCTACCTTACTTTAACTCCAAATGCCAAAAGTCGAATCTCTCATGCCTAATTTGAGTTGTATCAACTATGGCATAAAATAGCCATATAAGTTTTGAAATATAGTACTACATGCATGTTTTATTTTAGAAAATTTCAAGATAATTTCTTATAAAAACTATTTGCCATGTTTTGATATAAGTAGTACGATTTTCATACATCATACTGGATCAAATTCTGGTACATAAAACTTCTTCATTTCTCCTAACACCTTAACTAATATCCTACCACTAGAAAACAATGATGTCTAGTAGAAATATGTGACTGCATTAAAATTTTCCCCGAGGTGTCTTTAGAGATGGAAAAAAGTAATAGGTAATAATTGATCTAACAATATACATATTAAGCCCAATATAGCCAAAATACTGTCTTTTCAATATGCAATCAATTAAAAAAATTGTTAATAAAATAGTTTACGTTTCAACTTTAATACTCTGTGCATATTTTATATTTATAGCACATCTTAATTTGGACTAAAACATTTCAAGGGTCTGATAGCCACATGTGACTGACTATAAGTTATAGTAATGAATAGGGTAAGACTGAAGTCATATTTCATATTATTTTATCAACAGCATAGGCCTAAAGTCATGTTTGATATTACTGTATCAAATTAATTTGGTATTCTTATAAAATATACAATACTATGTCACCATAAATGTTTCATTTTTTCTTTGATATTTTTTCTGATTATTAGAACATATTATTATTCAAAGAAAAGAAAGGAAGAGAAAGAGAAACATCATATGGTACAAACTGCAGCCTGGTGAATTTAAAGAAAAGGTTTATTCATAGCTTGATTTGGTGAGTTTCTGCAAGACCTTAATTATATCAATAGTTCATCCCACCAGAACTAGTTTCATTTGTTCTAATCTTTTGGACTCCTACTGATGAAATAATAATGGCTTTGTTTCTCTGCATCTTTTCATTTATGGCTTGGTTTCTTAGTTCTTGACTCAATATAAACTAGAAAATACTATGAAGAGTATTCAATAGAAAATAACTGTTAAGTAGGTATGTTCCAATTTAGTCATTAAATATATATTGTCTGTGTAAAAACCATCCCTCAATTTCAAATTGTTAAATGTTAATTCAGGTGATTATTTTTAGGGAACATTGGTTCTGTGCTTTTTAATTTGGTTGTGAATTGAATAAATGGGAGTTCAACTTTTAACTCTGTTTGAGTCTTAAAGTTCCACATAAATGGTGTAAACCACCTTCGTTCAGCTCAGTCACACTATGTTATTCCACTTGCATATGATAATTGCATTTTTTCCAGTGTACCTATTTCTAATCGCCCAGTTCCTTTTCTTGAGGCAAGTTATTCATGGAAGAACCTCTTTAAGGTTAACTGCTATTTTTGCCATTTAAATATTTTCAAAGTCTTTTCTTCTTAAACCCACAAAATTACTCTTTTTCTTAAACTCCCCTCTTCCAAAGATGGATATCTACAGAGGCACTATGGATTTTTCAGTTTAGATAGCATCATTTACCACAGCTTTTGTAGCACTCTAATATTTTGGGGGAGTAATCTAAATATGAATTATACTAGCAATTTATGCCATTTAAGAGCCAGCATTTTCCTTTCTTATGCATGGTTTCTGTGTAAGCATTTTACAGCTACTCATATAACAGCATCCCTACTCATTGACAGCCACAACATAGACTTACCTCTGTGCAATTGAGAATGGAGAAGGATGGGTGTATCTTGACTTAAGAAGGCACTTGCCACATGAGTATCAGCCTGCTATTTCCCAGGGAAGTCCTGCTTTCCTTAGTTTTGCTTTCTTTTTTCTAAAACATCTAAAAGGTTTATAGCAAGTAAATATTATCTGTTTCTCAAGTACTCAATGTAAAAGTAACATGCAGATAGATGGTAGTCACAATCATCTTTCAGAAGGATGAAGACTGAGAGTAAGATCCAGCAGTGAGATTTGGGTCTGAAGATGCAAATAGAAAATAAAAACATATGCTATCTTCTGTGTACCTTTCTGCTTTCTACATACTATATATCTTTAACTCCTTTTCCTTAATATGCTTTCATCAAAGTCAAAAACTTCTGTGTCTAAACACTGTCATTAAAAAATGGTTTAAAATATACCATTTCTACAGCTTCTTCTAAGAATGAGCAGCTTTTCATCCCATTCACCAAAGTTCTAGTGCTTTTCCAGTATTTTTGTCAACATTTCTGAATGTTCGACATGAGAGGAAGAAAATAGATAAACTAACAAATGAAAGCAAAAAAAAATTACTCACTATGATCGTACTACTCATTTGTGTGAATGTTTTAACTCCTTTAATAGTTATGACCTTTTATATGACCTTTTTAGATGTCATATAAAACCTAAAGCCTTGAATGTCATAGGCAGTCAAGAAATACTTCACGTAAGTTGTGTGAAATTACCATAAGGCCCAGTAGCCCTAGAAATTCTAAGGACAGTGTTTACTGTAGAAAACAAAGCCAAGTTTTTATCTCAACCTTTCTGTAGGGAAATCATCAAGTTGTTTAGTTTGCCGTTGACTTCTTTCTGTGTTTGGTTCACATGGGCTCCCGTAAATCTTGGCACAGTCTTTCTAACACTTGGTTTCCTGGTGCAACCTTAAAGTTCAACACCTGTTCCTCTCAAACAAAAATAAAAATTAATGTAGACAAACCTCGTGATTTCCTGTTCCCATTAGAAAAATACATCTCCTAGTAGCAACTCCCAACAAAATTAAAGAAATTAAAAGCTAAATTAATGTTTTAATTTTTACATTAGTTAAAAGAACTATGTTTGTGAGACTATACTTTTAGAAAAAAAAACTGTTGTTGGGTTTAATATTTGACATATTCAAAACTCTCAAATTGTCCCAAACCCTCTTATTTTCGATATCTGATATGTTCATAGCCTTCATGTATCTCTGAAACCCAGTGAAATAATTTTTAAAAGATGAAATTTGTTTGTTTAATGTAAGGAAAGAATGTAACAAATTGTTTCTTCAAATATAGCATATATTAGAAACCAGGTTTATAAATATGCTAGACACAAAATGGTTTTCTTTTAAATAAATCAATTCAATCTTTAATTAAAAAACAGTGCCTGGAGCAGTGGCTCACACCGGTAATCCCAGCACTCTGGGAGGCCGAGACAGGTGGATTGCTAGAGTCCAAGAGTTCGAGACCAGCTGGGGCAACATGGCAAATATTTTTACCACGTATTTAGTAAAAATACAAAAAACTAGCTAGGCATAGTGGTGCACACCTGTGGTCCCAGCTACTCAGGAGGCTGAGGTGGGAGAATCACCTGAGCTCAGGAGGTCAAGGCTGCAGTGAGCTGAGATTGCACCATTGCAGTCCAGCCTGGGCAACTGGAGAGAGAGCCTTTCTTAAAAAATAAAATTTTTCAAATATTAAAAAAATAGAGGAAAAACAGTTTTCTACAAACATAGAACATGTATATCTTAGCATTTAATAACTCTAAAGCAAAATAATTCCATATAGTTAGTATTTTTACATCCATACAATAAAATTATCTTAAACTATAGGTAAAAATGTAGCCATCTGAGGCTCAAAATCAGCATGCTTATTAGGATTTCTTTTTATTCTAAATTCAAATGTTCTTGGAAGGCTTCTACACTCTAGTTAGCTACAGTTCCCTGGACTCCCTATAATTTGTAACAAAGATTTTACACATTTAATCCACCTGGCCTTTGAAAACTGAAAGTGTATTTGGCCTGCCTTAAGGTTAGGAGCAGTCATTTTCTCAGTAAAACTGTTTGGACAGGGTTTGGAGTCAGTCTTATCTCTAGCAGCAACAGGAGAGTTCTCCAGCTACACTGAAGCCATTCAGCAATCGATGTACATGTTTAACATATTTAATACCAAAATCCAGTATGGAATTAGGGCATTGGAGGTAAGCCAATGATTTTATGTCCATGTCATCATATTGTAGTTTAGACCCTGATACTCCCCCTGGTTAAATGAGATGGGCTCTTGCAGTTATGCATCCAGCAGCATATTGCCGAGGATAAATAATTACAGACACTAATTAAAGCAATAAGGGTGGATTTAACTCAGTAACACCGCTGCAATAAGGAAAAGAGTCCATCATGAACTGAACTTACATTCCAGCAAACAAAGGCAGGAAACCTTTTACAGGCTTGGATGTGCTAAGGGAAAGGCATTGACTGATGTGAAGGGGCCAAGTTCATGTGACCAGGACACCTGGATTTGCTTTTTGGGAGGAGAAACAAATGTCTGTCTTTATAGCAAGTTGAAGTTAGGTGACCGCCAATGGTGGTCAATAAAAAGAAATCCACCTTTATACTTTCACCAGAACTGGGAGCTAGATGGAGAGAGTCAGTTCTCTATCACCATTGCAAAGATGGCTCTCAGGTCTTTGAGAAAACAGTTCTGGTTGGTAGGTTTGCATCTCAAAACACAGAGGATCGGGTTTGGTGGCTCATGGCAGTAATCACAACATTGGGGAAGGAGGTTGGAGCATAGCTTGAGACCAGCCTGGGCACAAAGCCAGATACTGTCTTTACAGAAAATTAGCTGGGCCTGATGGCAAGCTCCTGTAGTCCCAGCTACCCAGGAGGCTGAGACAGGAAGATTGCTTGAGGCAAGGAGTTTGAGGTTACAGTGAGCAACGGCTGTGCCCTTTCACTTCACTCCAGCCTGTTTGACAAAGCAACACTATCCAAAAAAAAAAAGTAGAAAAAGGATTGATAATTGTCAGATTTCTAAAGTAACTTCCCTGTTGGGAAAAGCAGCAAAGGAGAAAGGACTTACAGAGTATCTACATAAATTGCTTATGAGTAACACATAAACAAGGAACAACAAACTGTGGAAGGCAGCAGGAGGCCTCTGAGGAGGAAGGCCTCTCCACGCCTCATGCTCCAGTGCAGGGTGACTTAGGCTTTGTTACCATAAACATTGTGCTCAAGGATGCAAAACCGCTTTGTAACACTATGACGTAGCCAGACTTGTAGGCTCCTTGTGAGGCCTGAGTTCCACCAGCTGCACATAGATAATAAGTTAAAGGTAACCACATGTTCTTGTTTTGTGAAACTCCCAAACCACCACTGTTATCAATCCTTAGGATGACACACCAGTTCTGGCCATTGATTCACTTCTGGCTCACTGATTCATTCCGCCATCACCATCACTCCACCCCTACCCTATAGATCAAATAGTGTGGATGATCAGAGCTCGGGGCCTTCACTATCTCCTCCAAAGTAATGAGTAATGGTCCCCTGATCCCACTATTTCTCTTAATCTGTCTTTTCCTCATTCCTTTGTTGCCACCGAACACAGGGTACCCACAGGTGATATAGGGCGGGCTCCCTACATTCTGGTGCCCGATGTGGGGCTCATGGATCCCTGCACGTCTCTAACAGGGGATTGAGGCAGGTATCTACCTATCACCAGGTTTTAGCTGGAGTGAACAGGACATTTCCCTGGCAACACTGAACTTTCTCAGGCAGATATTTTTAAGGCGGTCGTCTGAGGGACACACAGCTGTCTGCTGCTAGAAGCCATGCTAGAGCATGGCCAAGCATCACAGTGCAGAGATTAGGATGGGTTTGTACTATGTTAAGAGTTCTGTAGTTCTCAATATTTTGTTATTTGTGTGTGTTTGCCTTTGTTGGATTTTTTTTTTCATTCATTGCATTTTATTTCACTGATATATCTCAATTTTAGTTCATTATCACAACTACAAAAGAAAGTGAGGGTGGGAGTGGATTAAATATAAAGTGATAGTATATGTATATTTCTCCTGTAACTGTATATCTGTGTGTTCTTAAGAAAAGCAGTCTCACTACTATACAGGAAATAAGGAGTGAGCAGGGATACTCCTAGAGTCTAACCTGAGTGTCAATGCTAACTTACTGTGTTAACTGGGAAAATATTCTTAGTGTTTACGTCTCTTCCCTATGATCCAATAGATGAAGGGAGTTTGATTAAATAATGTCTAAAAACACTTTGGGCCTCTAAAACTCTGTGAAAGTATGTGTCTAATTTAATGACATTATCGATTATGTCTAAATACTATAAAGTATTTAGCTGGTTAGCATGCCAGAGGATGCAGTATTTTTCTAAACTTTCAGATGTAAGTCAGTCATGATGGCTTTACGGAGATGACTTTTGCAGAAAGCAATTATGGGGGCATTTCTCACTTCAGAATATTTGAATATCCTTCAGTCACAAGGATACCCTAAATTCATTCAGTTATTTGGAAAATTTCATTCTGCACTTCCTGTACATGACATAATTTATTTTCAAGCCACATGTTCAAATTGGACACATTATTCATTCATTTGTTCAGTGATTCAGTTGTTTACTTAGTTGTTTATTACATAGCTTCTTAAAAGTTTATGAGTGGTCTCATAGTATTTTACTGAATACAGATAGAGAACATAACAGTTCCCACTATATATATTGAAGCTCATGCATAAAAATATTTACGACATTAAATATGGACAATCGCTATACTTCACTTTGCACTAGTCATTTTTAAAATTTACCCAAATAAGAAAATTATTTTAATGCTGTAATTTTGAGGATTTGCTTCATCTAGCAAATTTAAAAGTAACTATGTATTAGCTAGCTTTTAATAGCATGTATTTTTTTTTCTGATTAGAAAGTCATATATAGTTATGGCAGAACATTAGGAAAATATGGAAAAGATGAAGATATTTCCAATAAAGATATAAATAAAAAGATAGGATATTACACATTAAACTCTTTGTATTATTTTTAATTTCAAAGTAAAGAACACAATCTTCAGAACACTATTAAATATTATCAGTCCAAGAACTGTAACTACATAGTTTTCCTAGTAAGCAGTACTAAAAAGAACAGCTGGTCTCAAAGGCACACATTGGATGTGTCAATCCATTCTATATATATTTCCCACATTTTTACACAGCTGTAACAATTTTGTTTTCATTTATATGAATTTCTCAGTGTATATCTCTTCTCTGAAATCTACACATTCACAATTAAGCCCAGCAAGTCATAATTCTCATTACGCCTTATTTTACACTCATCTTGACCCTTTCTATATAGATTTGATATTGGTTGTAATCACTATTAAGCTTTACATGAATCAACATTGCTTTCTTCCTGATAAACTAACTTTTCTTTTGTATGCTTCTCAGATCAGGACCATGGACAAGAGGATTAGTAAATGTGCTCTCTCTCTCTCTCTCTCTCTCTCTCTCTCTCTCTCTGTGTGTGTGTGTGTGTGTGTGTGTGTGTGTGTGTGTGTGTATTTCACTTTAAGTTCTGGGATACATGTGTACAACTTGTAGGTTTGTTACATAGGTATACATGTGATGTGGTTGTTTGCTGCTCCTTTCAATGCATTACCTAAGTTTTAAGCCCTGCATGCATTAGCCATTTGTCCTGATGCTCTCCCTCCCCTTGCCCTAACTCCAAAAGGCCCCAGTGTGTGTTGTTCCTCTCCCTGTGTCCATGTGTTCTCATTGTTCAACTCCCACTCATGAGTGAGAACCCGCTGTGTTTGGTTTTCTGTTTCTGTGTTAGTTAGCTGAAAATAATGGTTTGCAGCTCCCTCCATGTTCCTGCAAAGGACATGATCTCATCCCTTTTGTGGCTTCATAGTATTCCGTGGTGTATATGTAACACAATTTCTCTATCCAACCTATCATTGATGGACATATGAGTTGGTTTCATGTCTCTGCTATTGTAAACACTGCTGAAATAAACATATATCTGCATGTATCTTTAAAACAGAATAATTTATATTCCTTTGGGTATAGAACCAGTAATGGAATGGATACTTGTGTATGCTTCATGAATTTCTCATAATGCATTTTCAGCTTTAACAAGATTGTTAGCTTATTTGCATTGGGTTAGAACATGCTCCTTTATCTCAGCAAAGTTTGTTATCACCCACCTTCTGAAATCTGCTTCTTTAAGTTCATCCATTTCATCCTCCTCCCAGTTCGGCTTCCTTGCTGGAGAGGTTTTACAATCATCTGGAGGAGAAGAGGCACTCTGGCCTTTTAGGTTTTCAGTGTTTTTTCATTGATTCTTTCTCATCTTCATGAATTTGTCTAGTTTTGATTTTTGAGACTGCTGACCCTTGGATGAGGTTTTTGTGGGGACAATTTGGTGATGCTGTTGTTGTTGCTTTCTGCTTGTTTTGCTTTCAATAGTGAGGCTCCTCTTCTGCAGGGTTGCCAGAATTTGATGGGGGTTCACTTCAGGCCCTATTCTTCTGGTTCACTCCCATGCCTGGAGATGTCACTCGAGGAGGCTGGAGAACAGCAAAGATGGAGGCCTGCTCCTTCCTCTGGGATCTCTGACTCTGGGGGCACCAATCTGATGTCAGTAGGAACCCTCTTGTATAGGATGTCTAATAGCCCCTGTTGTGGAGGTCTCACCCAGTTCAGTGGCTTGGGAAGCAGGACCCATTTAACAAGGCATTTTTTGCTGTCCCTTGGTTGAGGGAGTATGCAGCGCTGTGGGGAAACCCACTTGTCTGGGCTGCACAGATTCCTCAGAGCTAGCAGGAGGAAAGACAGTCTGTTGGTCTGCAGAGACAATAGCCAGCTGCTCCCCACCACCAGGGGCTCGGGCCCAGAGAGATCAGAATTCTGTCCCTGAGACCCTGAATTGAGTTGGAGTTCCTGCAGGGAAGCCCTGCAGCTGCAGTGTTGACTGCCATCTTTCCTGCAAGGAGCTCAGATGGCTTAGACAGAAGGCAGCCACAGCAGTGGTGATGGCTGCCCATCCCCCCAGGAAACTGGCAGGCTTACGTCAATTCTATTCCAGTGGCTGTTGAGAATCTGCTCTGCTCTCTGGTTGAGACCTAAGACCCTAGTGGCGTGAGCTCCTCAGTGGGATCTTCTGATCAAAAGGGTTGCAGAGCTCCATGGAAAAAGCACAGTATCCCAGGCTGGGTACCATGCTCACTCAATGCCTCCCTTGGGTGGGGGTTGGGGCTCCCCTCACCCATGTAGCTCTCAGATGGACCACAGCACCACAATGAGCCACAGAACCACACCACACTCTTCCTTCTTCTCCATGGTCACACCAGCCACCTAGTCAGTTGCAATGACAGAACCTGGATACCTCAGTTGTTGGTGCAGAATTTTCACACTGTTTGGGATCTTTTAGATGGGAGCCTCTAATTGCTGCTGCAGCTGGTTGGCCATCTTGGCCCCACCCCAAATGCTATATCATTTAAGGGTCTGATGACAAATCTCTAAGTCTTCTATAAAGAAGAATGAAGTCATGAGACAAAGAACAACAAAGAACTTTTCACTCACTAAGAAAAGATGTATTTTTACCAGCAACTGAGTTCAGGGAGGTTTAGATAATTGTGAAAAGTTGAAAATACCAGATCAACTCTCACATCTTCTCCAAAAAAGTTTGGAGATAATGCAGGGCAAAATATATATCAGTTGCACATATTTTAGACTAATTTAAAATAATTAGAACAGAAGGCATATCCTATTTTGTGAATACATTTAAATATATTTATTTATTTTAAGTCCAGGTGTTTGTTGAGGTACTTGGGTCTCTGGAGGAAATTAATCATGGTACGTTTTATACAAGGAAATAAAATGCCCAAAAATACTCATAAATAAAGAGCCATTGAAAATAATATAGAAAGTCAAATTGCATATTTTCATTTAGAACTGTTAGAGGTTCATAGTGATTCAAAACAAAAGACAATATAAACTTTTTTATTGGTTATAATTATTATTTGCTGAGAAGAGTCTCACTCTATGATCTTATAATATTTGCTGCATATATTTATTATAATATAGGTCATGTGTTCTGGATAAAATAATAAAGAAAAGTCAATATTGAAAATAATAAAGAAAGTCAAATTGCATATTTTCATTTAGAACTGTTAGAGGTTCATAGTGATTCAAAACAAAAGGCAATATAAACTCTTTTATTGGTCATAATTATTGTTTGCTGAGAAGAGTCTCACTCTATGCTCTTATAATATTTGGTGCATATGTTTATTATAATATTGGTCATGTGTTCTTGATAAAAATGAAGTAGATTCCATATATTCACAATGGTATACAGATCATGGCCATCACAAAGTAGGATGATATTTCACTGTGGGTCTAGCCTCTAAGGTGACTGGTAGCTATCTGTGTCACAGAATTATAAAAAGTAAAATTGTATATTTTAAAGCTTTTACAAATTTCTTGACATATAGTAAGTAAACATTCAATAAACTGTGGCTTTTTTACAGAGAGAGCTTTTTAAGGTTATAAGTGTCCTGCAAGTTTTTCTCTTTCTCTAAAAAACTAAAAAACATAAACTATTCTAGAACAGTTTTAAAGATAAAGAATATATACAGCAAAACCATTCTCTGATAAATTGATAGCAGCACTAGACATTTGGCAAAGGGAATCAGACCTCAGTTAGTTCAGTGCAGTTAAGATTGATGAAAAAGAAATTAAGAAAGCAATCCCATTTACCATAGCTAAAAAAAAAAACAAAGGATAAATTTAACCAATAAAGTGAAAGATCTTTACAATGAAAACTATAAAACACTGATAAAGAAATTGAAGAGGAAACACATACAAAATGAAAAGACATTTTATGTTTATGAATTGGAAGAATTAACATTGGTAAAATGACCATACTACCCAATGCAAGTGACAGATTCAATGCAATCCCCATCAAAATGTCAATGACATTCTTCACAGAAATAGAAAACAAATCCTTAAATTTGTATAATATGAAATCACAAGAGACCTGGTATAGACAAAGCAATCTTGAAACAAAACAACAAAATTGAAGGCATCACACTATCTAACTTCAAAATGTACTACAAAGCTAATGTAACCAAAACAGCATGGTGCTGACACAAACACAGACATAAAGACCAATGAAACAGAATAAAAATCCCAGAAATAAATTCACATATTTACAAACAATAGATTTTCTACAAAGGCACCAAACATATACTGAGGGAAAGGACAATTTCTTCAGTAAATGATTCTGGGAAAACTTTATGTCCGTATGCAGAAGAATAAAACTACACCTCTATTAACATCAAAAATCAGCTCAAAATAAATTAAAGCCTTAGATGTAAGTCCTGAAACTACTAGAAAAAAAAACCGGACAAATGCTTCAGAATTTGATTTTTATGGATAAGACCTCAAAAACACAAGCAAAAAGAAAAATAGGCAAAATTTTATTTTATCAAAATAAAAGGATTCTCCACTGCAAAGAAAGCAATCAACAAAGTATAGAGACAAGCTACATAGGGAGAACGTATTTGAAAACTAGAGATTAATATCCAGAATATACAAGTATCTCAAACAACTTAGCACCAAGAAAAAAATAAGCTGCTTTTAAGAATAGGAAAATGATCTAAACAGACTTTTCTTGAAAGAAGACATGCAAATGGCTAACAAGTATATTTAAAAAAATGCTCAGCATCACTAGTCATCTGGGAAATGCAAATCAAAACCACCTTGCAATATCATCTCATGCCAATTAGAATAAATATTGTCAATGTAATAAAAAATAACACGCTGGTGAAGATGCAGAGAAACAGGCACTCCTATACACTCTTGGTGAGAATGTAAACTAACACAGACATTGTGAAAAACCTTATGATGTTTCCTCAAAAGATTAAAAATAAAACTCCCATACAATCTAGCAATCCCACTACTAAATACATATCCAAAGAAAAAGAAATTTGTATGTCAATGACATATATGCACTTTCATGTTTAATGCAGTACTAGTCACAATAGTCAAGATACAGAATCAACTTAAGGGTCTATCAACAAATGAATAAAGAAAGAAAATGTAGTGTATATACAAAGGAGAAAGTAGCCATAAAGAAGAATAACACCCTGTCATTCACAGCAATATGATGAGTCTGGAGGACATGATATTAGATGAAATAACCTAGGCACAGATATTAAGTAATGCACTTTTTAACTCAAATCTGAAAGCTAAAACATTGTTGTCATAGAGTAGCAGAGAGTAAAATAAGGCGTATCAGAGTTTAGGAAGGATAGTGGGGAGAGGAGGATAGGAAAAGTTTGACTAACAAATACAAAATTACAGCCAAATATGAGAAATAAGTCTAGTGTCCCATATCACTGGAAGGTGACTATAGTTAACACTGATTTGTTGTAGATTTTCAAATAGCTAGAGAAGATTTTGCTTATTTCCAGCCCAAAGACTTAATAAATATTTGGGGTGATGGATATCTTAATTACCCTGATTTGATTATTACACATTCTATTCATTTACTGAAATATCATAATGTACCCCATACAGAAGAATAATTTGTGTCAATTAAAAATAATCATAAAACAATTATAGACAAACAATTTATGAAGTGTATGTACTTAAATTATGATTTTTATTATATTATAGACCAAAAAGACAAAAATGTCTCTGTCGTTATGTTAACTTCCCAAAAGAACAAGACATTCATTCTAAAGTAGAGCTTTGTCATAAAGAGCACTGGGCACTAAATAAACGATTAGAGGGGGATAACACTACACCAGGAGGGCAAAGAAAGCAAGTAACATAAGGCCTGGCCGATACTTCTGACTAATTATTCCCCTACAGATAAGGAAATGCCTATTAAGTATTTCAAGTTAGTATATACATATTTTTTTCTCTTTATGTAGGTTTGTTAAAGTTTTCGTTTTTACAAAAAGATGGTGTAATTTCAATAACCCTTTTTTATATGTGTGTGTGTGTATACACACACACACACATGCACACACACCCAAAATTTATACATCTATGTGAAACACTTTTCCAAAGATTGGACAAGATAACTATCAATCCCTAATGAGTGTACAACTAAAACCTTGCAGCCACTATTCTCATAGTCAGTTTTGAACAGATACCTTTTTTTGTTTGTTTCAACAACCATTTCAAAACTCCTCCCTTTCTGTAAAGGCTGATTGTGAACCCTACATTCTCTGTTAACATTTGTGTTAAAAGAATTGTGGAGAGTGGTGAAAGTTTGAGAAACTACTATAATCTTAAACAAAATTACACAAAAAGTCACCCTGGGGGTAATACTCTCACCATGACGACAAGTTCTTTATGAAGGATGCCACAAAAAAGCTGAAGCTGCTTGTCCCAGAAGACCGGATGTGACTCCACTTGCATTCATTTATCTGAGATTTTTGTATCTACACGTGAATTTACCATTTTAATCATGGATTTGTTAATTATTTTAAGCAAATTTTATTTTTTCTTTTTAAATAAATGGTTATGTAAATAATACTCATTTTGTTAATTATGAGTTTTAACCATTATTCATTTGTGTGTAGTTACACTATTAACATTTTAAATTATTGGGTTTTGTTTTTTTGTTTTTTTGTTTTGAGAGGGAGTCTTTCTCTGCTGCCATCCAGACTGGAGTGCAGTGATGCAGTCTTGGCTCCCTACAGTCTCTGTCTCTGGGTTCTAGTGAGTCCCCTGCCTCAGCCTCCCAGTAGTTGGGACTACAGGCATGCACCATCATATCCAACTAATTTTTAGTTTTAGTAGAAACTTAGTAGAGATTTCACCATGTTGGCCAGAATGGTCTCAATCTCCTCACCTCATGATCTCTCCGCCTTGACCACCCAAAGTGCTGGGATTACAGGTGTATGCCACCACGCCCGGCATTTAAATTGTATTTTTAATCTGAGCTTCTTATCTTCTACCTATAACTGTTTATATTCATGTTTAAAATAAGGAATAGAAAGAAAAAATGCAACACTAAGGTTCTGATATGGGTGTCAAAGCAAAATTTGCAACAAAGTAAAACAGGTAAGAAAGACTTCCCTCAAGTCTTTGCATGAAGGGGAGAGTCTAAACTCAGCTCAAGTGAAACAAAGGATGAGAGAGTTTCTAAAACTATTCAGGAGGAATATGTTCTAGTGGAACTTATAATGGAAGATCACAGGTCATCTATATTTGTTAATTAACCTCACCCAAAAGAAAAGTCAACTTCCTCTTTTTCAGAGGAAGTAATATTACAGCTTGGAGAAATATGCCCACTAAACTTGGTTCCTTTCCTCCCACAGAGACTGGGAGACAGTAGTGCCATCTTCCTTAGTGATTACATAGCAAAGAATGAGTCTCATGTCCTTGAGAAAGATAGTCCTAGGTTGTTAAACTGGGCAAGAGGCTTCTGAAAAGAATTGCAACCAAAGATACAGAGAAAAAAATTACAAGTTTTCTAAAGTAAATGTTCTAAGAAAAGGGAGATCAGGGTCTGAACCATGTTTAATCCATGTTGGTCAGATATTTCTCCAACAGAGAGTGAGTTCCTTGAGGACAGCAATAAACAGAATGTACAAAGTTCAGGCCACTATAAAGATAGGATTCTGACTCACAACCTTTGCAGCAACAAGATCAGAACTTGTTCTAACTGCCAGCTTCCCTAATTTTTGCCCCTAATTTCAACTTAGAACCAACCAGAAACAGCCAAATATGTTCTCCTGACTGAGCATATCGGTTGCTGTTTCTCTTTAGCCTGCCTTCACTTTGTCTATGCCCACAATCTCCAATAAGAAAAGGGACTTGAAACTCCGTCCCACACCAGCCCCTTTTTATTTCACCCATGAAGCTTTCCGGCTCCTCTGTCTGCCTTTGATTCTCTGACAAACGCAACTGCTGGTGGCTGATTCCCTTGCTATGGTAAGCTTTGAATAAGTAGTATTTATTCTGGATGGTCTTCATTTATTTCCAGAGCAGAAAATTAGCATCTAGAGCTGTGAGCCATTGCTAATACCAAAGTAATCAATTAAAGAGTTAGTTCCTGCATAAAGACTTCTGTGCTAGCAGCATGGTTTTCTGGAAGAAGAGTTTAAGAAGTCAGTGATGTGGTTTAGCACTCAGACTGAATCACTGATTTTGTGACTTTAGAAAATTTTACGTTTGAGTCTCTGCTATGGTTGGAATGCTTGTGTCTTCCCCAAATTTATGTGTTGAAGCCTAATCACCAGTGTGATGCTATTCAGATGTTGGCCTGTTGGAATGTGACTAGGTCATAAGGGTAGGACCCTCACAATGGGATTAGTGTTCTTACATAGGAGACCCTAGAGAGTGTATTGTCCATTCCACCATGTGAGGACTCAGAGAGAAGGCCTCATCCATGAACCAGGAAAAGGCCTTCTCCAGATACTAAATCTGCCATGTCATAATATTGGATTTCCCAAGCCTCCAGAACTGTGAGAAATACATTTCTGCTGTTTATAAACTCCCTAGTTTATGGTATTTTGTTATAGTAGCCTAAATGAACAAAGAGAGTCTCTATTCTTACCTCTACTTTTGGAATAATAATTCAGTTTATGAGTTGTTTGAATATTAAATTAGGTAGTATTAGTGAACATTGTTTGTCTTTCCCTGCGTAGAATGTTCAGTGTTTTCAAGGAGTAAGTTCTATGAACTTATTGCTAACGAGATACATATTAACCTTAAAATACAGCTTTAAAATATTGGTTAATAGGCCAGGCATGGGGGCTTATGCCTGTAATCCCAGCACTTTGGGAGGCTGAGGCAGGCAGATCACCTGGGGTCAGCAGTTCGAGACCAACCTGGCCAACATGGTGATACCCCCGTCTCTACTAAAAATTCAAAAATTAGCCAGGCAAGGTGGTGGGTGCCTGTAATCCCAGCTACTCAGGAGGCTGAGGCAGGAAAATCACTGGAACCTGGGAGGCGGATGTTGCAGTGAGCCAAGATCCCACCATTGTACTCCACCTGGGCAATAAGAGTGAAACTCTGTCTAAAATAAAAAAAAATTGTTAACAATTCTTTGTTTCTGTGTATATTGAACAGTGCCTGAAGAAGTCTAAAATCTTATACACTAGCTGAAAATATGCTCCAGGGGAAAATGGTCAAAAAAGAGGAAAAGACAAAAGCACCCGCTGGCCTACATGTTAAGCAACTGAACCGGCAGAGGTACAAATGACGGTCTTAGGTAAACACAAAGCCCCCGGGTTGTTCTGCAGCTAATGACTTCCACCTTGGAATCATCTATGTAGTTTTGTTTTTCTCTAAATTGTGTTTTAAATATATCATACAACCACATGCTTCCAAAAGCAAACAGGTGAAAAGTACAGTTTTGCGTCGATACCTGTTTTCAATCGTCCTGGTTCCTTAACTTCTTCCTGGGTATCCTATTGCCAGAGTCAAGCAGTTGTATTACTTGCTTATTTAATCTCCCAGAGTATTTTTTAAATAATAAAAGCATATATTCATGCTTACTCTTTTTTAATGGAATATATATTGCATAACGTATCATTTGCTTGACTCCTTGTTCCTTTCCATTTAACAGTATGTCTTTACCTCTCCATACATAAGGAGCTCCCTCACTCTTCACTTGTGTATCTGCACATGGATGTAATACTTTTAAAAATTATTTTGTTTGAAGAATGTGCTATAATTTATTTAACAGGTCCTACTCGCGTGCATTTATTCCCAGGCGTTAGTTATAGTGAAATATGCTATGATGATTAAACCTGTGCATTAGTCATTTCAGTCCTGTGCTTCTCCATCCCTTCTTGCATGTGTAATGTGGATCTAGTATCAGTAGAATAAATGCCTGTAGTGCAGTTATTGAGTTACAAGGCAGCTCTATCTGTCTATGTATCAACATATCTGTCTATGCATCTGTCCATCCATTTGTCAATCACCCATCTTTATAGACACACGCAATTTTAAAATACTGTAAATATTTTGAAAGCTATCAAATATCCTTTATCAGTTTCCAATTTATGTTCCTATCAGCTCATTTTCCATACCTTCACGAATGTGAGGTATTTTTAAACGTTTGGCTTTTACCAAGCTGAAGGTGAAAATAATGACTTCCTGAAGTGCATTTTATTTAAACTGAGGAATGTTCAATACTTCTTTTGATATTAAATAGATCTTCCCTTATTTGGAACCTGTCTCTTCACATACTTTGTTTTCTATTTTTAAAAGGCAATTGTAAAGGATCTTTATTAGGGATATTAGCTCTTTATATATGGGAAGTGTAGTAACATTCTATTGCTGTATTCATATCTATATCTAGCTCTTTAATACAGCGGAATTTTTCAATCTTTTCTTATTGGTTTTGTGATTTTTTTCCCATTCCAAAGCATAACTAAATTCTCTCACAATTTCTTATAGTCTCTTATGATTCATTGTTTTTAATTTAAATATTAAATTAGTTTTAGGGTTCTACTCTATAAGTTACAGATTTGACTTTAATTTTTCCCCACATGGACAATTAGTCATCCCAAACCCATTTATTCCCCACAAATTGAGATAATATCTTAAATTAATAAATACATTTAGGTGTATTTATAAACCTTATCTCCCTTTCTTCTGTTTATTCACTAGTAATACACAGCTTTAACTGATTAATCCTTATTAATTCCAGTATATTGTAAGAAGCAAATTTTCTTTTCTTGGTGCCAAAAGTCAGATCTTTTTATATAGGTAATATAATCATAGATTCATATTTTTATCAGATAGATACAAATTATAAGGTGGTAGGTATAAATGGAGAATAAAAAGGGGTATTTACCAAACTTAACTTTTGATTTTAAAAAAAGAAAATATCATTATTTGTGTTGGTTGTTATTGTTGTGGTTGATTTTAGAAAACCATATATATAATTATGATTAAAAATTTCAGGAAGAAGTCATATTTCAAATGCCAGGAAATATTTAAAATGTAAGGTTGTTGATTGTAGTAAGAGCATTATGTAAGGTTCATTTGTGGTGATATTTATTGGTCTGATTAGTTTGTGCTTTCATCTTATTTAATGAATTGAACCATTTAGATTCAATAAACTTAAATTGAAAAAGTATTATTGCTCATGGGACAAAATTAAAATAAAGCACTTTAAAACATTTATTGGTTTTAGATTGCCAGGTACCAAACTGTTCATGTGGAAGATGAAATATCTGTAGATTGTAGCAAAAATCTCAATAACGTGGAAATTTAAAACACCTCTACTATATATAGGATTTGTATATTTGATAGTGTTAAAGTTTATTATTCTTATTCTTCCTCTCTGCTCATCATATTAGGTTCATTGATGATGGAGAAACAATAAATTATCAAATCATTCCAAAAGAACTTGGCATAACTTTGAGATCAGTTGCATCAAAATAAATTAAAATTTAATGATGCATTGCTTATGTCTGCCAAACATTCTGCAAATATGTTAAGCAGGAAAAAGTAAGATTAGTGATGTGGGGTTTTGCAGAAACCTAGTAATACCCAAATATGTACCCTGTGCTTACTTTAATTTTTCCCCATATTTCTAAAATGTAATATTAAATATTGAAACATTTCCACAATCAGAAAATGTTCCCTTGAAACTCAAGTTTATTTTGCTTGAATGCTCTGGTGTGTGGGGGGTGGAGGCAGGAATGTGCACATTGCCTTTTGGCATGCTTGTATTAGATAATAGGAACTGAGATAGACTTTTAATTTGAAGCTTTACCTTTCACTGGCTGGGTGTTAAGCCATGTTAACTTCTGTGGTTGTTGGTTTCAGAGGCTTTAATCTCCACTAGTGTCCTTTTATTTCACTTTTTGTCTTTTCTATTGTCCTTGGTTTTCCTGGAGTGTCCTTAAGTAGAGTCTGAGCCTTGCGGAATGTTCTGCTGTATTCCTGTTATTATTTGGTAGCCCTGTTGCTGTATTGGTGTTGGGGGAGAAAAGCATTCTGTAAACCTATAATGAGGTTCCAGTCATCAGTGGATCTGTGATCATCTGCTGTGATTTCCTCAGCTTTGCACCCCAGACAAAAGGCTAGAGGTGGCTAGAGTTGTGTAATTATTCTTTTTCACATTGGATAAGGCTCTAGGGAAGCCTTCTCCCTTTCTGTGTAGGTCTTTTTTCGTGGAGAACATTCTGGATTTCTTTCAAAATGGTTACCTTTCCCTTGGATACACTTCAATATGGTTACTTTTTCTCTCCCCTAGTCATACAAAAAGGGATAGTTCTCTGATTCTCATTAGGAGACCTCAGTAAGGTCCCTGTAAATAAAAACCCATCAAAATATGTGGTCCTTCCCCAAGCTGGGCAACTATCCACCCTCAGCTTGCAATAATTCACTAAAGTTTGTTCAGAGGATCCAGCAGCTTCTGCTTCAGGTAATTGATCTGTATTTCCTGAATTCACGTATCTCTACAGTTTTCAGAGTGGCAGCTTGTCCTGTGACCTCAATTCCCTGATGGGTTTTTAGAAAATCTTTTTTCAGTTTGTTTGGCTTTTTGCTGTTGTTGTTGTTGTTGTTGTTGTTGTTGTAAGGGTGGAAATGATAATGTGTAAAGCTCTTTACACGTTGGAGGAGAAACAGAAACCTAAAGGTGTTTCGTAAAGTAACCTAACAAGTATTTATTTATGAAAAATCTTGGAATAAAATATGTATTCAAGGAAGGATGATAAATATGGTCTAGAAATGTTAGTATTTCCTGACATTTGTCTTATTATCATGAGAGTACCTACTATTTGGTATCCAGGGTGCTCTGAGCTAAATTAATATAAATTATAATAAATGATCTAGAAACATTCTGTATGTATCAACAGTTTACTCGGGTTTATTTTTGAGCAATAGGCAGCTTTCTGGTTGAATCCAGAGACATCTGCCTTTGGATCTTCCAGTTTTATATGTGACCTTTGAGTCATATATTTACTTACAGAAAAGAGGAAAAAAATAAGGTATTAAAAAGAGAAAATCTTGTAATTCATAACAAAAAATAGAAAAGGATCCCCAGAACAGCCATAAGAAAAACTGTAGGTGTAATGTTTTCTGAAAATATATGATTATAATAAATGTGAATAATGTGCTATGCTTGGGACCATTGTTTTCCAAAACAGAGAAACATCTAAGCAATTCCAGAGGAAGATAACATTTTTCATGAATACCAGAAATACAAATGCTTAATGGATCAAAAATAAACAGAAACACAATAAAGTATTGTCTACTGTAAAAAACATCAAGTATAGCTTACAGATATCTTTTCCTAAAATTCAAATCCATAAATTTGCTTTAAGAGTTCAGAATTAATTATGACTTTCAAGTCATAATTAATGATTTTCATATGTGATTTTTCTGCAGAAAATAATGAATATTTCTAACACGTACTAAGAGCTTCTATCAAGTAAATTATTTCAGTTAAATGTTATCTTTTGTAGGCTAAGTTATAAACCAAAGGAACATGGGTGTGTTGCTGAAAAATATACAAAGCAACTACTCTTAATTAAGCTAATATTCGGGAGGCTGAGGCAGGAGAATTGCCTGAACCCAGGAGGCGGAGGTTGCGGTGAGCCGAGATCAGGCCATTGCACTCCAGCCTGGGTAACAAGAGCGAAACTCCATCTCAAAAAAAAAAAAAAAAAAAAATTAAGCTAATATTCTGATTTATTAATAAACTGACTTTTTTTGAGACAAAGTCTTGCTCCGTCACCTAGGACTGAGTACAGAAGTGCGATCTCAGCTCACTGCAACCTCCGCCTCCTGGGTTTAAGCAATTCTTCTGCCTCAGCCTCCTGAGTAGCTGGGACCACAGGCATGCGCCATCATGCCCAGCTAATTTTTGTATTTTTAGTAGAGGCAAGTTTTTACCATGTTGGCCAGACTGGTCTTGAACTCCTGACCTCAAGTGATTCACCTGCCTCAGCCTCTGAAAGCACTGGGATTACAGGCATGGCCACAATAAACTATAAAATTTTATACTAAAACTATTATTTTAATCTCCACCTACAGTATTAAAAAATTCTACTTAATTTTCTATAAGTATATTCTATTAGGAAATTTGCATTTACTTGGCAAACATAATATTTCTAATATAATTCTTAACAGTTAAAGGTTCAATTTTCTTGTAAGAAAAACAAAAGTAAAAAATGGTTATTTTTTAATGCAAAAAAGCAATACTTATAAAAGTGTTTTAAAACCACTGTGCTTTCATGACAAAGATGCCCAAAAGTAAAATTAGTATTCCATTTTTAATTCTAAAGTGTCCTATTTGTATTATCAAATATGTTAAGGTTTATCCTTAAAGGTAAATTATTTTGAAAAGGAGGTTTGTTTTGTATGACATAGCAAAATTAGCATTAATTTGTAAACAAATTGTGGTTATACGATGTGTCTTAAATGTATATTCTAAATCTAGTCAAAGCAGGGTAAAGAGCAAACAAATAGTATGTCTTTATTTCTTTTTTTTCTTTTTCTTTTCTTTTTCCCACAATTTGTAGAAATTGGGTCAAGAAGTATATGAGTAATTTAGAACTTTAATGATCTCTTTGTATATGTTTATCAAAAAGCCTTATTCCAAATTTCCCTTTAGAATTGTTTCTGGGGTGTATTTGATTTTAGGTCAAAGGATATCTTCACTCTCTTGAATTTTCACCAAGTAGTAAGTAACAGAGTAATAAAAACCCTTAGGCATATCTTTAATCAAAGATCAAAGTTACAGATAAGTTGGATAGAGAAAACAAAACTCTGAAACCCAGTGTAAATGGACAAGATACATAGTGCATAAAGAAGTTCATTTCCCTGATCATTGGTGACATTGAGCATTTTTTCATATGTTTGTTGGCCATTTGTATATCTTCTTTTGAGTATTGTCTATTCACATTCTTAGCCACTTTTTGATAGGACTGTTTGTTGTTTGCTTACTGATTTGAGTTTGTTGTAGATTCTGTTGTCCTAGTTCGTTTGTCAGATGTATAGATTGTGAAGATTTTCTCCAACTGCAAATCAAAACTACAATGCAGTACCAACTAACCCTGCAGGAATGGCCATAATCAACACATCAAAAAACCCTACACCGCTGGTGGGGAAGAAAACTGGTATAGCTGCTGTGGAAAACAGTGTGGTGATTCCTTAATAAACTAAAAATGGAACTATCATGTGATTCACAATTCCACTACTGGGTATCTACCCAGAGGAAAATAAGTTATTATTCAAAAAAGATACTTGCACATGCACGTTTATGGCAGCAAAATTCACAATTGGTGGAAGCAAAATGGTGGAAGCAACTCAAATGCCCATCAATCAACAAGTGGACAAAACAACTGTGGTATATATAGATATGATGAAATACTACTCAGCCAGAAAAAGGAACGAATTAACAGCATTTGCAAAGACCTGGATGAGATTGGAGACTATCATCCTAAGTATAGTAACTCGGGAATGAAAAACTAAACATTGTATATTCTCACTGATATGTGGGAGCTAAGCTATGAGAACACAAAAGAATAAGAATGATACAATGGACTTTGGGGAATTGGGAGGGGGAAAAGGATTAATGACAACATATATGGTGCAGTGTATACTGCTCTGGTGATAGGTGCACCAGGACAAATCACCACTAAAGATTTTACTTATGTAACCAAATATTAACTGTACCCCAATAGGTTATGGAAAAATACAATAAAATAATAAGTTCAAACTGAGAAAAGTAGCAAGTAATGCAAACAGAAAAACTTAAGTTTGCCTAAATAATTACATACTTCTGACTATTAATATTAGCAGACTCCTTGCTAACTTCTCTTTGCTTTAAAACAGTTAGTTGTGCAATAATTTAACATGGATAATTCTGATACCTAATCCCAGAGAAAGCAATATTTTTGTGTACAATTAAGAGTATATTTCTTGAAAGATGAAGGGAAGTATATAACCTCCTTCTAGTATTGTCTTGATGGCATTCAAATCAAAATATGAATATGGAGATCTAGACTAACACATCCTTAGGAATTTAAAATAACTAATTATTAGTAAATAGGTAAAGGAATTAGCTTTGATTTTTGGTAATAATAAGATCTCGGTGATATTAACTGTCCCATATTGCAGTGAGTAAAATAATTAGAAACAGGCCAGGCGTGGTGGTTCACACCTGTAATCCCAGCATTTTGGGAGGCCAAGGCAGGCAGATAATGACGTCAATAGATCAAGACCATTCTGGCCAACATGGTGAAACCCTATCTCTACTAAATATACAAAAATGAGCTGGGCATGGTGGCACTTGCTTGTTGTCCCAGCTACTTGAGAAGCTGAGGCAGTTTGAACCTTGGGGACGGAGGTTGCAGTGAGCCAACATCATGCCACTACACTCCAGCCTGGGCGGCTGAGTGAGACTCCATCTCAAAAAAACAAAAAAATTAGAAACAAATCCAGAAATAAAATTCACATATAGTATTTTAAAAAGTTGGAATTTATACATATGCAGTAAAAGAAAAACATTGGCGAATCAATTTCACTTTTTCTATATCGGAGCCATAAACAGCAAACTTATCTTCATTCTGGATGCTTATGTCAGAAGGAATAGATAGAACACTACAAATTAACATTCCAGATTATCTGAGTTATTCTGAGAATACCAATTCCAGGAACTCCTTAGGATACAATAAGAGTTCTCTTTCTTTTGAAAGAAAATTATTTTGTATTTTTTTCAATATGCATCTGTAAGTGATAAATATGATAGTAAATTATTGTGTGTAGTTATGGTTAGGCCATAGCACCTAACTTTGATCAAACTGAGTCCAGATATTGCTGTGAAGATATTTTCTAGATACGATTACCCTTTAAGAATTTGTGCAAAGCGTATTACCCTCTATAATATGGTAGGCCTTGTTCAATCAGTTGAAGGCCCTAAGGAAAAAAGACCAAGGCTCCTTGGGGAAGAAGCAATTCTGCTACAAGACTGCCTCTGGACTCCTGCTGCAACATCAGCTCTTCCCTGGGTCTCAGGCCTGCCAGCCTGCCCTAAACGTTTTGAATTTGCTAGCCCTCACAACCACATGAGCCAACTGTAGTCACAACACCCCAGAACAGAAACTCGGGAACTGAAACCTCCTCAGGATCCAGCCGTGGCATGGAGGAACTGAAACATTAAGTGATGAATTAATTGCTGAAAGCTCAGTGTGGTCAACTCTGAAAGCTAAAAAATCAAGGTGCATCCAGTCATACAGGATACCACACACTTTTGTGAGCCTTACCTCTGGGAGCTCAACCTTGTTATCACAGTGAATATTGGAGAAAAATCCCCTCATGTTTTCAGCAGAAGAAAAAGAGGAATCATTTAAAATGTGCTAGAGCTTATGGAAGAGCAGTTTCTGTTCTTCTTTACCGGTCTACCCTCATGAGAATCTATTTAAGCAGAACCTAACCTGCTGGAGTCCCATCAGAGCTTTCCATCTGTGAGAAAGGAAATACTCATCACCAGCCCACTCTCACCATCCTGCTGCATGTAAGGAGTCAGGAAGGGACTGAGAAGCATGTGTGAATGTCAGAGTCCTGAGGAACTGTAACAGTGAAACAGCAGAAGAACTAACGTAACTAACTCCACTTTTGTTTAAGGGGCCTTTATTCATACCTGCATGTAGATTACGAATATGCGAAAGGAGCAATCATGCTGTTTTTTAAACAAACTCTGGAACTAAAGGAGAAGAATGTCAACAACTATGCTTTATTCAAATATATAGGAGCATAATTGTGACCTGACCAAGGACAAAGTAATTCCGTACCTCTTCAGACTCTCTGTGGCTCCCAGATATCTGTGGTCATTAGTCATCTCTTGATGCCAACTCCCGTTTCATCCCATTTCCGTTATCGTGAAGGATGTCTGAAATTTGTGTGACCTGAGAGAGTATTTTAGGATTTTAATCCACAATCTTCATGGTTTCCTGACTGAATAATTCTGCCTTTTCTCCCACTAACTCTCATCTACCTTGTTCAGTATTGGAGCAGCAAGCAGCCAAGCCTAGATTTGATTACAAATTTGATTACAATTGTGTGCCTAGGGTGGTCCAGCTTGCCTGGCTTTAAAGGAAGGAGCAATTGGCCACTGGCAGCATGCCAGAACTTCACTCTACTGAGGATAACAAAAGCCACTCCTGGGTACCAGCTGCTGATGGCTAGCTGACCCTTCAGCTAGGATTCCAGGGGTATCCCAGCAACTGCTAAGAATGCATCTGTCTTGAGGATTCTCCTTCTTTTCCCCTTCTCAGCATCAGCTGCCTGCAAGGCTTAGTTGGTGCGAAGAAAAACAGTATCTGAGGGTCAGTAGACTTCAACACTGGGTAAGCCAAACCAGTAGCACACTGCATTTTCTGTCTGTTTTGTTTGGGTTTCTGTGTCATTTGGACCTTGGGTCATTTGTGGTACTGTTTGATCTGATATAAGATTCTTAATGTCTTCTCTTCAGTCTCCCTTTTACTTTGGGAGTGCTGTGTTTGTTTCAGCAAATTTTAAATTGTTTAAAAATATGGAAAAGTTCAAAGGCATGCGAGATTTTCTGGGACTCCATTTGATTAAATATTATGACCTATTTGTACACATTTTAAAACGAATGAGCAAATTACAGTAAATAAAATTCAGAGCTCAAATGGTTAATCTGCAACTGTAGACTTTAGTAGGGTCTTCTAAAAGTCTATTTCTCTGTTCTTTCTGCCTTCTTAGAATCTGCATTTATTAAGCCACTGGTGTTGAAATAAAAATCACTTATTCAAAGTTACTTGGAGATTTTGGTTTTCTTAGACAGTTCAGTCAGTTCTAGCTAAAATGTAAGACATTGGAAATTTATTTAAAAGTTAAAAGAGAAAGGTAAACTACATTTTTAACATCAAAAGTGCCATGAAAACTGCCTTACCCAAAATTTTGGTCCACAACCTTCATTGGATTACCTATCAGGAAAACAAAGTTTAGACATGTGGGGACACATCCTGATTTTTTCACAAATAATTTGGACCTAGCCGTCTTTTGTAGGCTGGTGAGTCTATGATGTTGTCTCATGGCTAGAGTTCCAGGTCAAAACGTACTGAATCTCTCCTCTGGGTATACATGTTTAGATGTATTTACATATATGTGCATGTATTATGTTAGATCTTGTGTTTGGAGTGCTACCCAATTGGCTTCTAAGTAAATGAATACTAGTAAATTAAGTCAAAAGGCCTATCAAGTTCATGTGAATTTAGTAATCATTAGTAAAGAACTATTTTTAAATTATTGATAAAATAAAAATGTCTTCATAATTGCAAGCATATGTGTTTATTTGGGTTTAACTGATTGATTGTTTTATATTTGCCTCTGCTAGATATTTTTAAATGTTGGTTTGGCACAAAGATTGTAAGATTATAAATCTAGTCAAAAACGGAAAACTTTTGTGTTTTCTTTTATTCTTCTATTTTTTGATAAATAAGGCTAATTTAAGATTGCTAGTTCAATGAAAACAGCTGAATCTTCTGAGCTTTCAGAAAAATGCTCATGTATTTAACTTTAAGGTTCCCATTCAGGTGAACATTTGATGCTCACAAGCTTTATAAATGGTTAACAGGAGGCCGGGCATGGTGGCTCACTCCTGTAATCCCAGCACTTTGGGAGGCCGAGGCGGGTGGATAACGAGGTCAAGAGATCGAGAACATCCTGGTCAACAAGGTGAAACCTCGTCTCTACTAAAAGTACAAAAAAATTAGCTGGGCACGGTGGCGTGTGCCTGTAATCCCAGCTACTCAGGGGGCTGAAGCAGGAGAATTGCCTGAACCCAGGAGGCGGAGGTTGAGGTGAGCCGAGATCGCGCCATTGCACTCCAGCCTGGGTAACGAGTGAAACTCTGTCTCAAATAAATAAATAAATAAATAAATAAATAAATAAATAGTTAACGGAAAATAAGTTTAAATAACTAGCTTTGTCTAGTATCTCAGTTTTCAAAAGTAATCTAGATAAGCTATGAAAAATTAGAACAATTGAGTACATGTAAATGGTATAAATTCTTGTAAGTGAAGTTTCTGTGTAATTTAAAATCTGAAAATTATTTTGAATTGAATAATAGATGATCATTGGATGTCTGCAGCATTTCCAATTTAGAGAGGGTTATGATATGGGGAAACATGTTTTTAAAAATTATGTCTTTTTTTTTTAATTTTTATTGCATTTTAGGTTTTGGGGTACATGTGCAGAACATGCAAGATAGTTGCATAGGTACACACGTGGCAGTGTTTATAGAAACAATGGTAGCATCTGACAGTTCAGCATTTCTTGCTTCCTAGGTTTTCACTAACATTTAATTCAGTAGGAATAAGAATTCCAGTTAATATGTAATTCCGTAAGTTGCGTTCTAATTAAGAAAAAAATATTTTTAAAGTAGAAGTTTACTTAAAGGTTATTTATGAAGGAACATAGAAAGGAACCATTAGTTACAAGACAGTGATGTGAAGAACTCCTATAGCCAAGGGACTTCAAAAGACTTAGAACCAATTTCAGTGTTCTAGTCTAGATAAGAATGGAGTTGGCCAGGCACACATTACTGTTTAGAAACCTTTTAAGTAAAATAAGAGCCAAAACCAGAAGCCAAAAAAGAAAGGTGACAAAATGACTTGTTTATAAATTTCATGTGTTGAGCTATCAGATGTTTAGACATCTGTGGGTCTGCCTTTGATTTGGAGGGTGTGAACTAATTTTCACTCTCAAAACCAGCTCTTGCAGTCTCATATGCCTAATCCCTTCCATAATGGTTCCTGGGATCAAAGGAAGGTGCCTTGGTTCCTTTCTTCACATCACTGTCTTGTACTCACTGGTTCCTTTCTACTTTCTGTGATAAACAATCTTTAAATAACCTTCTATCTTTTTCACCAAAAGGAAAATATATTTTGGTAAAAAAGCTTATAAAGAAAAGACAATGATTTTGTATGAGGAAAAAAATTTATCTGGTGAATGAATTTCTGTCCTAAATTACAATGACTGGTTATTTACAAAAGAAGAAATGCTAGGACAAAAGAGTAAATTCAATCCCGTCACAGACAATCTTTTGATGGGCATTTGGGTTGGTTCCAGGTCTTTGCTATTGTAAACAGTGCTGCAATGAACATTCATGTGCATGTGTCCTTATGGTAGACCGATTTATAGTCCTTTGGATATATACCCAGTAATGGGATTGCTGGGTCAAATGGAATTTCTATTTCTAAGTCCTTGAGGAATTGCCACACTGTCTTCCACAATGGTTGAACTAATTTACACTCCCACCAGCAGTGTAAAAGTGTACCTATTTCTCTGCATCCACTCCAGCATCTATTGTCTCCAGATTTTTTAAAGAACACCATTCTAACTGGTGTGAGATGGTATCTCAATGTGGTTTTGATTTGCATCTCTCTATGACCAGTGATGATGAGCATTTTTTCATATGTTTGTTGGCCTCTTGTATGTCTTCTTTTGTAAAGTGTCTGTTCATATCCTTTGCCCATTTTTGGATGGGCTTGTTTGCTTTTTTCTTGTAAATCTCTTTGAGTTCTTTGTAAATTCTGGATATCAGCCCTTTGTCAGATGGGTAAACTGAAAAAAACTTTTCCCATTCTGTTGGTTGCCAATTCACTCTAGTGACTGTTTCTTTTGCCATGCAGAAGCTGTGGAGTTTGATTAGGTCCCATTTGTGTATTTTGGCTTTTGTTGCCAATGCTTTTGGTGTTTTGGTCATGAAGTCCTTGCCTACTCCTGTGTCCTGAATGGTTTTGCCTAGATTTTCTTCTAGGGTTTTTATGATGCCAGGTTTTATGTTTAAGACTTTAATCCAACTGGAGTTAATTTGAGTGTAAGGTGTCAGGAAGGGGTCCAGTTTCTGCTTTCTGCACATGGCTAGCCAGTTTTTCCAACACTATTTATTAAACAGGGAGTCCTTTCCCCATTGCTTGTTTTTATCAGGTTTATCAAAGATTGTATGGTGGGAGATATGTTGTGTTGACTCCGAAGCCTCTGTTCTGTTCCATTGGTCTATATCTCTGCTTTGGTACTAGTACCATGCTGTTTTGATTACTCTAGCCTTGCAGTACAATTTGAAGTCCAGTAGTGTAATGCCTCCTGCTGTGTTCTTTTTGCTTAGAATTGACTTGGCTATGCGGGCTCTCTTTTGGTTCCATATGAAGTTCAAGGTGGTTTTTTCCAGTTCTGTGAAGAAAGTCAATGGTAGCTTGATGGGGATAGCATTGAGTCTGTAAATTACTTTGGGCAGTATAGCCATTTTCAGGATATTGATTCTTCCTAACAGTGAACATGGAGTGTTTCTCCATCTGTTTGTGTCCCCTATTATTTTATTGAGCTGTGGTTTGTAATTTTCCTTGAAGAGGTCCCTTATGTTCCTTGTAAGTTGTATTCCTAGGTATTTTATTCTCTTTATAGCGATTGTGAATGGCAGTTCATTCTTGATTTGGCTCTCTTTAAGTCTGTTATTGGTGTATAGGAATGCTTGTGATTTTTGCAGATTGATTTTATATCCTGAAACTTTGCTGAATTTGCTTATCAGTTTCAGGAGTTTTTGGGCTGAGGCGATGGGGTCTTGTAGGTATACTATGATGTTATCTCCAAATAGAGACAATTTGGCTTCCTCCTTTCCTATTTGAATACCCTTTATTTCTTTTTCTTGCCTGATTGCTCTGGCTAGAACTTCCAGTACTGTATTGAATGGGAGTGGTGAGAGAAGGCATCCTTGTCTAGTGCCAGATTTCAAAGGGAATGCTTCCAGGTTTTGCCCATTCAGTATGATATTGGCTGTTGGTTTGTCATAAATAGCTTTTATTATTTTGAGATATGTTCCATCAATTCCAAGTTTATTGAAGGTTTTTAGCATAAAGGGCTGTTGAATTTTGTCAAAGGCCTTCTCTGTGTCAATTGAGATCATCATGTGGTTTTAGTTTTTGTTCCTATTTATGTGGTGAATTACTTTTATAAGACTTGCATATGTTGAACCAGCCTTGCATCACCGGGATGAATCCTATTTGATCATGGTGGATAAGTTTTTTGATGTGCTGTTGCAATCGGCTTGCCAGTATTTTAGTGAAGATTTTTGCATCTATTTTCATCATGGATATTGGCCTGAAGATTTCTTTTCTTGTTGAGTCTCTGCCAGGTTTTGGTATCAGGATAATGTTGGTCTCATAAAATGAGTTGGGATGGATTCCCTCTTTTGCATTTTTTGGAATAGTTTCAGAAGGAATGGTACCAGCTCTTCTTTGTGTGTCTGGTAGAATTTGGCTGTGAACCCATCTGGGCCTGGGCTTTTTTTGTGTGGTAGGCTCTTAATTGCTGCCTCGACTTCGGACCTTGTTATTGGTCTATTCATAGTTTAGGCTTCCTCCTGGTTTAAGATTTGGAGGACACAAGTGTCCAAGAATTTATCCATTTCTTCCATGTTTACTAGTTTATGTGCAGAAAGTTGTTTGTAATATTCTCTGATGATGGTTTCAATTTCTGTGGAATCTGTGGTGATTTCCCCTTTATCATTTTTTATTGCATCTATTTGGTTATTCTCTCTTTTCTTTTTTATCAGTCTGGCTAGTGGTCTGTCTATTTTGTTGATCTTTTCAAAAACCCAACTCTTGGATTTACTGATTTTTTGAAGGGTTTTTCGTGTCTCTATCTCCTTCCGTTCTGCTCTAATCTTAGTTATTTCTTGTCTTCTGCTAGGTTTTGAGTATTTTTAATCTTGCTCCTCTAGCTCTTTCAATTTTGATGATAGGGTGTCAATTTTGGATCTCTCCACTCTTCTCATGTGGGCACTTATTGCTATATATTTTCCTCTAGAGATTGCTTTAAATGTGTCCCAGAGATTCTGGTATGTTGTGTCTTCATTCTTGTTGTTTTCAAAGATCTTCTTTATTTCTGCTTTCATTTCATTGTTTATCCAATCAACACTCAAGAGCCAGTTCTTCAGTTTCCATGAGGCTGTGCGGTTCTGAGTTAGTTTCTGGATTCTGAGTTCTAACTTGATTGCACTATGGTCTGAGAGAGTGTTTGTTATGATTTCAGTTGTTTTGCATTTGCTGAGGAGTGCTTTACTTCCAATTATGTGGTCAATTTTAGAGTAGGTGTGATGTGGTGCTGAGAAGGATGTATATTCTGTGGATTTGGGGTGCAGAGTTCTGTAAATGTCTATCAGGTTTGCTTGTTCCAGGTCTGAGTTCAAGTCCTGGGTTTTCTTGTTAATTTTCTGTCTGGTTGATCTGTCTAATATTAACAGTGGAGTGTTAAAGTCTCCCACTATTATTGTGTGGGAGTCTATGTCTCTTTGTAAGTCATTAAGAACTTGCCTTATATATCTGGGTGCTCCTGTATTGGGTCCATATATCCTTAGGGTCATTAGCTCTTCCTGTTGTATAGATAGATCCTTTTACCATTAGGTAATGTCATTCTTTGTCTCTTTTGATCTTTGTTGCTTTAACGTCTATTTTATCAGAGATGAGAATTGCAACTCCTGCTTTTTTTTTTGCTCTCCATTTGTTTGGTAAATCTTCCTCCATCCCTTTATTTTGAGCCTTTGTGTATCCTTGCATGTGAGATGGGTTTCCTGGATACAGCACACCAATGGGTTTTGGCTTTTTATCCAATTTGCCAGTCTGTGTCTTTTGATGGGTTCATTTAGCCCATTTACATTTAGGGTTAATATTGTTATATGTGAATTTGATACTGCCATTTCGATGCTAGCTGGCTGTTTTGCCCGTTAGTTGATGCAGATTCTTCATTTTGTTGATGCTCTTTAGCATTTGGTATGTTTTTGGAATGGCTGGTACTGGTTGTTCCTTTATATGTGTAGTGCCTCTCTCAGGAGCTCTTGTAAAGCAGGCCTGGTGGTGACCAAATCTCTGAATACTTGCTTGTTTGCAAAGAATTTTATTTTTCCTTCACTTATGAAGCTCAGTTTGGCTGGATATGAAATTCTGGGTTGAAAGTTCTTTTCTTTAAGGATGTTGAATATTGGCCCCCACTCTCTTTTGGCTTGTAGGGTTTCTGCCGAGAGATCTGCTGTGAGTCTGATGGGCTTCACTTTTTGGGTGACCTGACTTTTCTCTCTGGCTGCCCTTAGCATTTTCTCCTTCATTTCCACCCTGGTGAATCTGACGATTATGTGTCTTGGGGTTGCTCTTCTTGTGGAATGTGTTTGTGGTGTTCTCTGTATTTCTGGACTTGAATATTAGCCTGCCTTGCTTGTTTGGGGAAATTTTTGTGGATAATATCCTGAAAAGTATTTTCCAGCTTGGATTCATTCTCTTCATCACATTCTGGTACACCTATTAAACATAGATTAGGTCTCTACACATAGTCCCACATTTCTTGGAGACTTTGTTCATTCCTTTTTGTGCTTTTTTCTCTAATCTTGGCTTCTCGTTTTATTTCATTGAGTTGATCTTCGACTTTTGTTATCCTTTCTTCTGCTTGGTCAATTCGGCTGTTGAAACTTGTGCCTGGTTCGCAAAGTTCTCGTGTTGTGTTATTCAGCTCCTTCAATTCACTCATATTCCTCTCTAAGTTGTCCATTCTTGTTATCATTTCCTCAAATCTTTTTTCAAGGTTCTTAGTTTCTTTGCATAGATTTAGAACATGTTCTTTTAGCTCACGGAAGTTTCTCATTACCCACCTTCTGAAGTCTGCTTCCGTCATTTCATCACACTCATTCTCCCACCAGCTCTGCTCCCTTGTTGGTGAGAAGTTTTGGTCCTTTGTAGGAGGTGAGGTGTTCTGGTTTTGGGTGTTTTCCTCCTTTTTGCGCTGGTTTCTTCCCATCTTTGTGGATTTATCCACCTGTCTTCTGAGTGGTTGCTGATTTTCCGGTTGGGTCTCTGAGTGGATGTCCGGATTGTTGGTGAAGTATTTCTGTTTCTTAGTTTTCTTTCTAACAGTCTGGCCCCACTGCTGTGGGATTGCTGAGGTCCACTCCAGGCCCTGCTTGCCTGGGAAACTCCTGTAGCAGCTGCAGAACTGTGAGGGTTGCTACGAGATTCTTCTTCTGCTCTCTTTGTCCCTGAATGATGCCTGCCAAATGTCAGTCTGATCAGTTCTTTGTGAGATGTCTCTTTGTATATATGGGGGTCAGGGAGCTCCTTGAGGAAACAGTCTGTACTTTAATACAAGCTCTAGTGCTGAGCTGTGTGCTCTGTTGTTCATTCAGGGCTGCTAGGCAGGTACATTTAAGTCTGCTGCAGCAGAACTTGTAAAGCCCCCTTTTTTTTTCCTCAGGTGCTCTGTCCCGGGGAGTTAGGGCTTTATTTATGAGTATCTGTTACACTTTCCTGCCCAACGAGGAGGCAGTCTAGTCACTACTTGCCTGTAGTGGCTATGATGAGCTGCAGTGGGCTCCGCCCTGTTGCCATGAGCTCCGCCCTGTTTCTATCGGCTCCGCCCTGCTGCTGTGGGCTCCGCCCTGCTGTCCTGGGCTCCGCCCTGCTGCCATGTGCAATTCCCTATAGTCCTATTTTTATGGGTGTGGTTAGAACTGCAGTGGCGATGATGGTCCGCCTCTGTAGTGGTGGACTCTCTCTGTTATGGCAGGTTTCCTCGACAATGGCAGGCTGCGTCAGCAATGGCTGAGTACCTCCGTAGGGGTGGTGTGCCTCGGTAGTGGCGGACGCCCCTCCCCCACTGAGCTGCACTGTCCTGGGTTCAGCTGTGCTTGCCATGAAACTCTCAACCCCAAGCATTTCCAATTGCTGTTTTGTTTGTTTTTGTGGGGGTGGGACCCACTGAGCCTGATCACCTGGCTCCCTGCCTCAGAGCCCTTTTTTTTTTTAAGTTGAAAGGTTGACTCTCTCCCAGGTGTTCCAGTCACCTGCTGCAAGGGCGCTGGGATCTGTGTGATTTCCCGTGCAGGAACCCACTGCACCAGCTCAAACCACGTTGCTGCCCAGGAATCTCCTGGCCTGGCTTTCTGTTTAAGTTCCGTTTAATCAGATGAATGTGCTAATCTGCCTTCTGAAATCTCCAATTGACAGTTTAACAGGGCAACCAAACCAGTGTATTTTGTACGGAGTGTCGCTGCACTGCGGCCTCGGCCCAAACAGCTGCGCCGGCCCAAACTGCCACCCTGGCAGCCCATGGGGCTCTTACACCTGGGAATCTCCTAGTCTGTGGACAATGATGATCCATATGGAAATGTGGCATCCACATACCCTCTGCAGTTTCACTGGGAGCTGCAATCCTGAGTTGGTCCTACAGCGCCATCTTTGTGTCTATTTTCAAGTACTTGTTTCATCAGATTTGACTTCCAGATTATCTACATCTTTTCCATGAGGAAAAGCAGTCACACTGCACAAGGTTTTTATTTGCCTTTTTGGTAACAAGCTTAAGAAACAAGATTTTCTGACTTATCAAGGTAATTCCTCTTGTGTCTTTATTAGATTTTTGATTGTTTAGGAAAAGTGAGATTTAATTAAGATGTTTACATCCATAAAGGTTTTTACATCCATATAATTTTCTGTATTGCATTTGAGGTCTTCTAATTCTTATTCTTGCTTAAGTGAATAACTGTTATTTTATAACCACCTATGATTCCATTTTGAGCAAATGTCTTGAGCTTTTTAACATCTTTGACAAATGTCCTCAAATCAAATAAACATTGCTAATACTTTACCTTTTGTTTTCTAGAATCAATAAGCTTTATTATTTTAAACTATTTATAACTTACAAAAATAATAGAGATTACATTTAACTAAAAGCTCCAAAATTTGAGAACTCTTCAGTTCCACTGGGCTAATCTGTTTTGCATTGTCAATGTACTGTAGCTAAAGCTATACAAGTTATAAAATAAAGCTGTATATGACAACAGTTATATATATAGACATATAACAATATATGGATTATGCATATAGTACCCTCCTTCTGAGCCCATGGATCATCATGGAAGGGGGTTAGGTGGATGAGACTGCAAGACATGGTTTTGAAAGGTAAAATTATTTCAAACCCTCCAAATAATCAAAGACTTGCCCATAGATATCTAAACATCTGATGTCTCAACACATAGAATTGATAAACACATCAGTTTTGTCAACTTTCTTTCTTGGCTTTTGGTTTTGGCTTTTGTTTTACTTAAAAGTATTCTAATTATTAATGTGTGGCTGCCCAACTTCATTCTCCTCTAGACTAGAACACGGAAACCAGCTCTAAGTCTTTTGATTTGAAATCTGTTAACTGCAGGAGTTCCAGTGAGGGATGTGATGGATCCAGGGAAGGTAGACACACCACCCTGGCATCTATATGGCAGCTTGGCCATCAATACTACCTTTGGCATTTCTTCACCAACAAAATGGCAAATGTATATTAAAAAATAAAATTCTAAGTGTGTCACAGACTGAAAAGACCCCCTGCTTTAGCCAAGAGAACCCCAGGAGAAAAAGAACTTAAAAACTTATTTCCCAGCTATAATAGTGAAATGGGAAAGTTTCCCTTGTCCCCTTTGCAGGACACACAACAGGGGGACTGGCTTGCTTCTTCAGTGCCCAGATGCTCAAACCTCTCGGGGAGCATACAGATGGGCAGGCTGTGGCTCCGACCCCACAGCATTGTCTAGGGGTGGATGCTTACAGCTCCTCAAGCCCCAATGGGTGTTTGCTACTGTGTGTTCTTTTAGTTTTGCCATCTATAGGCAGCTTGTGTTAACCTGCTCAATTAGACCCTCTACCTGGTAACAAGGATGAAGGGTTTTTTGTATCCTGGGTTCTTGTCTGGGTGTACCAGAAGAATTGGATCACACCTGACCTTGTAGAATGAGTGCAAGGTTTTATTGAGTGGAGATACCTCTCAATAGAAGGGGGAAGCCAAAAGGTGATGGAGTGGGAAGGGTTTACCCTGGATTTGGGCCACTCAGCAGCCTGGGCTCTCCTCCAACTGCCACTGCCAAACTCTGCCTCATTCTGCTCCTCAATGGCCTATGAGTGTGAGTCTGTCCTGTGCTGCTCCGCCAGCATACTCCCCTCGACACTCTCTTGACATCCAGCCCCTTGTGTCTTCTTTGGCTGATGTGTTCTTCTTGACATCCAGCTGCATGAGTGTGTGCCTGCTAGGGTCTCAGGGTTTCTATAGGCTTAGGATGGGTGTGTAGCAGGCCAGAGTGGTCTTGGGAAATGCAACTTTTAGGCAGGAAAACAAAAATGCCTGTCTTCTCCTAGGACTGCGAGCACAGGCCCAGAAGTAGAGCTGTAGTCAGGGACCACGCCCTCTACTACCCAGCACTTCCCTTCCCCACCTTACATATAATTTAGGGGGACCACCCCCTTCCTTTCCCAGGACTTCCTTCTATATCAGTAAGACAGGAAGTCTGACACATCTTGCTATAGCATCTCACTTTTGTTGTTTAGTCACAACAACCAAAGACCAGCATTGTTAAAATGGAGATCATAAGATTGACAGAACAGACTTTTTGGTGTCAGTAAGATACCAAATTATAAATAGGACATAAGGCTATTGGAGGCAAAGGTTAAGTCACAAACTCCTACACTTAAAAAGTAAACTATATTCTAACTACCATGAGGTTTCTCCTTTATGTGTAACAGCTAAACAAGCCTTGAGATAAGCAATATCAAAACAATTTCTAACTCTGCCACGTGCTGACTAACTGACTCTCAGCCACTGTCCCACCAGCCATCACTACAACTTTGGGTGGACAAGGGATGGATTTCAGTAACTTTCTCCAGATAAGGATACCACTGACTATGGAACAGTTCTGGCCAGTTTATAGAGATTATGTACTAGTGTGCTTTTGTATCCTGAGAAAAGCTTTCTGACTTATAGAATCTAATTGTAGCACATTTTAATGTTGTCTCCACCCCAAAGTAAAATGTGTTTTATGTTACATGCTTGTCTGTTCAATATGCATGTGTCAGACCACTTCATAAATATTCATAGCCCCTTCACTTGTTGAATATGTATGTTTAGCCAACTTGTATTCATATCCCACTGGAGCCCTGGGTACTACTGACAGTGGGAAACACATTTATTGACTTTCTTATGGATATGAGGACCATATATTTTGTAGTTAACACCAGTCTATTTCCTGAGTCAAGTAAGAATATGATGGTTAGAGAAATGCCAGGAGAAACTTTGACTCATCTTTTTCTATAGCCTTTAGATGGCCATCTTGGAGACCATAATTGCTAGGAAAAAACTAAAACAGATGAACCATAGTCTAAAAAGCAGCATTGCAAAAACAACGAGGAACTAATTTAACTTGGAATAAGGTGTCGTCATTTGCTCTGTTGTAAATTAGAATGGCTCCCTGAAGTGGACACAAATTGAGTTATTTTAACTTATTATATGATATGCCATTCCATGTTTCTGCCCCAGTGGAAAAAATCAGCAAATACTTTAAGAAACATAGCAAATATGTCAGGACCACTCACCCCACAGATGTGGTACGATATCCTTTTTGACTGGGAGGTTAGGTCTTCCTAAAGAGTAAAAAGGAAAAAAAAGAAACAAGAATCTAAACAGAGACTTTCATTCCACTCCACATTAACCCCACTCAGCATGCAAGCCAAGTAGCCACATGAGAGAAGATGCCTGATATACCTGATGTCGTACAACTATGGAATGAGTCTTTGACAGGGGGAAATTATAACAGTGAAACAGCAAAAGAACTAATACAACTAAGTCAATTATTGTTTATGGGCCTTTAGTTATTTCTGCATGTAGGCTAGGATAGATTTAGAAGACTGGGAAAACATGCAGAAAAAGCAATCATGCAGTTTTTAAAACAAACTCTGGGATTAAGGGAGAAGTATGTAAACAAGTATGTTTTATTAAACATTTATAGCAGCATTGTGACCTGACCAAGGACAAAGGAGCTCCCCACCTCCTTGGACTCTCATTGGTGCCAGATGTCATTAGTCCTAGATGGGTTAAATAGAGAATTCTACCAAACATTTAAGGAAGAGATTATGCCAATTGTATATATTTTCTTTCTGAAGGTAGGAGCAGATACAGTATTTCCTAAATCATTCTATGAGGCTGGCATTACTCTAATACATGGATAGACAAATAAACTGTGGTATATACAGACACTGGAATATTATTAAGCACACAAAAAGAGTTATCAAGCTGTGAAAACATGAAACATACTATATGATTCCATGGACATTCTGGAAAAGTCCATGCCATGGATACCAAAAAAATAAAAATAAAGACCAGTGGTTGCCAGGGGTTGGGAAGAGAGACTTCAGAAGAGTAGACAGAGCACATAGGATTGTTAGTGCCATAAAACTACTCTATATGTTAAAGAGTGGATGCATGTCATTATACGTTTTTCCAAGCCTGTACAATGCACAACACCAAGGTGGAACTCTAATGCAAATCTTGAACTGTAGGTGCTAATGATATGTCAGTGTAGTTTCATCAGTTGTAACAAATGTACCAGTCTGGTGGGGGATGTTGATAATGGGAGAAACTATGCATGTGTGGAGGCAATAGGTATAAAGGGAATCTTGAGAACCATCTACTCACTTTTGCTGTGAACCTAAAACTCCCCTAAAGAAAGCAAAGCTTATTTTTAAAAAATAATATTATACTTTTTCTACTTTGAAGAATATGACACTGTTTTAATGAAAGTTTCATTGTTATTTATATATGGTAAGGCCAAGAATTCAGGAGATAACTATCATTGAAAAGACAGTTTGCTATGCTCACAGACCCTAAGAGGCAGGCGATACCCCATATGATAGGAAGGAGGGTCTTACAAGGATTCTCTTTCAACCAGGAACATTCGGGGGAAGAAGGACAGGGACAGTGTGCAAAAAGCCTTTATTTGTGATTTCTGTGGGAAGTAATGAGTAAGGCGAGATAAGCAGTCATAGGACTGGCTAGTTTGAATAATTTCAGCAAGCCCTGGAGTTATGGAGCTCTCCATAGTTTTATGGAACCTGTCCCTTTGTGATCAGGGCAGGTAGACAGTGGCCCAGAATGTCAGAGCCTAATAAAAGAGATACCAGGTTGGGAATATAGAAACTGGATTGTTGGGTATACAGTTGAAAAATGCATTCATGGGAGAGTTGTTCACTGTCTTTAAGATGGGCTAACCCTGAGGGGTGGTCCCACCAGGATCAGCAAGATATCTAAGCGTCACCACCATCATCATCATAAAGGAACCTGGTTAATATAGATATGTTATAGGATGTACCTGCATTTTCTTTCTAAATAAAGTGATTTATGTTGTTGAGAAAATACTATAATTTGTGTTTTGCCTCATTTTAAGCAATCAGTTGGGTTTAGTGAGTCCTGCCACTGATTATAGCTGTTTTTTTCCTGTGTTGATAACAAATGCAGCAACAAACATTTCCAAGTGTTTTTATTAAGTCGAATATCTGTCTAAGGTTAATGAATAGAGTGTAACTGTATATTCTACATGCAGTAAAAATCAATAAACTGTGCTATACTGCTGCCTCAAGCCACAATAAAATTCCAGGAGTTCATTGTTGAAAATAATACATCTAAAATGATATTAAGTATAATTTGACTATAGTGAAAGAAAAGAGTTGGATATGATTCAACTAAAGGAAAAAACCTCATTATTTGGATAAAAATAAATATATTTTCTCTACCCACATTCTACCTTCTACATTCTAACCCCTTACCATAAAATCCTACTATACCTACATTCTATCCCATCACAGTAAAATCCAAAATTCTGAACTATTTATCCTGAAAGTCCAAAGGGAACAAAAACATAGATTATAGAATTCTATAAATTATATATGAGGTGTATAGTTTTCTGCCCATATTATCTCTGTAGTGTGTCAGTCTAGCTCATTTCACCATTACCAGTTTTATAGGTACTTCTTTTCCTTTTTTCTTTTCTTTTCTTTTTTTTTGAGATGGAGTCTCACTCTGTCACACAGGCTCGAGTGCAGTGGTGTGATCTCAGCTATCTGCAACCTCTGCCATCCAGGTTCAAGCGATTCTCCTGCCTCAGCCTCCCAAGTAGCTGGGATTATAGGTGCCTGCCACTGTGCCTGGCTAATTTTTGTAGTTTTTCGTAGAGACAGGGTTTCTCTCCATGTTGGCCAGGCTGGTCTTGAACTCCTGACCTTGTGATCCAACCACCTCGACCTCCCAAAGTGCTGAGATTGCAGGCGTGAACCACACGTCCAACCATAGGTGTCTTTTTCTAGGACCCTCTTCCTACAGGATCTGTAGGAAGACCTATAGTTTCCTGGTTCTCATCATGTTCCCAAAGTAAATAGGATTATTTCGTGGGTCCTTGGTTTTATTTTATAATTATATAATTATTAATGTTTTATCATAATATTAAATAATTTATGAAAGTTATTAAATAATTTGGTCCTTACAGGCAAACTCATCAGATATTCAGAGTCTTCTTTGATCAGCAACATTAACTGCAGATACATATTTTATATTTTATTCAGTCTTCCTAGAGTTCAGTAAATGGTCTAGATACTCATTCCCATTTCTTTCTTACAAAAAACATAGTTCAAGCACTAATTAAATTAACGGCTAATTAATATTTCCAGAGCATATGTTTGTATATCTTGCTGTTGTTAATTTATAGAAAACAGTGGGCAGTTGCCTTTTAATGAAGATTATTGCTGCATAGAATCTAAGCTCTAAAGGAAGTCAGAGGCCTGACTTTCTTTTTTCTTCTGCAACTGCTTGGAGTACTTTAGAATGCTCTGTACTTTTCCTTTCTTGTGGATGTGTTTAGAATGTTTGGCCACATCAATATCATTAATTAATTACTATATAATAAATGTATTAATATCAGCCATATTTTTTAGAAACTCTTCTTTCCCTTTGTTGGCATTCACCCACTGACACAGTTTGGCTGTGTCCTCATCCAAATCTCATCTTGAACTGTAACTCCCACAACTCCCATGTGTTGTGGGAGGGATCAGGTGAGAGATAATTGAATCACAGGAGTGGTTTCACCCATACTGTTCTCCTAGCAGTGAATAAGCCCCGTGATATCTGATGGTTTTGTAAGTGGTTTCCCCTTTTGCTTGGCTCTCATTCTTTATTTTCTGCCTGCTGCCATGTAAGACGTGCCTTTTGCCTTCCATCATGAATGTGAGGCCTCCCCAGCCATGTGGAACTGTGAGTCCATTAACCTCCGTTTCTTTATAAATTACCGAGTTTCAGGTATGTTTTTATCAGCAGTGTGAAAACAGACTAATACACCCACCCACAACTTGCTCTTCATATATGTATGTTTTTCAGTAGAGGGCATGTTATTTCTCTATATTATTGTGATTGGCATGATAATTTGGTTTTTCATTGATGAGTGCTGAGATATTGACAGTCTTCTCATATACAAAGTGATGCAATTCACACTATAGTTTCTTGCCCTTACTATATTTGCCATTTAAATTATTTTCCTTTAAAGAAAAAAATAATATTTAAAATTTAATTGATTCATTCAGGTATTTCAGTGATTAATGCTTTGCTATCTTTTGCTTCCTGGTTCAAACATTACCTCCTCAGAGATGGCTTCCTCAGCTATCATATGCAAGTAAGTTTCAAAAACTCAGGCTCTGTTTATCACTTTATTTTTATTAATTTATTTTATGTATTACTAGATGGCAGCGTTTGGTTTATTTTATTCCATTAAACAGCTCTCTCCCATGATAGTATCCTCCATTAAAATGAGTCTTTGTTTGTCCCATTATTCAGAAACTATTGGTTGAGGAAGTTGAAAAAAAGAGGGAGTGGTATTATCCTCATTTAAAAATGAGAATTCCGGGATGTTGATAAATTCATCAGTATTACATGCTGAGTTCTCCAAAAAATGGCTAATGTGAGTTTGGAGGTCAGGATTCCCAAGATCTGTAGTTGCCAACCTGGAAACTGAGGAGGGCCAATAACATAATTCCAGTCTAAAGCCCTGAGAATCAAGATTGTCAATGGCGTAAGTTTCGGGGTAATCTGAGTCCAAAGATGGAAGACCCATGTCTTAGCTTGAAGATAGTCTGGCAGAGAACAAATTCCCTGTTATTCAGCCCTTTTGTTCTATTTATCCCTTCAATATATTGTATAGTATGCATACCCACACTGTGGAGAACAATCTACTTTACTGTCTCTATTGATTCAAGTGTAAATCTTATCAAAAAATACTCTCATAGACACACCCATAATAATTAACCACCTATCTTGATAGTCTCTGGCCAAGTTAAATTGACACATAAAATTAATCATCATTACACTTGTTGACAGGTGAAAGCTGATACATTATGATTTTTCACCAAATAATGTTATTTGCCATATCATACTGCTTTTCTTTTGAGGCAGGTGTCACATGATACATTGCTTTTTAAACTCCCTTTAAATCTATACGCCAGGTGCATTTTAGCTCATTACGCATTTGTGAATTGATCATTTCAATATTAAGCTATTAAAGGTTGATGACAGTAGTACAGAGTGACTTCAGTATTATTTGAAATGCTCAGAATCTTTGTATGTGTGAAGCTATATGTATGAAAACTAGAAATTTCTATAAATTTTGGTACAATCTATCAGTGTCAATAATAAGCGAATCTCTGAGGGAGAAAGAAATCTACAGTTTAAACATGCACCCAGAGAGGCAGCTGCTTATCTATGAATTAAGACAGTTGAAACCTCTAAATATTTTCTACCTCTCAAATGGACAAAAATGAATTTTTTCATCTTCTTTCAACGTGGTTCATAGTCATTTGTTTGAGCTCAAAAGAAAATTTCTTTGTTGTCTTTATACATTCTCACACCTCTTTTTGGAAAACTATATAAAGTACATAGCAACAACTAAAACATATGTTTCTATATTTATTCACATTTTCTCAGGTAAAATATTCTTCTGAGATTTTATTCAATATTGACATTCAGAGTCACTATAGAAGGGAAAAATGTCAACATACTTCACAAAATAAACAGAACAAAACAAATAGTTTCCCAAATGCCTTTGCATTTCAGCACATTCTAACTTCCACATGGCACACACTCTAATTTAATTTGGCAATCATGTGCATTGCAATTTCTAATATATAACATAGTATGATCTTTTCTGTCACTATTTAATTTTTATATTGTATTTATGTATCACAATTGGCAATTTATCTTGAATTATAAGGACTTGATTGCCCATTATGACAGAAATGAAGAAAGCTGCATCACCTGTACTTACAGTCCCACTCCTAATTTTATACACTCAGCACTGATCCTTGGCTTTCTCATGCATTATTTGTCATTTATTTTGAAGCCTTTTATTCTACCCCAAAACATTGTCTTTGCACAGTGAGAAAACAAAAGCCCCAAATATTTGTCACATTTTCTATTCACTGGGTTCTTTGTCTGCAGGTTTGCATTTGTTTGTTTGTTTAGAGAAAGAGTCTTATTCTGTCTCCCAGGCTGGAGTGCAGTGGCGCAATCAATCTCAGTTCACCACAACCTCTACCTCCCTGGTTCAAGCAATTCCCCTGCCTCAGCCTTCCAAATAGCTGGAATTACAGGGGCATGCCACTATGCCTGGCTAACTTTTTTTCTATTTTTAGTAGAGATGGAGTTTCACCATGTTAGCCAGACTGGTCTTGAACTTCTGATTTCAGGCAATTCGACCACCTCAGCTTCCTAAAGTGCTGGGATTACAGGTGTGAGCCACCATACCTGGTCCAGGTTTGTATTTGTACCCCTCAGCCTCTGCTATTTCTAAGCAGGCTATAGCATTTTAAAACAATGCCTAAATTTGTTATTTTTATAGTAGGTATGCTATAGTGTAGAGAAAAGTAGACTGGTGTTTCTCAAACGTTGTATTATGTAGGCCTGTGAATTGCTTGAAAACACATTTAAAGACAGATTTTGATTCAGGTCTGGGGCTTAAAATTTTGCATTTCCAGCAAGGTATATACTACTGATCTAAGGACCACACTTTGAGAAACAAGGCAGTAGAATTTTCTTGGCTCAGATTTTCATACTATCTTGTAAAGTCACCTAAATTTTTGTAAATTTATTTCCTTGACTGTAAATGGTTATAACAAACTCAAGCCTATTTTATAATGTTCTTCTGAGTCAGAATCATTCCCAAATACATTTATCAGCCATAACCTGCTATATAAATTAGAGAGAGTAGTAGTGATTTTTTTTTCTTTTTCCCTGTAGTTTTTAAATCTCTGTAACTTAATTGAAGCTCTCTCTGGTTAATTTTCATTCACTTGCAAATTGCTAAGGATCTGTTCTTGGATGTTGACCAGACTATTGGCCTAAGAGTAGGCCGTGTGGTTTCTGAGTCTTATGTTATACCCATATGGATATATGGATACCTCAATATTACCAGTCAAAAGTATTATTGGACAGTGGTATCGTACAATGCTATTTTACCTATCATTATGTATGCAAGTCTTAGAACAATTACTTTGTTCAGTACATTCTCAATAAATTTGCTGAATAAAATTAATTACTCTATTGGCTATGGTCTGAATTATGATGTCCCCTATAAAGATGATGGCATTAGGAGGTGCCACCTTTGGGAGGTGGTTATTTCATAAAAGTAAAGCCTTCAAAAATGAAACTAATGACCTTATTAAAAAATAAGTAAATACAGGGTTCCAGAGAATGGCCTTGCCCCTTTTACTATGTGAGGATAGAACTGGAAATTTCCACTTATGAAGATACCGGAAAATAGGCCCTCACCAGGCCCACTAGTACATTGGTCCTGGACTTTGATCTTCCAGATGTGTGAGGAATAAATTTCTGTTGTTTATAAGCTAACTAGTTTAGAGTATTTTGTTATAGCAGCCTAAATTAATTAAGACAATATTAACTGAGTGAATTATTGCTTCATTTATTAATTCAACACATATTTTAAAACCATCTACTGGACTAAATATTGTGATATAAAGAGTAAAATACAGTCATTATTCTTAAGGGCTCATAATGGAATGACAAATTATTCATAGGTATCATTACCTATGAATAAATAAAATAAAAATACGTATAAAGTGATGTTGGTGCATGAAAAAGAAAGTCTCATCAATAGATTGTTCAGTCAGAATAAGGCAGACAATAAATTGTCATTTGAAACTATGACCACAAAATTTTTAGGTAGTGATATTGAATGGTAATTTATGTAATGAATAAAACCTAAGTTGAATATCTTTCAGGTTTCACTCCAGTTTTATAGTTTTATACATTTTTAAAATTTATTTATTATCAAGACATATGACAAACTCAGAGTAATAATTTACCATATAAGAAACTTTTGTGTAGGGTCAAATAAAGAATTTGATTAATTGAGAGAACACTGGTTATAATAGAAATTATTATTGTAGAAATGATTAACTAATTAGACAATAATCTTGGGAAAGGAAATGAAAATGAGAACCTGATTAACGTATCTAAATAGTCCTTTTAAGACGGAAAGAAGGTATAACTCTCTTGTTCAAATACTATCACCTTAAAATTATCACCTCTCTTGTTCAAATACTATCATCACTCAACTCACTGACCTCTTGATTTCAAGGGCTTCATAGAGCAGAATGATATTAAACCTTACATCTTACAGGGCAAAATGTAAATATGAGCAGAGGTGATTTTCTTTTTCTTTCTTTCTTTTTTTTTTTTTTTTTTGAGATGGAGTCTCGCTCCGTTGCCCAGGCTGCAGTATAGTGGCTTGATCTCAGCTCACTGCAGCCTCCTCCTCCGGGGTTCAAGTGATCTTCCTGCTTCAATCCCCCGAGTAAGCTGGAACTACAGGTGCCCACCACCACACCCACCTTATGTTTCTATTTTTAGTAGAGATGGGGTTTCACCTTTTTGGTCAGGCTGGTCTCAAACTCTGGACCTCAGGATATCCACCTGCCTCGGCCTCCCAAAGTGCTGGGATTACAGACATGAGTCACCATGCCTTTGCCTAGAAGCTGATTTTCAAAAGAACAGAGTGGTGTTTTCTCTCACCTCACCCAGGGTATTATGACTAAGTCAAAAACAGTTCTTTTATATCCCTGTAGAAAACATTTGCTAAGAAAGGGCTGTTTTGCCTTGTTTCTTGTTTTCTTTTTAACTCAGTGGTTTCATCAGATGAGATAGTTATTTGTTTTGTGCTACTGGGTTTGAAATGAAACATATCTCTTGAGTACTTGAACTCTTCTCTGAGAAGTCAAATGCCTTTGTCTAGCTGCAATTTCTCTCTTCAATGTGAATAATTGAGTTCCCAAAGATAGGTTTGAAATATGAGATATACCTGATTTCAGTGTAAATTGAAGCATTTATTTCTCCTTCCCTGTCACTATATTCTTTTAGTATGAAACATAAGTAATCCTTCTGCCTCTAGGTCAGTAATAGAGATATATTTGTCATACTAAATTTCTACAACTTTTTTAAAAAAGCCATCACATTAATGTTTTAGATCGAAACATTATAAAAGGGTATGTACTGATAAACTAATTTTCTCTTAAAGGAATTAGCTTTTATAGTTGACCTAGCAACAAGATACCAAATTAATTGTTTTTTTATAAGGGCTATTAATCATAATGATGACAATTCCACACAATGAACCCACGAGTAATTGAATATTGCTGCTCACTTTAAGTATATTTAAATCACTCAGCATGTTTTAATGCTGCAGATGGAAGAGTTTCTAAGTGGTTGGAGACAATCCATAAGCTAATTGCTAAGCTGTGGTGGCATTTTCATTTATTATAGACCATTCAACCATTAATTGTGTATGGTGACACGGTTCACTGAAGTTTCTCATTGAACAAGTTGCGAAGGTTAACTGGAGCCAAGTCAAAAAGAAGTCAAAAGTAAGGAAAAAGCATGGATCCCATCTATCACCATGCATATAACTAATACTAGATTTTTTTAAACTACAAAAGCCAAGCAACATTTTTAGAATAAAAATACTAAGTTACTTTTTTGATGAGTGATGCAAGGTATATAAATTCTTTGGGATGTATATTTATAAGCCTGTGACTGTTATTCTTATCTATCTTTACTTTTGAGAGAATTGAGACATTCTAATAAAGTTAATGCTTTTGAGTAAAATGAGCTGAAAGATTGTAGTAAAGTTAATGCTAATACTTGGAAATTTCAGAGCCAAATATATTAAATATTTAATTATTCAATCAGCAGTAGCTCTGTATCATTTGGAAGTATGTTGCCTTTCTTTCTTGTTATTTTGATTGTCCTAAGACACATAACACATTCCCTTATCTTTGGAAAATATCTCACAGGTGAGCCTAATTCCAAAGGTCTTGTTCCATTTCCTCCATTTTGACTGATCAGATTGCTTGGAGAGTAAAAATATTGCTACTGTTTCTTAGTATCTTGCATGTAATACATCATTAGAATTTCCCTATTTATAAGATAGAGATTACATGATCTTTGCTTAGGAGTAATTTTACTTGTCAAGAAATCTAAGCCATAATTATTTCTCATCGGAAAAGAAGGTACACACACAGACATAAAGGTAGAAAAAAAGTACCTCAAGATTATTATTCTTATTGTTCAATCTTGATATGCTTGTTTTTGTCTACGTTATATGTCCACTACTGAGTGGGTTATGTTACCATTTGTAACTACAGCTTGATGAATCAGTAGTTGCTCGATCTATATTGAGGATGTTTTATTACATTAGGTATATATGTTTTCATAGTAATTTATCTTCTTGACTTATTTTTTTCCTATCAATGGTAGTATCTCTCTTTAATTATTATGAGAAATTTTTACTGTTCTAGATTTTCTGATTTAAAAATTATACCACGGCCTCATTTTGCATTACATTTAACTGATACATCGTGTTCATATTTTTGGTTTAAACACTTGTAGATAGTGTTTAGCTATATCTTTTAACTTTGCTTTTAATTGTATCTCTTCTCGAGAGCAGAGGACCAGATTTTGTTTGATATAGCCCAAGCTCTGCATCTCTCCTTTTGAACAATGAATTGTGGCTCACGCCTGTAATCCCAGCACTTCGGGAGGCCGAGGCAGGTAGATCACGAGGTCAAGAGATCGAGACCATCCTGGTCAACATGGTGAAACCCCGTCTCTACTAAAAATACAAAAAAATTAGCTGGGCATGGTGGCGCACACCTGTAATCCCAGCTACACAGGAGGCTGAGGCAGGAGAATTGCCTGAACCCAGGAGATGGAGGTTGTGGTGAGCTGAGATTGTGCCATTGCTCCAGCCTGGGTAACAAGAGCGAAACTCCATCTGAAAAAAAAATAAAACATTTACGTTTATTTTCTGGAATATTTTTGTCAGTTATGTCAGCCATCTGATGTTATACTTTCTATCATTATTACTTATTGTTATAATTTATTTTTGTGTCTTAGTTTTTCCTTTGCTTGTTTCAAATCTATATATTCAAATTTTATTCTTGAGGTTGTGATACTTAAATTGGCATCAAATATCTGGATATATATATATATTTAATTCTAATTTTTCAAAATTTTTAAGTCTTAAATTCGTGTTTGTTTCATAAGCACATCCTGTTATCACATTTTTACCTCTCTGTTCTTCCCCCAACCCTACCATATTCTAAATGTCTTTGTCCTCCCAAAATAGATCCCTTGAAACCCTAATCCCAAGTGTAATGGGACTCAGGGATGGGGCCTTTAGGAAGTAAGTAATTAGATTTTGATGCAGTCATGAGTGTGCAGCCACCATGGATGGGATTTGTGTCCATCTAAGAAGAGAGAAAGACCAGAGCAACTCTCTGCCATGCAAAGATATGTCAAGAAGGTGGCCACCTGAAAATCAGAGAGAGGGCCTTCACCAGATACTGAATCAGCTGGCACTTTGACCGGCCTTCCCAGCCCCCAGAACTAAGAGCAATGAAGTGTTTACTGTTTAAGCCACCCAATCTGTAATATATTGTTATAGCAGCCCACTACTGACAAATACAAGCGCAACCCATTATGTTTTTATGACATAGAACCTATCTGTAGTATTTTTATGCATTTTTTTGGTGCCTCCTTTTTCATACAATAGCAACTTTGTTTAACTTAATTCTTAATTATCCTCCTGGGTATCTTATAATATCCTGAATTATCCTTCCTTGTTAGGATATTTTTAAGTGCATTTTCAAAAACAGTTTTGCTTGAATTTCAAATATTAATATGACTCTTAAAATACTTATTTTGTCTTCATATTTAAATTATGATTTTACTAGATATGAAATTTCAGGCTTACAGTTATTTTCCTTTGACATTTTGGAAATATGACCCCATTGTCTTTTTATATTCAATGTTTATACCAATAATATTTTCTAATTCGTTTTATTTTATAATTCTTTCTTGGGAAGATTTTACAATTTCATCCTTGTCTTTGATTTTTTAAATTTGGCAATATTGTTTTCAGCTCTAAATTCTTTCTTATGCACACCACTTAGCATTACATTAATTTTTAAAATATTAAGTCTCACAGTTTTCCTTTTTATGGCAATTTTTGTCACTATTTTTTCACATATATATATATATTTTTCTTTTTTCCTGCAAGTCGTTTACATGTAAAGAAATACCTTTATTTCTATCCTTTGTATCTCCTTACCTCATGTTTATATTTCATCTTAGTCCATTCATGAAGCTATAACAAAAAACCCACAATGGGTAATTTGTAGGCAATAATATCTATTTCTCATAGGACTAGAGCCTGGAAATCCAAGATAAAAGTGTTGGCAGATTGTGTCTGGTAGACTGCTCTCTGCTTCCAAAACGGTGCCTTTTACTGCATCCTCATAGGGCAAAATATGAAGACTCTATGTTCTCACACTGTGAAGGCTGAAGAGAAAAAGGTGTCAGTGAACTTCCTTCAACCTCTTTTAAAAGATCACTGATCCACCATGAAGGCAGATGCCTAATGACTTATGCTTCCCAAAGAGCTCCACCTCTTAATACCATTACCTGAGACTTAACTTCTGATACATGAATTTTGGAGGGAAACATGAATTTAAGCTATAGCAATTTTCTCTTTATCCATTTCTGATTTCTGATTTAGCTGTATCCATTTTGGTCTTTGACCCATTCATTGAGTTTGTTATTGGAAATACTGTAACTTTATATACAGTTGCCTTCATCACTCTCAAAATTATTGTTAATTCAACTGATCTCCTTTGGGAGATCATTTTGCATACAGAGTAACATGTATCATTCAAAGTAAGATTAATACAGATGACTATTAAAAATCCACACATTGGTGTGTGTTGAAACACTCAAACCCCAAACTCATGGATTATGGGTTTCCCTCCTATACAAGTCAGCATGATATATCATGCTTCAGTAGGAGACAATTTCACAATTTCAGTGGTTTAACAATATAAATGTTTATTTTTCTTTCATATGAAATCTGATTATGTTCTCAAACATTTTTAAAAGGAAGTGTCTTTCACGCAGAGATGCAATGATCTAGTTGACAGGGGTTCCACCCTCCTACAGCTGCACCATCTGGAACACTCATCCTCCCACTCAGAGGAAGCAAGATCAGAGACAATTGGAAGGTTGTGGGCCTGTGATCTTATACTTTGTCCTAGAAGTTACATGTTACTTCTGTCCATAGCCCATTAGCCAAAATATGTTACATAAAAACATTACTGAAAGGGAGCTGAAAAGTGAAACTTTCCAGTATAATTAGTTCTTCATTAAAATTACTGCACTATTTAAAATTATGAAATATAAACCACAGGGCTTATGGAAAAAATGAGGTTAGGAAAACATACACTCAAAAATTTTATCAGTGACACCTGATAAATAATAAAAAATGTAGGTACTATTAAAAATAATAATATAATTTTATGGTTAAGAAACATATAAATACTATTAAAGCAATGGCATTTTACCTTGAATTGGATCTAAGGTTAACTTGCAGAGGTGTGGGTCAGAATAATAGCATCTTGTGGGGGGTGGAAAGAGGGTTATCTAAAATAGGACTGTCCTAGTCCTTTTGGGCTGCTCTAACAAAATGCCATAAACTAGGGGGCTTATAAACATCAGAAATGTATTTATCACAGTTCTAGAGTCTAGGAAGTCAAAGATTGAGGTTTCAGCTGCTTCAGTATCTAGTGAGAGCTCACTTTCTTTTTCACAAATAGCACCTTCTTGCAGTGTTCTCAATGGTGGGTGAGGGTTTTTCAGGAGCCTTTTTTTATAAAGCCAGTCATTCCAGCCTGAAGGCCCTTGCCCTCATAAATTTTTACCTCCCAAAGGCCCTAAATTTTAATTTGATTGCCTTGGGGGTTAGGATTTCATTATATGAGGTTTGGACAGGTACTAACATTCAGACCATTCCAAGTTCTTTTTTTTTTTTTTGAGACGGAGTTTCGCTCCTGTTACCCAGGCTGGAGTGCAATGGCGCGATCTCGGCTCACCGCAACCTCCGCCTCCTGGGTTCAGGCAATTCTCCTGCCTCAGCCTCCCAAGTAGCTGTGATTACAGGCATGCGCCACCATGCCCAGCTAATTTTTTGTATCTTTAGTAGAGACGGGGTTTCACTA
>CM052650.1:30127864-30141812 GCA_028533165.1 Leontopithecus rosalia | reverse complement strand
GTACAGGCTTGAGCCACCACGCCTGGCCTCCAAGTTCTAATAGGTACCATGAATGGAAGTAACTAGCAGACTTTTGAAGTGTATGCAGCTTGCTTAATTCCTGTGTGAACTCATTCATCTGGGTACAGTTTTATGTGCACACCTCATGTTTTCCAGGATGAGTTTGCACATAAGTAAATGCAAAAACTTCATTTTGCTCAAACAGTTCTGACTATGTCAATCAAGTTGGAACAAATTTACATTTTCAAAACAAGCATTTAGCACAACCACCTATAGCTGGGAATGATGACTTGGCCATGATTACTATCAGTAAAGCCTACAGCACCGTTCTGTAAGTATTGTATGATTTAAATATCAATAATCTTAATGAAGTATTTATATTTTACTATTATTTTTATCTAATTATCATACAATATTTAATATCCCACTAGTAAAGACCAATTAGCATAAACATTAATGAAATCTGTGGTATGCAGTCTTTGTACATGACACTACACCTTCATTTATTAAAAACATCACTGGTTCTCTTTGGAGCCTTGATAGTAAACTTAATAAGATGAATATTATAGTTTCTAAAGTTCTATATCACTGAGCATTCTCAATTATTTATAACTACTGATTTATTAGAATTATGAGAAAAAGAGTCAATTGATTTAGATAATAATTTTTCTTCCTTCAGGACAAGACCATTGGAAAAAACCTCACAAAAAAAACACAAAAAACCTCTGATGCTTATATAGACTCTGATGCTTATATAAATTTTCTCTTTGTTTATTAAAACATTTTGGCCTTTATAATGCATTTGACATTTTTATTGCTTTATGTTCTGGCCTCTCAAACGTATTTATGCTACATATGATTTACATACCATGTTATATTACTTTGGTGAGAGTGTGTGTGTGTTTGTGTGTGTGTGTGTGTGTGTGTGTGTATTTATGAGATTAAACCCCCATGTATCCAAAGGGATTGTGCTCAAGGGATAACTGGGAAAACAGATAAAATAACAACTGTTTAGAGCTGCTGAAATTAATTACTTTCCTAAATGTTATCCCTCATCAACAAGACTCTCATCCTGGAATAAAATTGCAAATCGCCTTATCTGACCTAATGTCACACCTCTGTACAATCAAGAATCTTTGTGAAGCCGGGCGCAGTGGCTCACACCTGTAATCCTGGCACATTGGGAGGTCAAGGAGGGTGGATCACGAGGTCAAGAGTTTGAGATCAGCCTGGCCAACGTGGTGAAACTCCATCTCTACTAAAAATACAAAAATTAGCTGGGCGTGTTGGCACGTGCCTGGAGTCTCAGCTACTTGGGAAACTGAGGCAGAAGAATCGCTTGAACGGGGGAGGTAGAGGTTGCACTTCAGCCCTGGGCGACAGAGCAAGACTCCATCTAAAAAAAAAAAAAACTTTGTGAAATCCATTCTATTATATCAACAAAATTTCTTATTTCCAGTGTTGATTCATCATCTTATTTTAAACAAAATTACTACCATGCTTTCCATGCAGTCATCCAGTGGTGGTTGTTTCTCCTTTCAAACATACTGCTTCGCCTAGAGGCAAATGTCTTCTTCACCCTTCTGAGTTACATTCAGACAATCCTGTCTATAAACCATTCAGTTCCTCTGAAAATCATATGGCAGTTCAGTCTCCCATGCTATCCTTGTCAAAAATGGAAGATTTTAGCCCCTGAATCTTTGCCGCGCCCTGTATTTCTCCTGTCATATTGTTATTTTGGTATTCGTGTAGGGAACACTTCCAATATCTTCCTCTCTGATGCTCTTCTCCTTTAACTCACCTCTCATTGTTACATCCATTACAAGCACTTCATTAACACACAACTGTGTTTCTACCTCATTCCCTTTGGTCCCTGACTGCAATAATTTTTTATGTTTGTTTTGCTTTAAATATCTCTGAGACCATAAATCTGTTAACCCTACAATCTTTTCAGGGTCACAGAGATTTTTGTCCTTACATTGTTCCCTATTAGTTTCGGATGCTATAATTCCTTTCATAATTACCCATTTGCTTATTCCCTCAACTCTCTTGATCCTTCTAAGCAAAACCCTAATATGGCTAAATCCAACTCATTTCCTGTTTTCCACAGGCAGAAACATTACCATAGTAGTCCATGGTAGTCACAGTACTGACTATTCTAACTTTAAAGCATGACCACGACTTTAAGATAGAATATCAAACCAGATTAAACGCTACCAGTTTAAAACTATCAACCTCAACAGATACTTTTGCACTTCTCAGCAACTTCCCTGTATCTAGTAATTCCTATTTTCCTAATGACTTAAATTAACATGTTGCATCCTTTTTTCTCCTCAGACCTTGAACACTGCTGTAGCAGAAATGAATATGTACCCAATGAAAGTCATTTCTCTCTCCTGGTTATAGAACTGAACTATATTTCTTGGCCTTGTCACAGTTAGGTGGAGACAAGTGACCTGTTCTAGATAATGAAATGTGAGTACAAACTATGACTCACCTGTGGATTAAGAACTTTTGTTTCTTGTTAACATATTCCCTTTTAATCTTTCGTACAACCTGGACAAGCTCCATGTTGAAGTCTACAAAGCCACATTTTGGACAGACGCTGAATCTAAAAGCCATTTGGAAGGGATCCACCCAATAGATAAGCTTAAAGAAGACTATATGGATAACTTATTGGTAAGAAATGACCTTTGATGTGTTGAGCCTCTGATCCTTAAAACTGCTTATGTTATATGGCCCTTATTTTGGAACCATTTCCCAAATCCTCGCTTTCATCTGATAATCTTGTGTTTTTATTTTAAAACTAAAAGGAAGACAATTTCTAGACATTTTTCTATTGCCCACCATCCTATCTAGGCCTGTATCCATAAACATAGATTTTTCTTCTAACCAAATTATTGAACATTCCACTTCTTTTCCTTTCTTTTTTTTTTTTTTTTTTTTTTTTTTTTGAGATGGAGTCTGACTCTGTCATCCAGGCTGGAGTGCAGTGTTGTGATCTCAGCTCACTGCAACCTCTGCATCCTGGGTTCAAGTGATTCTCCTGCTTCAGTCTCCCTAGTAGGTGGGACTATAGGTGCCCACCACCACACCTGGCTGATTTTTATATTTTTAGTAGAGGCAGGGTTTCACCACGTTGGCCAGACTGGTCTCAAACTCCTGATCTCAAATGATCCACTCACCTTGGCCTCCCAAAGTGCTGGGATTACAGGCACAAGCCACCACGTTCGGCTACGTTTTGTAAACATAATATCAAATCCTGTATTTTCTACACAAGGACTCTTTCTCACAATTAGAAAATAATTTTTTTCTTGCATCATCAATGTTTTTCTCTATACCCCATACACACATATACATGCGTGCACACACACACCCACACATAACTTTTTTCATTTGTCCTCAGTGACATTCTAATTACTTGGTTTACTTCAGAATTTACCAGATAGACCCGTTCAGTCTACCTGATAAAATCTCATCTTCGCAGTTTCAAAATGATAGATGACTTTAGTGATCAGTACTTTGTATTCACTTTTAGGTGATCTCCTCCAAAATTATGGCTTTAATTACTCTATATGTTTATGACTACAAAATAAATATCTCTAACCATACTTACTTTCATGAAATCCAGTCTCACATAACTAATTACAGGTATTCAACATGAAGACAATAGTGAAAAAGTGACAGCATTTGAATAAACTATTTAGTTTTAAAAATAATATTGTATGGCTGCCTATATTTCATGGTGTGTATGTGCCACATTTTCCATGTCCAGTCTATCATTGATGGGCATTCAGGTTGGTTCCAAGTCTTTGCTATTGTAAACAGTGCTGCAGTGAACATACGTGTGCATGTGTCTTCATATGATTTATAATCCTTTGGATACATACCCAGTAGCGGGATTTCTGGGTCAAGTAGAATTTCTATTTCTAGGTCCTTGAGGAATCACCACACTGTCTTACACAATGACTGAACTAATTTACACTCCCATCAGCAGTGTAAAAGCGTTCCTATATCTATACGTCCTCTCCAGCATCTGTTGTCCCAGATTTTTTAATGATCTCCATTCTAACTGATGTGAGATAGTTTTTCAGTGTGGTTTTGATTTGTGTTTCTGTAATGACCATTGATGATGAGCATTATTTTATGTTTGTTGGTTTCATAAATATCATCTCTTGAAAAGTGTTTGTTCATATCATTCACCCACTTTTTGACGGGGTTGTTTTTTTCTTGTAAATTTGTTGAAGTTCTTTGTAGATTCTGGATATTAGCCCTTTGCAGGGACATGGATGAAGCTGGAAACCATCATTCTCAGCAAACCAACACAAGAACAGTAAACCAAACATCACATGTTCTCACTTGTAGGTGGGTGTTGCACAATAAGAACACATGGACAAAGGGAGGGGAACATCACACACTGGAGCCTATTGGGAGGTGGGAGAGCTAGGGGAGGGATAGCAGGGGGTGGGGGATTAGGGAGGGATAACATTAGGTGCTGCATCCATCCCCCATCATCTACATTAGGTATTTCTCCTAATGTTGTCATCCCCACATTGATATGTAACAATCCTGCACAATCTGCACATGTACCCCAGAACGTAAAGCATAATAAATAAACAAATAAAAATATTATAACAATATTAATTTTGTAGTTTTGACAATTGTGCTATGGTTAAGATATTAACATTGGAGAAAATGGAAGAGAAATATAAGGGAGGGATCTTTACTATTTTTCAACTTTTTTGTAAATCCAATATTAATTCCAAATAAAAAGTATAATTTTTTAAATAAAAAAATAAAATTGTAGAGATGAGGAAATGCTTCCTGGCCTCTGTTATGAACCAGAATAATTGGAGAAAATGTAGAAACTACAGGGAGGCCATTTTGACAGTGAGGAAAGCTATCCAAAGAACAACAAAGGCAGAATTGGCTATGTTTGATGAACAAATTTATGTGGAGCTCCAGGTACACACATTTTACGTGTCTATGTTAGCCTGGGACTGTACTGAATTGAAATTAGAAAGAGCAAATGTTTTGCTTTTCAGAATATTTCAAACTAGAGCAGAGTAAGAGCTATCCATCCTTCTTACTCTAAACAAGCTTTTGCTGAGTGTGAGATGAGCCTGATGGACTTAAGTCTTTTGTGCTTTCAATTTTTGCCATTCTATGATCTTGCCTGGTGCTCTGTCTGCTATAAATGCTCATAATATGAACAAAATTAACTTGTCACCATCACCTTTCATTTTCACATTTAGTTGTAGTAGATTCTCCCATCACCAAGAAGGAATTTTTCCACTTATTATATGCTGCTAACCTTAGGTGCTAGTTTAGCTGTGTGTGTGTGTGTGTGTGTGTGTGTGTGTGTGTGTGTGTGTGTGTGTGTTTGCTTGTTTTCTAACACATTGTGCCTTGACCTTCGGCTAATCTTGGATCATTGTTTTGGGTATAACATAAACACAGTAACAATGTCACTTTAATTATAAACTCTTGACTATGGCTCTAATTTCATCTCTGAAATAATAGAAAGAAATATGTGGGTGGCAAGCATGGGAGTGAATTAGAAAAAGCCATTATGTTCAAATCCCAGCAAGCATCTTTTCTGAATAGCTTCCACTCTAAGTGAATGTGAAAAATTGTTCTGACATTATTAGCAGACTAATAAACCCCTGAACCAGTCAGCTTCCTAGAAGTCAAAAGACTTTAAAAAAAATACTATTGATGAAGTAGCATCTTCTGTGATGATTTATGAAGTCTCCTGGTGCATTCAGTTAATCCTGATTTTAAATACCTAAGATACACATTTTTACTATATAGACCAATACAATTTATTATGTATTTCAGGTATATGTATAGGGAAAGTTGAATTTAGTCTAAAAATTAAATTAATGAATCAAAAGTCACCATTTTAAAGATGTGTCCTGGAGTATAAGACTGAAGACATAAACACATAGGTGTTTACTCACATCATTAATCACCCACCCAGAAAAAGAACGTACGTATTTTTTCAGAGGAAGGTTTTCAAATTTTCGGAATCAACAGTGCTTCCCAAATAATTAAATACTCAAAAATATTAATAATGAGAGTAAAACATATTATTTTAAAATATTATTATTTTGTTATAATACTGTGAGAAATGATAGTGTCTATAGTCTTCTACCTAAGCTTCGATGCCTTGCTACATGGCAAATAGCTTAGGCTTTAAATCAAAAAGTTTTTTCCTATTCTTTCTCTCTAGTAAATTAAAAAGTACTATAAGATAATTATGATTATTTAGGAATAGCAGAAATTATTTGGTTAGGGAAAGAAAATATGCATCAAATATTTAGTTCTTCCTATGGATCAAGATTAAATGGCAGACTAACCCGAGAGGCATAGTACACTCCAAGTCTGGATATTTTCATGTTTTAACACGGCAGACTGGTGTATGGTGAAATCCTTATATACTCTTGGATTCCATTAACTCTGGAGAATATTTTGTCAGCATTTATTTTAGTATTTAAATATGGTTGCAGTTGTGCTCACTAATAATAATAGCTTTAAATTCTATAATGAATAAAGAAAATAATTTGCTGGTAGAGAATAATCAAATGATAAGTCATTTTAAACATTACGTCTTAAAACAGACAAAAAATTATCTGAACAGCTATTTCTGCTAATATGACAGGATAGCACTTGAATTATCCCCAGTACTGAGAAAACTAATAGTTCTGGATAAATTATAAAATATAGTACCTAAAAATCATTAGTTGTATAATAAGAATTTCAGATGATTTCAGGTCAGAGACCTGAGTGGAGAGGTGAGTCAGGGAATAAAAGTGTTTTCTTTCAGTCAGGTTTCATCTGAGGTCTCCTAAACCCTGTGAACTTGGAGTTAATTATTTAAAGCACCACAGAGAAGAGATAAGGCCCAATCACAGACCATCCACAGTAGAGTATCAAGGGAACACTCAAAACCTAAGCCGGAACTCTGAATGTAAGCAGGAATGTAAAATATACTCCTTGGGTACCACATGGAATATTAGTTCCTTTGTAACTTGCTGTCAGTTGGATTGTCAATTCAAAGAAGAGTAATCAACAGACATGTAAAAAACATAACTTAGAATTTGTATCCATACATTTCTTATAGTGCAGCTTTGTAGCCAAAATTCGCTACTTCTATAAAGTCAAGAACTAAAAAAATTTGGGATTGGACATCTTGCAAAGTACATTCAGGTGTTTGGCAGATGTCATCTCAAAGGAACCCAGTTCTAGTAAAGGTCATGAAAAAGTCTTAAAATCAAATTTTAAGGAAAACAAAAATGTTATAGTCAAAATATCTATTTACAGAGAGCAAAAATGCAACATGAGTTGCAAAACAATCAAGATAATAAAATAAATATAATTGCCTGTTACAAACTTAGAATTATATGCAAGCAATCTATGAACAATAAAACCATGTAAAAATAATAAAATAATAAAATTTATAACAGTCAGCTTTTACTGAAGTTTTTACAAAACTAAGCAAGATTATACATGTCCTAAGCAAGAATTAATTATCTAGAAGGTGGTACACTGGAATCTTTAGGCCCTGGGAGAAATGAAATTATTAAGCCTTCAAAGTCATTTTATTGCTTTTTAACTTTGATATTGAGTAGAAGAGTGGTTTTTTTATTCTTAAAATGGTCCCTATGTGTTTCCTGACATTTTCCTGAAATAATTGAATATTTCATAATATAAATGCATTTATAAGCTTCATAATCTTATCTTATCCAAAACATTATTTTTTTAAAAAAAAGATCATTTTGTACATAAAATATGATGATGCTATGCCTGTGAATTCATGACTGTTAAGGACATTGGAAATTTTGTACGGCATTCCTTTGTTAAAGCTGTTATAATTATAGAAGTAATCTTTTCTGATATTCTCAGTATCATAGAAAAATATTTCACATATTCCTAATTAAAAACAAATAAATATACAAACACAAAACCATAAACTTTTTTTTTCAAATTTGCCTTTACATTCACTTCAACTTAGAATAGAAATACATAATCTGTACTTCCTGCCAGTTCTGCTCATTGATTGCTGGAAAATTATGTGAAGAAGTTTTCTCATACTAAAATTTCTAAAATTTCCTTCAATATTGAATCAAAACTGCATAGTCTTTTAAATCTCAAATGTTCTCTTTAACTGAATATTAGGTGGATTTTCATGCAAATATCACTTCTCTAGTCATCATTAAAACTCATAAGGCAAAATAATCTGCCTTAAAAAATAAATCTAGGCCAAATGTTAGTTTTTACATAAATTCATCAAGATTTCCACCCTGTTGTAAAAAGAGTATCGGTCATCAGGCACCGAAGTCATACTGCTATCCTTCACAGTAAAATCCATTCATCCATTTTGTTTAATTAAATAAATTTGCTATTGCCTCTGTGTTATTTGTGGGCATTTTTATAGTCAACATTGTGACTGGATTTATACAACTCCCAGTAAGACAGTAAATCACCCTTTTTTTCACACATATTACAACTTTTAATTATGTCTTTGTGGTTTGAATGTCTTCATTGTTGTGGATAATATTCATAAATTTTATGAAGTACTTATTCTGGAACATCGCTATTGGTTTTTCATCATGGTTACTGTACTCCTCTTTAATATGATGTGATTCAATCAATAACTAAATTACACCATTTGATGATACTACATAATGGAAAGCAAACTATGAGTCATTAGATCACTGACTCAGATGTCAAATATGCATCACCGTACTTCCATTTCACTGCTTGAGCAAACTATCATACTTGGAGATTGTCTTGTCTATATATAAATAGGTAGATAGAATCACACATTATACAATAAATAAAATCAGATTTCAGTGTTTTAGATTAATTTTATGTTTTATTCAACCAATTTAGAGCCTTTCCTCCAGAGATAAGCATTAAAATTTTCATGGGAAAAAAATAGTAGCCATAAGAACAAACAATACATTTTACACTTAAAACACTGAAATGATAGACACATTACTTGAAAATATGCAAGACCAAATAAACAATTCTCCTAATAGATAAAACACTGAAACAATGATAGACACATCACTTGAAAATATGCAAGACCAAATAAATAATTCTCCTAATAGAATGTTTAGTCAACATTAAGTAATTAAAGTAATTCTTGCAGCACATAAATTTAATTTCTTAAAAATAGGCAATAGTCATAAAATTATAATTACACATTTAATTTTTAAGGAATTTAGAAAAAATGTTACATTACTTTGTTTCCTCTGAAAAACAAACAAACATAAACATTCTTGATTTACTTCTATAAATCACAATGTAGAAAGTATGTTAAATGTACTGAAAGAAACCCAAGGAGGCTATACTGAAAACACCACATAGAAGTAGTAAAGACTGGACAATGGAACATAAGTCATGCACTCAGAAATCAAAATTATGCAGTCTTTACACATTTCTTATTCCAAATGCTGGTTATCATCTTGATTTCCTTGTACTAACATAATATTAATTTGGCTATATATTTTATGTATTGATCACTATTATGACATGGACTTTTTAGGATTATTTATTTAAATTTATGACTTTCATATATTTCTACAAGTAAAATTATTTGAAGTTAGCCACAACACATTTTGCTACAAATTATTTCAGTCTATATTGGGACATTACTTTGTGAAGTTGTGTAATTCAAATATATTTTCTTCTCTTTCAGTACTATTATATATTCACTTAGCAAAATCATGGAACAATGGCCTTTTTCTAATATTCAAGTGGATTTTGAATAGTAGTGAAACTTTGCTTAAACACAAAGAAAAAAGTCTTCACAAAGATCAGGCTTTTAGGTATAAAGTATTTGTCAAGTGTAAGTGGTCCTAAATAACACTCTTCATGTTTACTGCTGGAAAAAAATCCAGGAAGGGCCTGAAAATGTGTTTTCTTTTAATTTGCAAGATGTCTGTGCACCTACCCAAGTGCTGTTTGTTTATTTTTTGTAGCAATGTAGTGAGGGCAGCCCTTAAAAACCACTTTTGGGGTAATTCGAAAGTTTCTTGCAGCGAGTGGCCCTCCTGGTTGGCGCGCGCCTGGGGCGGCGGCTCTGGAGGAGCTCGATAGGGAACCTAGTTATGTCTGGGAGGCGAACGCGGTCCGGAGGGGCCGCTCAGCGCTCCGGGCCAAGGGCCCCATCTCCTATTAAGTCTGTGCGGAGGTCCCAACGGAAATCAGGTTCTGATCTCTCAAGCATCCCCCCTGAAATCTGGCCGAAGACACCCAGTGCAGCTGCAGTCAGAAAGCCCATCGTCTTGAAGAAGATCGTGGCCCATGCTGTAGAGGTCCCAGCTATTCACTCGCCTCGCAGGAGCCCTAGGATTGCCTTTTTCTTGGAGAAGGAAAACAAGCCTCCTTGCAGGGAGCTGACTAAGGAGGACCTTTCCAAGATAGACAGCGTCCCTGCCACTCCCAACACCTCTCCCGTGCTCAACCCTGAGGCTGAGTCCAGCTCCAAGGAGAGAGAGCTGGACGCCAGACACTTGGAAATGTTTAAGAAAGTCAGGCGTTCCTACAGCTGGCTGGAGACCCTGGGCTCTACATCCACCTCCACCCCAGGCCATCGGTCCTGCTTTGGCTTCGAAGGGCTGCTGGGGGCAGAAGATTTGTCTGGGGTCTCACCAGTGGTGTGCTCAAAATTCACTGAGGTCCCCAGGGTTGGTGCAAAGCCTTGGGCCCCAGACACAACTCTCCCTGGAATCTCTCCACCACCTGAGAAGCAGAAACGAAAAAAGAAGAAGATGCCAGAGATACTGAAAACGGAGCTGGATGAGTGGGCTGCGGCCATGAATGCCGAGTTTGAAGCTGCTGAGCAGTTTGATCTCCTGGTTGAATGAGATGCAGTGGGGGTGCACCTGGCCAAATTCTCCCTCCTGTCACTGTATCTAGCAACCTCCCTGTGGAGAGGACACTTAGGTTCCCCTCCCCTGGTCTTGTTACTCGTGTGTGTGATGGTGCTGTGTGTGTGCTGGTGCTACGTGTGAGGCCTGTCCACCTTTGAGGGCTTGGGCAGCAGCGGCAGCCATCTTGGTTTCAGGAAATGGGGCTGCCTGGCCCAGCCACTCGATAGTGTCCTGTCTCTTGTCATCCTGTCCTTCCTATCTCCCTAAAGTAGCACAGCCAATTTCCAGGTGGGCTGCAGACTGGGGAGGAGAATCACTGGCCCAGCCAGAAGTTAAAGGACTGGGGGTTATGGTGAAGGGCACCTCTGCTCTTGTTGGGAAGGGTGGCTGCTTAGATAGAAACAGGCCCAGGGGCTCTGCTAGCCTTGGCTTCTCCCTCCTGAGTTGCTTTCAGTTGCTGGCTTTCTTCCTGAGCCCAGCAATGTGAAGAGGTTTTGGATTCTGTGGGTTTTCTCTTCGATTTTGTAGATAGTCCCAGAGAGAATTTGTGGGCTGAGAGCAGTTCTATCTTGGAGGAAGAAGCTGGACACTCAGCCTGTGGAGTCTGGGTTTTGAAGGACATGGGGGGGCCTTATTTGGGTCTCAGACCGTAGGTGTTTACTACCAGAAGCTGTGTTTTCTAGTTCTGGTCTGCTGTTGAGATGTTTGGTAAATGTCAGGTTATAGGGCGCTGGCTGCCTGGAGCAAAGTGTGCATTTCGGCATAAGGCCACCAGGTGCGGTGAGTTTCCGTGGCTCACAGCCTCTGGACTGGTCCGCTGCACAGGGCCCAGGCTGGAGTCTTACCACTCTGCTGCAGGGGCAGAAGGTGGCCCCTCTTGTCACCCACACCCATTTCTTACAAAATAATTTATGCAGAGTCTACTTGGCCCTAGAAGAAAAAGTTGAAGAGTCCCAGCCCTACTAGCATTGTGTGACTCTGCTTGTAAAATCCTCAGAAGATTTCCTATCGTGCCAGACCGTGGCAGGGAATCAGAAGATTTCCTAGCGTGCCAAACAACAGCAGCTTGTTTTTGGCCTCCCTGCCCTCTCACATGAGAACACTGCCTCGGATGCATCTCATGATCTCTGGACAAATTCCCCACTTTCTCTTCTTTCAATACTGGTAGAAGGTGTGGTTTCGGAGGCTGCCCTGCCCTCCACTCCCCTGCTGCATTCCAGGACGTTGGACCTTTTGAGGTTTACAAGTTCGTGGAAGTAGAAGCTGAGGTGTACAGAAAAGCTGGTGGATAACAGAGGATGCCAGGGAAGATTTGCACTGGGTCAGGTACTTGGATGAAATGGCATAGGCTAGGCGGGCCTCAATGAAACCTTCTGCCAGGCCTGGGAGTCCCAGGCCATCTGTTCAACACTCTGTGCTTTGTCAGAGCTACAAGCAAACCTAGGTGTCCTTGAGCCGAGCCGTGCTGAAGAACTCTTGTCCTCACTGGCTGATGGGGCAGAACTCTTGGGAAATGTCTTAGTCCTACAAAATTGGGGTCACCAGATGATGTGGAGTTGAGATCATCATTGCAAACTTCTCTGCTCCTGAGGATCTGAGTTTAAGGGGGAAATGGGGTTTTGCTTTAGAGTTGGAAAAAACTCTGATTAAAGAGTTTCTGGCCGGGTGTGGTGGCCCTCACCTGTAATCCCAGCACTTTGGGAGGCCAAGGCAGGCAGATCACAAAGGTCAGGAGTTCAAGACCAGTCCTGGCCAACATGGTGAAACCTCGTGTCTAAAAATACAAAAACAAATAGCTGGGCATGGTGGCTTACAGTTCTAGAAAGTTCATGTGAGGGGTTTGTGATCAGTGAAGTAAGCCTGGGGCTTGAGCAAGATTGAATGGGAACAATAGAGGGCGTTTTTTTTTGTTTTTTATAATTGCATTTTAGGTTTTGGGGTACATGTGCAGAACATGCAGGAGACAACAGATGCTGGAGAGGATGTGGAGGAATAAGAACACTTTTACACTGTTGGTGGGAGTGTAAATTAGTTCAACCATTGTGGAAGACAGTGTGGCGATTCCTCAAGGACCTAGAAATAGAAATTCCATTTGACCTAGCAATCCCATTACTGGGTATATATCCAAAGGGCTATAAATCGTTTGTTTCTCCATATTGCCCCCACCCTTTTGATCGCCTGTGATCTTAAGGGTTGGGAGGTGTTTAATCTTTAACCTGCAGGTCACTGACCTCATGACTGCGACATCTCAACTTTTACGTCCCCCTTCTTTGAGACAAGAGACAGGAAAGAGAGGTTTCTTTCCTCAGGGAGAGAGAAGAAAATTTAAGCCACAGCCTAGAGAATACCGCCTGTTTCTTCATACTGCATTTGTTTTATTTTGTAAATCAGTTACATGTATGATGCAAATGGGGCTTAGTATTATAAAATAACTTCTATGAGTTTAACAAATGTTTTTAAGAGAGGGGACTTGGAAAGCCACCAAATTTCTCAGTTCAAGGAACTTGGAAAGAGACTTCTTAATTCAGGTATTTTTAAAAAATTGTTTTTATGGTTGTAAAATATGTGTAACTTTTTTTTTCTTTTTATTGCATTTTAGGTTTTGGGGTACATGTGCAGAATATGCAAGATATTTGCATAGGTACACACGTGACAGTGTGCTTCGCTGCCTTCTGCCCCCTCACCCACATTTGGCACTTCTCCCCATGCTTTCCCTCCCCTGCTTCCCCGCCGCTGTCCCTCCCCTATTTCCCCCAATAGACCTCAGTGTGTTGTACTCCCTTCCCTGTGTTCATATGTTCTCATTGTTCATCACCCGCCTATGAGTGAGAATATATGGTGTTTCATTTTCTGTTCTTGTGTCAATTTGCTGAGAATGATGTTCTCCAGATTCATCCATGTCCCTACAAAGGACACGAACTCATCATTTTTGATTGCTGCATAATATTCCATGGTGTATATGTGCCACATTTTCCCTGTCCAGTCTATCATCGATAGGCATTTGAGTTGGTTCCAGGTCTTCGCTATTGTAAACAGTGCTGCAATGAACATTTGTGTGCATG
>CM052650.1:30104964-30127764 GCA_028533165.1 Leontopithecus rosalia | reverse complement strand
TCCTTGCCTACTTCTGTGTCCTGAATGATTTTGCTCTGTCACCCAGGCGAGAGTGCAGTGGCGCAATCTCGGCTCACTGCAACTTCTGTCTCCTGGGTTCAAGAGATTCTCTTGCCTCAGCCTCCTGAGGCTGGGATTATAGGTGTGCATCACCACGCCCAGCCAATTTTTGTGTTTTTAGTAGAGATGAGCTTTATTCATGTTGATCAGCCTGGTCTCGAAATCCTGACCTGTGATCCACCCACCTCGACCTCCCAAAGTGCTGGGATTATAGGCATGAGCCACTGCTCCTGGCCCATTTTGACATTTTTAAAACATATTGTTCAGTGGCATTAAGTACATTCACATTGTTGTATCTTCATTGTATCATCCATTGCCATTATCTATCTCCAGAATTTTTTTATCATTCCAAACTGAAACTTTGTATTTATTAACCAATAATTCCCCTTCCCAACCCTTTGTAACTACTATTGTACTTTCTGTCTCTATGAATTTTGCTATTTCAGGTTATCTCATGTAGATGGAATCATACAACATTTGTATTTTTCTGTCTTGCTTAGTTTACTTAGCATAATGCCATCAAGTTTCTTCCATATTTCAGTGTGTATCAGAATTCAGTTTCTTTTTAAGACTGAGTAAATTAGCTGGGCATGGTGGCACGTACCTGTAATCCCAGCTACTCAGGAGGCTGAGGCAGGAGAATTGCCTGAACCCAGGAGGCAGAGGTTGCGGTGAGCCGAGATCGCGCCATTGCACTCCAGCCTGGGTAACAAGAGCGAAACTCCGTATCAAAAAAAAAAAAGACTGAATAATGTTCCACTATGCATATACCATGTTTTTCTTATCTACTGATAGACATTTGTGTTGTTTTTATCTTTTGGCTATTGTAAATAATGCTGCTATGAACATTGGTGTACAAATATCTGTTTGACCCTTGCTTTCAGTTCTTTGGCGTATATGCCCAGAAGTGAAATTGCTGAGTCATATGGTACATCTATGTTTAATTTTTTGAGGAACAGCTTTAATGTTTTCCATAGTGACTACACGATTTTACCTTCCCACTACAAACGTACAAGAATTCTAATTCCTCCACATACTCAAAAACAGTTGTTATTCTTTAACTGTTTTTGTTTTGTAATAGCCATGCTAATTGGAGCAAAGTGGGATCTCATTATGGTTTTGTTTTATATTTCCCTAATAAATAGTAATGTTGAATATCTTTTAAGTCCATGATAGCTGTTAGCAAATATTGTCTTAAAAATGTCTATTCAAGTCTTTTGCTCATTTTTAAAGGGTTGATTATTTTTTCATGTTGAATTGTAGAAGTTTTTAAAATATATATAATACTAGTTATTAATCCCTTATGAGATACGTGATTAAAAAAAATATTTTTCTTCCATTTTGTGAGATGCGTTTTTTCACTCTTGATAATGGCCTTTGTTGCATAAAAATTACAAATGTTGATGATATCCGATTTACCTATTTTTTCATTTGTTGTATATGCTTTTAGTGCTATATCCAAAAAACCATTGTTAAATACAATGCTGTGAATCTTTTGTCTTATATTTTCTTCTAAAGTTTTATTATATAAGTTCTCATATTTAGATTAGGAATCCATTTTTACGTTAATTTTTGTACATGATATTAGGAAAAGTCCAACTTCATTCATTTGCTTGAAGATAGTTTTCCCACCAATATTTGCTTTTGCAGAAATAGACAAACTCATTCTAAAATTCATATAGAATCTCAAGGGATCCCAACAGCAAAACCATGTTGTAAAAACAGAACAAAGATGGAGATTTCACACTTCTTAATTTCAGAACTAAGCCACCATATTAAAAACAGTATGGTACTGATATCAAATACAAACCTATAGACCAATAGAATTAAGGAGAGATCCCAGAAATAAATCCTCAAATATATGATCAAATTATTTCCAACAAAGTTGCTAAGACAAAAGAGAAAGAATAGTCTTTCTAGGGTTGTTCTTTATTTGTTTGTTTGCTTGTTTTTTTAGAGATGAGGAATTGATGAACAACTAGCTGGGTCTCTAGATGGGAATATTGAATATGATCACATCACACTAAACAAACTACATACAAATTCCCTATTTTAAGTTGGTGACTTAATTTCCTTTATAAGTCCTAAAAATAAAATGATTTATCTTCTTCTTGATCCAAATTTCTCTTATGACCTCACAATGTGAATCAGTGAGTTATATGCTTCTTACACATATTATAATCTCACTTATAAATGTCCCCATCAAAATGTGACATAATAATATATGTATTATCTATTTCTCCTTTTTATCTGTAATTTCTTGAAGATAGCAACTTTTTTTTTTTTTTTGAGACAGAGTTTGACTGTTGTTGCCCAGACTGGAGTGCAATAATGCGATCTCAGCTCACCACAGCCTCTGCCTCCCAGGTTTAAGGGATTCTCCTGCCCCAGCCTCCCTAGTAGCTGGGATTACAGGCATACCCCACCACACCCAACTAATTCAGTGTTTTTAGTAGAGAAGGCATTTCTCCATGTTGGCTAGGCTGGTATCAAACTCCAGACCTCAGGATATCTGCTCACCTCAGCCTCCCAAAGTACTGGGATTACAGGCATGAGCCACTGTGACTAGTGGCAACTTTGCTTTCTTATCAAGTTGTTAGAATCTATCATACGTGAATAGTCTGTCTGTCAATGAATCACAAATACACACACACACACACACACACACACGCACAGCACACAAGCACACAGATATTGTTTGCATTTTAATATTTTAACCAGTGATCCTCAACTATTCCCATGGAAATTTTACAAAATCAATTAAGGAAAAAATAAAATGCAACTAGGCTTACAGCAGCAATCAAACTATTTTGCCCTTTGGCCCACTATCTTATAGCTGGTTGCTACTTACTATGGCAGAATTACGATAACATGGCCTTTGTCCAAGACTGTTTGTTATTTTTCTGCTCTACAGATAAAACCTAAGATATTGTGAGATGATAAGCTTCTGTTTGAACTTTTCCTTTAGGTTGTGCATACCGGCAGAAACCAACTGGTCTGGAGCACCCAGTAAGAAGCTGACTTGTGGAGGAATGCAATTACCACATCCTGATGATTTCATCCTTTTTACCCTGACCCAAGTTTTTCAGCCCCTTGCCCTCCACAAATCCCCCGAAAGTCTCTTACTCAGAACCCCTGGATGAAATACATTTGTGGTTTGAGAATTTCTTCTGTTTCCTCCTTGTTCAGTGCTTCGCCTTGCGATGATTCAACTCTATCTGCTGCAACCACTGTCAGTGATCTGTTGCTGTGCTGTAGGCATACAAACCTGGAAGTTCTATAGCAATCCTTCCCGTAGAAGTTAGATATCTATGTTGATAAGGTCTCTAAATTATTCTTGGTAGTCACAAAATATTGGGGCCTTTTTTTTTTTAAGAAAAATTTCACTCTTGTTGCCCAGGCTGGAGTGCAACGACATGAACTGGGCTCACCCCAAACTCTGCCTCCTGGGTTCAAGCAATTCTCCCTCCTCAGGCTCCCAAGTAGCTGGGATTATAGGCATGTACCATCATGCCCAGCTAATTTTGTATTTTTAGTAGAGATGGGGTTTCTCCATGTTGGTCAGGCTAGTCTCGAACTCTTGACTTTAGGTGATTCACCCACCTCGGCCTCTTAAAGGGCTGGGATTGCAGGCATGGGCCACCGCACCAGACCAGTTCTTTTTTTTTCATTTATTTATGAAGGGATTTTATTCTGTTCTGTTGTTCTGTATTTCTGTGCTCATACCAATAACACACTGTCTTCATTATTGTGGCTTTACATTATTGTGGATTTTATTCTGTTCTGTTGTTCTGTATTTCTGTGCTCATACCAATAACACACTGTCTTCATTATTGTGGCTTTACAGTAAGTTATATACACCCACCCACACAGACACACACAGACACACACTCCTGCACATTTTAATGTAAACAATTTGATGAGTTTGGACATATGCATATAAAATAAAATCATCACTACAATCAAAGTAATAAACATCTATTACTTCTAAAAGTTTCCTCATGAAACTTTTATTGTGGTAAGAACACTTACCATGAGATCTACCTCTTAGGATTATTTTTAGAGTGCATAATACAGTATTGTCAACCATAGTAACCATCTTGTATAGGAGATTTCTAGAAGTTATTCACCTTGCTTAACTGAAAATTTATACCAATTTAACATAAACCCCATTTTTTTCCCTTGCCCTTGTCCCTTTAATCTCCATTTTACCCTCTGCTTCCATAAGTTTGACTATTTTAAATAATCATGTTACTGGAAGAATTGATTATCTTTTCTTTGCAACTAGCTTATTTCACTTAGAATAATGTCCTCTAGGTTTATTCATGAAGTCACATATAGCAGGATTTTTTTCTTTTTTCAAGCTGAATAATATTCCATTGTGTATACAGACTACAGGGTTTTTTTTCTTATCAGTTTATCTTATTTACATACTACAGGGTTTTTTTGTTTTTTGTGTTTTTTTTTTCTTTTCTTATCAATTTGTCAATAGACATACAGGCTGTTTTCATATCTTGGCCATTATGAATAATGCTACAATGAACTTGGGAGTTCAGCTATCTCTTCAAGATCCTGATTTCAATTCTTTTAGATATATGCTGAGAAGTGGGACTGCTGGATCATATGGTAGCTCTATTTTTAGTTTTTTGAGGTTTCTCTACTGTTTTCCCTAATGTCTGTACCAATTTAGATTCTCACCAACCTTGTGCAAGAATTCGTTTTGCTCCACATCCTTGTCAACATTTGCTATCTTTTGTCTTTTTGATAATAGTTATCATAACAGATGTGGGGTGATATCTTTTCATATCTCATTGCATTAATTTTTTTCTTTTTAAATCGTATTTTAGGTTCAGTGGGTACATGTACATATTTGTTATAGAGCTCTTTTGTTTAGCTTGTGTTTCTTTCCAAGTAGCACCTTTATTTATTGCTCTGGAAGCATAACTCTCTGCCTCCTGATCTTCATGACGAATGACTGATTATCATACATTTATGTGTCTCAGCCCTAGTTCTATATAAAATCTGTCTGTCAGTCTCATTATCAAAATTCCAGATTCTCAAGAGAAAATAACCAGTTTTTAAAGACCAATATCATATAGCATGAAAAAAAAATCCTGAGACCCGTTACTGTGGTTATTGTGATTGGCAGTGTTGATTTGCCATTAAAAAATGATAGGAGGCCAGGCGCGGTGGCTCAAGCCTGTAATCCCAGCACTTTGGGAGGCCGAGGAAAGTGGATCACGAGGTCAAGAGATCGAGACCATCCTGGTCAACATGGTGAAATCCCATCTCTACTCAAAATCTAAAAAATTAGCTGGGCATGGTGGCGTGTGCCTGTAATCCCAGCTACTCAGGAGGCTGAGGCAGGAGAATTGCCTGAACCCAGGAGGCGGAGGTTGCGCTGAGCCAAGATCGCGCCATTGCACTCCAACCTGGGTAACAAGAGCGAAACTCCGTCTCAAAAAAAAAAAAAAGATAGGAATTTTAAGTTTGGCCAGAATCAAAATCTGATTTCTTTATTTCCTTTTAAATATAATTTAAAAGTTCCTAGCACAAGGTACAGGACATTGAATTGTGGATATCTGGACAAAAACTGTGGCATAATGTTTGTGAACTTCAGATTCCAATTTTAAGTTAGATTTCATTATTCTTTAATGTGGTTTCTGTTTTTAATAAAACATAATAGTCAATTGTCTTAGACTGTTTTTTGAATGCTATACAAATCAATTTGAAAAAATCCAAGAAATGGCCCAATTGCAAGGAATTAAGCAGAAACAGATTCTTAATTTGTTCTCTAATCATCACATGAACAATGGTGAGCAATTATTACATTAGTATGATGAATTTGTTTATATATAGCTATAAAAGCCCCAGCATTTTTTTATAAAGCAATCAAAACTTTAACATTCTCTTTTGCACAATAGAACACTCTATTTTACAATATTACTTATGAGTGAATTTAAATAGAGTGATTGGGGATATGATAGGGGTTTGGTATTGAGATTTATGTCATTGAGTAAGAAGATGGCTTTTTTTTTTCCTTTTTATGTCACCTCACCAGGAAAAGAAACTATTGAGAAACCAATCCTATGAAAATGATAATTGATGTCATGGAAAATAAATAGGTTGCAACAGCTTGATAGTTAAAAGCTTTAAGTGATTCCTTAGCTCAGCCCTCAGTGGGATGCTTTTCTCATTCAGTGACTAGATGAACTCATCTGATGTGCACCACTTAATGCAATTTGAATTAGAAAATGCTTTGATTAGACAAGAGGCAAGATATAAGAGATGAGAAACTATTCTTATTCCATTTTGCAAGGCTTGAACATACATGAACATTAAGAGGTAAATTGACTTTGTAAAAATTTGAGGAGTGGATAAATTGCATAGTTTCTTATAAAATTGATCTCATTAAAAATGACATCTTAGGTCATCTTGTCTTTCTCGAAGTAAACTAACATTTTAAATAGGCCCAGACTAGTTTAGTTTATTGACACATTTCAAAATACTATACTCTTATCACTATTGCTATGAAAGAATTTCTAACCAAGCATTTAGTGGTGATAAAAGGTAGTAAACACAGTACTTTCAGGTAGAGGTTACAGCTGGTTATCCTTATGGATAAACTAAAACTAAATTCAAATTCTACTTTACACTGTTATTACTTAACTATGTTGAACTATTGAGCTATAGTGAGCAACTCTTCCTGCTATTCACCTTGACAAGTTGGATATCTATTCATTCATTTGCCAACGAATTCAACAGGATTTATGAAGCAGCTGCCGCTTACCAAACTGATCTCATGGTTGTACTTTGAGATCTTGGTAAGAATCAGCCTTGTTATGTGACTTCTACTGAATGGGCATTTGAGAAAATAATATGTATATCTGTATTTTCTCATGTTTCCCTCATCATTTATTATTCTTAGAAATATATTAATTATTTTTTAACATCCACAGATTTATTTGCTATCTTACTAAATATGGTATAATTAGAAAAAAAAGTTAAAGGAAAGATGTAAGGATAAAGACAAGGATACATGATATATAAAAGTAAGAATGATTTCAGATAAAGCAAAGAAATGAGCAAAAGCAGAAAATAAAGGGAAATAAAGGAAAAATTTTGCCTTTATATTTATTTGTTTATTTTATGACATGGAGTTTTGCTCTTGTCACCCAGGCTGGAGTGCAATGGCATGATCTCGGCTCACTGCAACCTCTGCCTCCTGGGATCAAGTGATTCTTCTCCCTCAGCCTCCTGAGTAGTTGGGATTACTAGTGCTCCCCACCATGCCTGGCTAATTTTTTTGTATTTTTAGTAGAGACGGAGTTTCACCATGTTGGTCAAGCTGGTCTTCAACTCCTGACCTCAGGTGATCCACCTGCCTAGGCCTACCAAAGTGCTGGGATTACAGGCATGAACCACTATGCCCGGCCATGCATTTTTTTCTTAAATTAATAGGGAGTTATAAATAAGAACTAAAACCATTCATTTTTATTTTTCTGAAAAAAAACCATGCTATGTTAATCAGGTGTTTCTTTAGCCAATGTATATGGCTGACAGGTTCATCTTATCACTGCCCAGAAAAGCCATCAGCAGTTGTTACAGGAAAAAAAAAAATCTCATCACACGGCCAGATAGGTGAGAGGGACAGGAGATATTTTTCAAATCTGCTTCCCCAAAAATTCAGATGCTTAGATTTTTCAAGGATAGGTTGGTAGACAGGGGCCTAAGGAATAGGAGAATGCTAATAGGTCAAGGATAAAATTATAGGGAGTAGGACAGTTGACTCAGTTTCTTAGTATGGGTTATTCGTCTGGGTAATGCTAGCTGGTGCATCAGAATGCAAGATCTGAAAACACTTCAAACACTAGTGTTAGGTTTTATAATAGTGATGTTATCTACAGGAGCAATTGGGGAGGTTACAAATCATACGTCCTATGGCTACATGATTCCTGAATCATAATTCTAACCTTGTGGCCAATCTGTTAGTTTTAAAAAAAGCAGGTTCAGCTACTAAGCAGGGAGGATAGTTCTGAGAAGCGACTGTTACCAGCTTTGTTTTAAAGTTAAACTGTAAACTAAATTTCTCCCACCACCAGCTTGGTATATGCTAAGGAGTAAGCAAAGACAGTTAGCTTGTGAGGTTAGAAGAAAGAAGGAGTTAGCTTTATTAGATGTTTCTCACTATCATAACTTTTGCAAAAGCAGTTTCACACACATTGTGTATAAAATGGTTAAGAAATTTTTCAGAAAATTTATTGTAATGCAGAATAGGACCTATAATATATGGGCTGTTTTTTTTTCCCTTGAAACTTTCATTGGCCAAAAAATTTATACCCACGATAGGTTATAAAAGTTCTCTTAGGCCTATGCCCTTACTAATTCTTGGTATTGCTGTGTTTTTCTATTTTTGATGAGTATGAAATAATATGTCAAGAGTATGAAATGATATGTAATTTTATGTAGTCATTGGCAACACAGGCTTCGTTTTTGTTTGTGAAAAACTTCAACTTGTTATTATTTTTTTGAGACAGTCTCGCTCTGCCACCAAGGCTGGAGTGCAGTGGCAAGATCTTAGCTCACTGCAACCTCTGCCTCCTGGGTTCAAGCAATTCTCCTGCCTCAGCCTCCTGACTAGCTAGGATTACAGGCATGTGCCAGCATGCCCAGCTAATTTTTGTATTCTTAGTAGAGATGGGGTTTTACCTTGCTGGTCAGGCTAGTCTGGAACTTTTGATCTGCCTGCCTCAGCCTCCCAAAGTGCTGAGATTATAGGAGTGAAACACCTGGCTAGTTTTCTATTATATGGTATTTTGTTTCCTGTTTTCCTTTCTTGTTTCCTTCCTTCCTCTGTCCCTTCCTTTCTTCTTTTGCTTGTTTAGCTTTATGAGACTTCTGTGTATATTCTGCAGAATAGTCTTTTATTATCTAATAAATTGTAGGGCCAGGCATGGTGGCTCACATCTGTAATCCCAGAACTTTGGGAGTCCGAGGTGGGTGGATCACTTGAGGTCAGGAGTTTCAGACCAGCCTGATCAACATGGTAAAACCCCATCTCTACCAAAAAATACAAAAAGTAGCCAGTTGTGGTGGCATGTTCCTGTAGTCCCAGCTACTCAGGAGACTGAGACATGCGAATCACTTGTGCTTAGGAGGCAGAGGTTGCAGTGAGCCAAGATTGTGCCACTGCACTCCAGCCTGGGCTGGAGTAAGAACCTTTCTCAAAAATAAATGTAAATAAAAAAAGAAGTTTTTAAAAATTAAATTTAATTTATGCTTCCTGGTTATTGCTACTGACATAAAACCTTGTCTCAGAATTCTCAGTTGTCATTTCTCTTTCATTTAATAACTAAGGGTAAATGAAAAGGAAAAAAAGCTTTTCAGCTTTTTTAATAATAGAGTCCTGTTATTAGCAAAAAGTAGTCTTAAGGTTGAACTTTAACGAATTCAATGAAAACTACTAAAGGCTCATGCCAAGGCCTTGGAACAGAAAAGTATGGGTTTTTAAAAATTAAAATTTCAATCTATTTTTATTTTTGTTTATCAAATTTTAATTTGTATGATTTCCCTGTCTATTAACATTGGGCTTGGAATGTGACTTTCTTTGGGCAACGGAATGTAGTTAAAAGTGACAGCATGTCAGTTTTCAGTGGACACTAAAAATGGATTATGAGTTTCCTTAAGCATGTGTTCTAACATTCCATGCATCTCTAGTGCATGAAGTGAGAACATCATGCACCAGAGAGAAACTGCTCCTTTAGCAAGGATGGCAGAATGAGAAGACGCTTTTCAGCCTGTAGCAGTGCTGCTATAGTTGACACACGGCCTCATGCATAAAAAAAATTGTTGTTTTTAGCCATAGATATCTGGGGGTTTGTTATGCAGCATTATTATATTAACAGTTAACTTATACTTGGTGGGCGCAGTGGCTCATGCCTGTAATCCCAGCACTTTGGGAGGCCAAGGCGGGCAGATCATGAGGTCAGGAGTTCGAGATCATTCTAGCCAACATGGTGAAACTCCGTCTCTACTAAAAATACAAAAATTAGCTGGATGTGGCAGCATGTGCCTGTAATCCCAGCTACTTGGGAGAAGAGGCAGGAGAATCGCTTGAACCTGGGAGTCGGAGGTCGCAATGAACCAAGATCATGCCACTGCACTCTAGCCTGGTGACAGAGTGAGACCCAGTCTCAAAAAAATAAAAAAGTTAACTTAAACCCAGTGTGGATGAGGCATAATGATGAAAGTGTTAGAAGCATTAGATATTGCTAGACAGCTAGTTAAAGAAAATGTTATTCAGGGTTTTGTACAATAGGAAAAGGGTCTTGCCTGGATTCTGAGTATACAGAAAGCTATTGAGTAATTTACAAAAGATAGTACTTATTAATCATGAAGAAGTTGATTAGGAGGGAGTAAGTGTAAGACTGAGAAGGTATGACATTATGAGCATTGAGGGTGAAAAGAAATGGGCACAGTCAAGAAAAATACCTAGAACTTAGAAATGACATGATTTGATAATAGATGCAACATATGAATAAGGGAAGACAGAATGTAAAAGGTGATTCCTAAAAATCTGGTTTCAGTTATAGAATAAATAGCAATATAATTTATTAAGACAGGCAAATCTTGAAAAGGAACATCCTTTGGCAGGAAGATTAAGAATTTAGGTTGGATATTTGAGTTGTCAGTAACATATATAAAAATATGTTTTGAATTATTATATGTACAAGTTTGATGTGAGGAGAGAGATGAAGTAGAATCCAATATCTGGAACTTGTTGATACATAGTTGTATTTTTAAAGACATGGTAATAAATTATTTCATACAGGAGGAGAAGTACATTGAGACAAGAAATGATTTGGAGCAACACCCTAAGGCCTTTCATTATTTAACGATCAAAAGAGGGTTAAGAAAACAAAAGAAAACTTAAAAGAAGAAAACTTAGAGGAATACAGTATCTTAAAAATAAAAAAATGCATGTTCAAAAAAAGGAAGGATTGATAACTATAATAAATATTGCTGAGGGTTAAGAAAGATAAGGACTACAATATACTCATTAGATTTGGCCATATTTTATTCACTAAGCAGTGTTTCTACAGCAATTATGGTTGAAGAGGAATTGGAGCTTTTCGAAGAGCAAAGAATTTCTGCTTTCAAAATAAAGTTGACTAGATACGGAGATACTGTCTCAATACAGGAGAACGTATTCTTTAAAACGCACATCCTTTGAATTATCACTCATTTCATAAGTAAATGAAATCTCCAACAATGCTTCCTCCAGATAAAATGTATGGTCTGGGACCAGAGTAGCAAGAAGCCAAGGTTGGTACTCTGTTCCTGAGTCTGGGTGCAGACAGCAACGGGAGAGCTCTGATGAACCTGAATCCAAGAACCGGAAACGGATCAGTGCCCTGGAGGAGGAGGGGCTTAGTTTGTGTTAACATGCTACTTCCTGGTGTTAGCTGGCAGCTGTAAGAGGCAAAGAGAACCAAATTCTTTATGCAATGAAGTTTCCAATATTGCAGCTCATAGAATATCCAAATATTAAATCTATTACTATGATCAGTCAAAGATAACACATTAAAAAGCAAGCCACCTTCAATAAAACTTAGCAGATAATGCAAACAAGAGGTAGTTACCTGAGACCTGAAGGTGGAGGAGAGAGAAAATGGAGGAAAAAATATTTGAATGTATTTATTACCACTGAACCATACATCTTAAAATAATAACAAATGGTAAATTCTATATGTACATTTTACTTCAATTAAAAAACAACGGACTTCAATCCTTCCAAACTGAACATATAGGAAACATTTAATGAAGAATGTAGAATAACTGTGTAAGAAATACTAAAGAAATAAAGAGCTTCAATAATGAAGATTAGAAAGCAACAAAAATATTTCAGGAATGGACAGGAAGATTAAACGAAGCATAATTTCTAAAAATGAAATATCTGGAAATCTGAAAGCAAAAATGAAGCAGAAAATTATCATAAGAAACTATGCAAAGTATAACACTGAGAAGGACATATAAATCATTTAAGTGACAAAGAGTGGCAAAGTGTTTTCAGTCTGGAATTACTTTTCATGGTGATATTTTAAGGGCCAATAAAAGAAACAAAATAAGTTCTGATATAGAATAGAAACAGATATATGAATAAAAAAAGGAAATCCAAGAATTAGCCAAATTAATTTGCAAAACAAGAAACAAACAAAAGGAAAGAGGCAAACATTTAAAAACTGAACTAGATGACACATGATGTAGAAAAATAAATAAAATGTATCAACAATTAATTATTATGAACCCATTAAATGCTCCCTGTAAAAGACATAGTCATAATGGATTTTTGTTTTAATCTAATTATATATGAATTAATACATCTATAGTTTAGTTCTTGGTGTGGTATAATCAACATTGTAGAGGTACAGTTATGTGTAATACAAGATATTGATAATGCAATTTATGGGTTAGTTGACAGTCACAGCTATTTTTTGTGTTGCTTTACCTATAAAGGTATATCTGCTGCCTAAAAATCTGTATGTGGCAAATATATCACAATTACAATAAAATAATTTTTATGAAAAGTGTTTGTAAGGGGAAAGAGAGTAAAGTAAAAGGGAAAGAGAGAAAACCATATGTATAGAAAACTCATGCCAGAAGCTGGGCTCTGATCATAGCATGAAAATAGAGTTGTAGTTTTAGAAGGAGGTGGATTTAGAAATGCCTACTTTTAAAATTATTTTTAACTTTTATTCTAAGTTTGGGGATACATGTGCAGGTTTGTTATAAAGGTAAACTTATGTCATTGGGTTTGTTTTGCACATTATTTCATCACTCAGGTATTAAGTCTAGTACCCAATAATTATTTTTTCTGCTCCTCTGCCTCCTCCCACCCTTCACCCTCATAGAGACTCCAGTATCTGTTATTCCCTTCTTGTTGTCCATGAGTTATCATCATTTAGCTCCCACTTATAAGTGAGAACATGTGGCATTTGGTTTCTGTTCCTGAGTTAGTTTGCTAAAGACAATAGCCTCCAGCTCATCCACGTTCCCACAAAATACATAATATTCTTTTTTATGGCTGCATAGTATTCTATGTGTATATGTACTACATTTTTTAAAAATCCAGTCTGTCATTAATGGGCATTTGGGTTGATTCCATGTATTTGCTATTGTGAATAGTGCTGCAATAAATATTCATGTGCATGTGTCTTTATGAAAGAATGATGTATATTCTTCTCGGCATATACCCAGTAATGGGATTGTTAAGTCAAATGGTAGTTCTATTTTTAGCTCTTTAAGGAATTACCATACTGTTTTCCACAATGGTTTAACTAATTTACACTTCTACCAACAGTGTACATGTCCCCTTTTCTCTGCAACCTAAGCAACATGTGTTATTTTTTGACTTATTGCTGTAGTTCAGTTCAGTTTTGCTTTATGTCAAATAGAAATATTATAGTTGAAAAAAATATCCTATTTTACTTTTTTCTTAAGCCCCCAAAACATACACATTTAAATGTTTCCGATTTTGTGTCAACAATGTTGTAAATGGAAAATTTATAGATATCTATTCATTCATTAGTGTAATATGTAAATATCTCACTCATAAATTTCAGAAATTATGGCTAAGAGGAAGAGGCACAGAATGCCTTTAAAAGATACTGCCAATCTGAACTAAAAAAAAAGATATCAACTAGAAGACATAGTAGCAGAACCTGCTTCCACATAGCTCATTGTAAATTGAGTTTTTTAATGTTTGATGATACATAGCCTAAAAAGATAATTTTCATGTGCACACTATTATGATTAGTAGAGAGTCTGAGTGTTTTTTTCTTCCCTTTGTAGGCTTTTGTTTTTCCCTTTTTTATTACTGTAACTTTTTTTCTTTTACTACTGTATTTTCATTTACTTATTGACGTGAACCCTGATATGGTTTGGAATTGTGTCCCTACCCAAGTCTCATGTCAAATTGTAACCCCAGTGTTGGAGGTGGGGCCTGGCAAGAGGAGATTGGATCATGGGGACAGATTTCTTCTTTGGTTCTGTTCTTGTGATAGCGAGTGAGTTATTTTGAGATCTGGTTGCTGAAAAGTGTGTGGCACCTCTCCTCTCTCTTCTTCCTGCTCTGGCCATGTGAAGACATGTGGGCTTCCTCTTTGCCTCCTAACTGTAAGTTTCCTGAGGTCTTCTTAGCCATGCTTCTTGTACAGATTTTGGTACTGTGAAAAAATTATACTTCTTTTCTTTACACATTACCCAGTATCAGGTAGTTCTTTATACCAGTGTGAAAATGGACTAACACAAGCTTTTACTGTAACTAGTCAGTGTTTAACTAAATCATCAATTTCTATTTAAATAAAGTGGTCATTATTATGACAAAATAAATACATTATGGATATGTGAGAAATTCTTAAATATTTTCATTTTTTCCATAAAATATATTTAACATATATATTACAATATATAATGTATATTAAATATTAATCATTAAAGGCAGATAAATGGCAATGCCAATCATTCAAATTCTATAAATATGAAAAGTGCCATTTCAGAGTGAATTTATCTTGCAAGGTAACCTTAAATTTAGAACTCCACAAAATGAATTTTAGGTAAATGGAGAAAACAAATCTGCTGTATGTTAGTCAAAAACTGAGAATCATTTGTAAATATTTGGGCACCAGTTTTTGATGATGGAAATCAAATATGACAGAAAATAAAGCAATTATTTCTGAAAAATAAAAAGTGACAATTTTTTGTCCAAATTGGTGAAATTTTTTTTCACATATTTTAAAACTTTACTGCTCGACAGTGCTATAGAATATTTATCTTTTAATATAAAAATTTTAAAAATAATCACAATTAATATGAACAGATAAACATGAGATACTTTTTATAAAAGTATTGGAATTGTATTATCGTATTTCCAATTTGTTACTGCTATGTCATTCAAAACCCTATACCAGCTTAAAATAGTAATTATCTAATTGATGTATATTTTTATGTTTTTATTTTTTATTTAACATTACATTGTAGATGCTAATTCAAGTTTCTATGTATACTTCTTATTTATAACATTGATATAAAAGAGTTTGCACAGCCACTACACTATGATGGACATTTATTTTAACTTACTTAAAGAGATCATGCTATGCTGAACCTATTTATACACATTTTCTTCTTTTAACATATTTCCTTAGGTTAAATCACTTAGAAGAGTTTTACTGGGTCATATACTTTTCAAATCTCTGCTTATGTATTTTGTAGAAATTTCTAAAATGTGAATACCAATTTATGAAACAATTTAGAATAAATCAGTGTTTACATTTAATTATAATCTTTCAATTCCTACCCTCTGTTCCTACAAAGAATCATAATTTAACAATTTATTTTATGTTTTATGCAAATTTCTCTAAAATTTATTGAAAAATCTCTAGAGAAATTTTATTCCTTTATATTTTAAATTAATACACTGATAACAATGACTATTTTACATACCTAGTCAATAGTTTGTATGCTTTTCATGTGAAATTACATTATACTTTATCTAATGAGATGTGAATTTTTTTCTATATCTCAATGGTTTCTTACTATAAATATTAATCTTTACTTAGATTTATGGATATCTGTTTCTCAATCTGTATTTAAGTTAGCATTGTTATTTTCTAATGGGAATTGAATCTACACAGAAATAGCGAGAAGAATAAGAAAGATACTAGCTACAAAGTAGACCCCAGTGCTTTGAGCTAGGAAAATGGTGGTAAGGATGGAAAAGTAAACATTGAGAAATATTTTGAAGAAAAAATTCATTTACATCACGAGAAATGTAAAGGGAAAAGAAAGATCAAAATTGAATCTTAGATTTCTGCTTTCACCAACTAGGATTTTTGTACCATTCTCTCAGATGGAAAGGTCACAAACCTACCAGGTATGATTGTGTAATTTGTGTATTGCACAGAAACATTGAAATAGAAAGATAAAATAAAGAGGTGACTTTGCACTCAAATCTAGCTTTTGATCTGCTTCCTGAGATAGTTGTCCATAGACTGTCTCTTCCAGAAAGGCTGCATCTTATGTATTTATTTATGGAAAAGCATTGTATAAGCTATTGGTGGCCAGCAGTGTTAGGAGGAAGAAACTAAAATTAGGTCTTGATGTGTTAGGTTTTGGAGTCCTTTGAGACATTCAAGGCAGGTTTTAAGAGTAAGTTGAAATTGGTTATTATTAACTGTTAATGACATAATTTTTTTTTCTGAGATGGAGTTTCACTCTTGTTGCCCAGGCTGGAGTGCAATGGCATGATCTCAGCTCACTGCAACCTCCATCTCCTGGGTTCAAGTGATTCTCCTGCCTCAACCTCCCAAGTAGCTGGGATGACAGGCACCTGCCACCACACCTAGCTAATTTTTTGTATTTTTAGTAGAGATGAGGTTTCACCATGTTGGCCAGGTTGGTCTCAAACTCCTCACCTCAGGTGATCCACCCACCTCGGCCTCCCAAAATGCTAGGATTACAGGTGTGAGCCACCGCGCTTGGCCTAATGATATAATTAATATAAGACACATGGCTGAGGTCCTTGAATATAAGATTTTTAATAAATTATAACTAATATTGTTATTATAGCCCAATCTAGAATTATGAGAATAATTATGGACCTCTATTTTTTTCTCTCCTACATATTTACGCATCTACCTATTATTGCTACTACTTCCTTAAGTATGTTTATTTTTATCTCATCTTCCAAGGTCTATAATCCTAATTTTCTAGCTGTTGTTATTTTGATTGCCCTGTTCCTCAATAAACACAGCATAAAATATAAATTTCACATGTGGCATATGAGGATCATTGTGATATACTCACAACATATGTATCACCTTTTAGTTTTCCTAAGCTGTAGTACTAGAAAACTACTTCCAATTCTTGGAATATGTCATGATGTTTGCCATATTCATGCTTTGTTTGATACATGTGATTTTCTTTACTTGGATACACTTTTCCAACAAGTTGTCCACAGAATTTTGAATACCCCCAGAAATGTGCAGAAATATCTGAAGAGACAGTATGTACTTCTGGTTGTATAGTTAAGCTTGGATCCACTTTTAACTAGAAATTAATAATTTTGAAACAGTATTCTTTGGGTTACTGACGATAATAATTTAAAAAGGATGCAGAAATCAAGCTTGCGATTAATTATTGCATATTTTTAACTGCATATTTACTGTGTTCCTTAAATTTTTTTTTTTTTTTTGAGAGGAAGCCTTGCTCTGTCACCAGGCTAGAGTGCAGTGGCGCGATCTTGGCTCACTGCAATCTCCCCTTTTCGGGTTCAAGCTATTATCCTACCTCAGCTTCCCAGGTAGCAGGGATTACAGGTGTGTACCACCACACCCAGCTAATTTTTTGTATTTTTAGTAGAGATGGGGTTTCACCATGATAGCCAGGAAGGTCTTGATTTCCTGACCTCGTGATCAGCCTGCCTCAGCCTCCTGAAGTGCTGGAATTACAGATGGGAGCCACTGTGCTCTGCCTCCATGCATTTTACAAAGCACAAATATATATACACATGTATGCAGTAATGATACAATATATGTGTGTATATATATTTAATAATTAGATATATAACTTTATATATATTAAAACTACATATATATGTGTAGTAATGATACATGTATAAGTTTTATCATCCTGAAGAGTAGTGGTATGTTTTGGATGTTTGTTCCCTCTAAACCTCATGTTGAAATGTAGTCTCCAGTGTTGGAGGTGGGTCTTGATGGGAGGTGTTTGAATTATGGAGGCAGATCCCTTCTGCATTGACTGGGTGTCATCCTTGAGGGAGAGTGAGTTCTCAGCTATGAGTTCAAGTGAGATCTGGTTGTTTAAATAAGCCTGAAACGTCCTTGTCACTCTCTTGCTCCCTTTTTCACCATGTGACACACTGGCTCCCCTTTGCCTCCTGCTGTGATGGTAAACTCCCTGAGGCCTTCACCAGAAGTAGATGCTGACACTGTGCTTCATGTTCAACCTGCAGAATTGTGAGCCAGTTAAACCTTTTACTTTTTAAATTATCCAGCCTCAAGTATTCCTTATTAATGGTGCAAGTGGACGAACAGAAGTTGCAATGAAGAAATAATTTCTTAGCAAGGTTAAATCCTAATAACTTGCCCCAGGCTTGGAATTTAATCCCACATCTCTGTGGCTATAAAACTCATATCTTTTTAGCCAGATGTGTAATTTTAAAATTCAGATATTTATTTGTTCTCCATTCTGACCACATAGGTGTAAAATCAGACAATTTTTTCTTAAAAATTGTGTCCCTAAAATTTAGGGAAAAGGGTCCTCTTCTGCCTAAGTCTCTCGAGGATTGTAAATTATTTCATCAGCTGTCTCTATGTTTAGGGCAGAATTTTTTTTTTTTTCTAAACACAAGCTACAAACTCATGAAATTGGCAAAAATAAAGAACACACAAACAGGTTGACTGAATGGTTGGCTCAAGATTAGGAAATACTGGTAACTGAAAAATTAACTGGCAACAGTCACCTATGCACATAAGGAGACAAACATGCCCACACATATTTCAAGTTCCTCAGGCTGACTTTTGTCTTTGACCTATCATTTCTCTAATAGCTTCCTTACTAGAGTCACAAGTGGAAGTTTCTACCACTTTAATGCATCCTGCACATGGCAACCAATTTAAACATTGCTTTCAAGTTGTCATTTTCTTCCCCTTAATGATTCTTCATTGTGAGTGCAATAAAGTCTAGGCTCTTTAACTTGGATTAATGACCCGTCAGAACTATGCTTGAGCCTGATCTCACATCTCTCGCTGCTTCCCCACTGACTGTTAACTTTCCTTCAAATAAATCTTGAACTTTTCTTTTTGGCTTCACTTAGGCAAGTGTTCCCCCTTAAATATATTACCATTTGTTTTCCTTCAAATTATACCTTCAAGGTCTAACCTTTCCTGTGTTACTCTCAAATACACTCTCACTGTCTGTCCCAAATCCATTTCTCTTTAAGGGTTACTATTGCTAAAAGGAGTTATTTCCTTTAATATTTTCTTTTCCTACAGTTTGCTGTAACTGTTATAATATGAAGGGGTATGTTATTTTTTAAAAAATCTTGACCATGTGATGCCTTTCTCATGTCAACCTATATATGTATTGATTGGTGTTAAAGGCAAAATATTGAGTATAAAGTAAAATAAGTTGATTCTTATAACTGCCATATATATGGTTATTAATCATAAGTTGCTTATGAATGTAGATATTTAGATTTCTATTTATTTGTTGATATAGATTTATCAACAGGTAGATTTCTTTTATTGGTGCCAGATATTGACTTCTAAGAAAAAATATCTAAGAAAAAATATTCATGTGTGAACATGAATATTTATACTTTACCTCATTTGTAACAATAGATCTCTAGATAGGTAGATATACAGATAAATACACAAGCATATATAAATATCATATATTTAAAAAAATGTATTACATATTTATTCATACATGCACATGTGTTCCTTTATACTCTGTATGCCAACTGCTGTTGAAATAAATGTAGCTAAAATATTGCAACACAAATGGAAACAGAATAGGACAAAGGCAGAAACAATTAAATATATATACAATAATTAGCGAATACTTTCTGAATTTTTGGTTAATCATTTGTAAAATGAAATAATGCCCTTATGTATGTTTGTTTTGAGAAATATATATGTGAATTGGCTTTGAAAACTTGGAAGCACTATGTAATAAACTAGTAAACATTATGTTACTACACAAATACACATACTAAATCAATATGGTTTATAATTAAAAACTGCATTTCCATTTTCAATTGTTTTTGTTATGTCAAATGTACTCTGAAATTTTTCATCAAAAATCCATTACTTTCAAAGTCTTGCTGCCTTGAAAGTAGTAATTTTATTTTGGTATTTTTTTCTACAGTTTACTAACACTATTATAATACTAAGTGCTATGCTATAATACTTTAGTCCTAGCCATTTCATCATAAAAAAATAAGATTTATTTTGAATACGCCAGATTGACAATCTTCTGTCATAAAATCAGATAAAATATACAATAAAACCTGGCTCAGATTGGATTTAAATCTCGATCTATTTCAGTTTACCATTATTGTTTTTCTAATTAAAATTGTTTTAATAAGGGAAATATTTAAATATTATGCTTCTATACAGTGTGCCTTTTTAATAATTATACTATAGGCTAGACTAATTATCACCCTGATAATAATAATAAATATATCTAAAGAATATTCAGGTACAGAAACATCACCAACAAGACAAAATAATATCTAATCATTTGAATGAGAGAAACTGGTATTCCAGAAAATTAAGAAAAATAAGGCCTTAATTTTAGATAATGGAAAATATTTATTAAGCAATGTAAGTTTTACAGAATGACTGAGTTGACTGGACCCACTGGATCTTGGCTAAATTTGTCAGAAAACATCCAAAGGTAAGGGCAGTTCTCAAATGACCTAAGGTAGCTGTCAATGACAAGGCTGTATACATATAGGTTGTTTATTTTCTATTTTTAGTAACTGTTAATAGAACTGGACAAATATATTTGAATATATCTGTAGGTCATTTGAAGAAAGGGTGTGATTTTTGTTATTCTTTCTAAGAAGCTGAAGTTTCAAAAATTGGATTTCCTAACTGTATTAGTTCATTTTCACACTGCTAATAAAGACATACCCAGACTGGGCAATTTACAAGGAAGGAGGTCTATTTGATTCACAGTTCTATGTGGCTGGGAAGGCCCCACAATCATAGTGTAAGGCAAGGAGGAGCAAGTCATGTCTTACATGGATGGCAGCTGGTAAAGAGAGTTTGTGCAGGGAAACTCCCCCTTAAAAAACCATCAGATCCTGTGAGACTTATTCACTATCAGGAAAACAGTGTGGAAAGACCTGCCCCTATGATTCAATTACTTCCAACCAATTATCCCACAACATGCAGGAATTCAAGATGAAATTGGGGTAGAACACAGCCAAACTATATCATTAGGTTACCTGATTAGTTTCTACAATGATATATTGATATTTTTTTTTCATGCGAGGTGAGTAGCATATGGAAGTCTGAGTATTTGAGTTTAAAGGGAAATGAAGATTATATAACCAACAAATCACAAACTGGTAGACTACTGGCCCTGGAATCCCTGCATGTTAAAAGTGAGAAGATTTTATATAAAAGGCAGCATCCTAATACATTTTCCTACAAATACAAAACTACTAACTCTGGATCCATGTCTTTCCAAAATTATCGTCATCATCATCAACATCATAGCCGTCACAGAGTGCTTTCTGTTTTTCATCCATAGTAACAAGTCCATTGCAGACATGGTTTATTTTAATCTGTACAGCAATCCTATCATGTAGGATACCCTATTATTACCTGAGAATTGAAGATAAATAATTTTCTAAGAGTATGTAAGTAGCAGAGGATAAAGCCACATTTCAGAACAATATGATTCTGACCCATCAGCTGTAAGCCAACAGTTGAAACTGGACTGTTTGGATTTTGTACCCTGCAGGTTGTCACAGTTTGCTCCATTCTGAACATGTTCAGCTTTTCTCATCATTTGTTGGAAAGCATGGCCCTTTGGACCAATGAGTGCTTAGGTTTATGAAAACCCTTGTTTTATGGGGCAAAACACCTCCAAAGTGAAGTCAAGCAAAGTTAACTATGTTAGGTTGTAGAAATACCAAGAATGCATGCTTCAATTTCAACAACTGACCTTCAGCTCAGCACAAAAATATTTCTCCATAAAGCATAACTGATCGACTAATTGAATGAAAAAGTAACAACTACAGGCCATAATTAATAATGGATTTGTGTTCAAGGTCCTCTATATTTTTTGTCTCCATATTTCACAAAAAATATTAATTTCCATAAATGGCTAGAAAATAGCCTTATTTTATTAATAAATTGTGTAAGTTGGCTGGGTGCAGTGGCTCACTTCTATAATCCCAGGACTTTGGGAGGCCAAGGTGGGTCAATCACTTGAGGTAAGAGCTCCTGACTAGCCTGGCCAACATGGCGAAACCCCATCTCTACTAAAAATACAAAACTTAGCCAGTCATGGTAGCACATGCCTGTAGTCCCAGCTACTCTGGATGCTGAGGCTGGAGAATTGCTTAAACCCAGGAGAATAAGATTGCAGTAAGCCGATATTGCACCATTGCACTCCAGGCTGGGTGACAGACAGACTCTGTCTCAAAAATAAAAAATTATAAATTAAAATAATAATAATAATACATAATGTAAGTCATTTCTCTCTGGGCTTTATTTTTATCTTATTTAGTACTTTAACCATGTTCTGAGCTAAATATTATTATTATTCCTATCTGACGAATAAGTAATATTCTCTCAGGATACTGATAGGATAAGAAACTTACCTGAGGTTACAATGTCTAATGAGTAGCATGATCTGGATGGGTTTAAACCTGATCACTATGATCAAGTTCCCAAAATGCTATTTTATTTACCATTATTGAGTATTTACTCATTATTGAGTTTTAGTACATTTTTAGAAAGGCTACTACTGGTTGTTCCTTTCTGTGTGTAATGCTTCTTTCAGAAGTTCTTGTACAGCCGGCCTGGTGGTAATAAAATCTCTCAGTGCTTGCTTGTTCATAAAAGATTTTATTTTTCCTTCAATTGTGAAGCTTAATTTGGCGGGATATGAAATTCTGGGCTGAAAGTTCTGTTCTTT
>CM052650.1:30047245-30104464 GCA_028533165.1 Leontopithecus rosalia | reverse complement strand
GGAGACTTTGCTCATTCCTTTTTATCCTTTTTTCTCTATTCTTGTTTTCTCGTTTTATTTCATTAAGTAGGTCTTCGACCTCTGATATCCTTTCTTCTGCTTGATCAATTCGGCTATTCAAACTTGTGCATATTTCACTAAGTTCTCGTGTTGTATTTTTCAACTCCGTTAGTTCATTTATATTCCTCTCTATATTGTCTATTCTTTTTAGCATTTTGTCGAACCTTTTTTCAAAGTTCTTAGTTTCTTTACATTGGGTTAGAACAAGTTCTTTTAACTCCCAGAAGTTTCTTATCATCCACCTTCTGAAGCCAACTTCAGATAATGGGACACAGTCCTTTTCCATCAGGGCTTCTTCCGTTGCTGATAAGGTGTTCACCATATTTTAATCATATTGACTATAAATTTCTATCATTAATAGTGAAAATATCCTGTTTACACAAAAGCAAAAATTAAACAATAAAGAAAAATAAGGACCTTCAAAATATGGTAAAAGATCAATTAAATCTAGGACATGGAAGACAATAGATTGAGTTAAAAACATATAAACCACTTCTATTTAGGTATTTGTAGTTGCACATTGGACAAATATACATATCAAGGAAAACCACTGTCCCTTTGCTCAAAAACAGAGTAAAAATTTATAGTCATATTTTAAGATTATATGTGACATTAATTTATAGTGAAATTTTAATGAAATGTTTTAAATATATTTTCAGTATTATATAGTAATTAACTCTCAAAACTATATCCTTTCTCAGATATATGTAATGCTTATAACATAGGCTCTTAATATTCACATAGAAATAAAGTGGCAGTTCTCACACTGATTTGCTTAATAATTTTGTCAAATAACTGTTTTCTCTGAAGCCTAATTTTCTCCTTTGAAAATTGTAGGTTATTTTGTCAACATTTCAGATACTTGTGAGGATTTAATAAGAAAATACGTGTAAATCTCATCCCCAGGTACATAAAGGCTTAATAAGTATAAATATATTTGACATATATTATTATATGCAAATATAAATATAGACGACCTCTTCTATTTTAAAAATGAGTATATCTACTCAGTCATTCTTAAATATACAATCCATATGTTGTTCTTTAGTTGTTTTAATCTGTATAAAAATCATATACATGTACCCAAATAATAGTCATCTTAGGTTTAAATGGTGATCTCTCTACTCATATTTTCCCCTGGAATAAGTTGTTGCTTATAGAGACAATGTTTGGACAAATATAATTATACATTATTTATTAAAATTTAGAGAAACTTTCTGTGTGATCTCAGGGCTGTTCTCTTAAGCAAAACTGGTAAGAGAAATAGTGAATAAAATTTGAGTAGATGAAATTACTATAAGAATTGTGTATCTGAAATTACTAAAAGAATTATGCATCAGGTATTTGGAGGCTAGACTGAAGAGCTATTAGGAAGGAAACAAAAAGAAAATAAAACAGTAGCCAGTAAGTAAGACAAAGTAAAAAGAATTCAACAAAATAAAAGAAAAATACAATGCAAAGAATTCCAATACTGTAAGAAAAACTAAATCTCAGATAAAGGGTAAGAACAATATAGATAGATAGATAGATAGATAAATAGATAGATGTGTATCTATTTATGTATGTATATACATATATACTTGTGTTTATACATATATATGTCTAAGCATATTTACACTTATATGCACATATATATCTATATGCAATATGTATATAAACCTAGATATAAATAAACATATAGATTTAAAATGAAGGAATCAGGGTGGACAGACCACTATGCTGCTTAGCCACATAAGAGATTGATGTTGCTGAATCGAGAGTTCAGGACTGTCACGATGTTCATATTTTCAACATAATGGTTTCTGTACCTGTCAGAGGGAATTTTTGTGGTTGTTAACTGTCAGACAAAAGGACTTAAGGGTGAGCACACCAAAGAAAACCTAAAGATACAGAAAAAAAATAAGGTCCCAGCAAACACAATTTAATACTTTGAAAATTGCAATAGAAAAGAAAAATTGACCGAAATGATAAAATTTGTGTTGTTAACCTAAAGTGAGAAAGAAAATGATCAGAATCCATAGAAGTATCAGAGAAACCAACTGTGAAATACAAAAGAAAGATATAAAATAGGTAGGAAAAGAAAAGATAAAGATTGTTTTAAATATCAGCAATATAGAAGTTCTCCTCTTCCTTAGGGAAAATTTACATGCAAAGTATGTAAGACAAGATTATATTCCATACTTTTAATACATATAGTAAAATGGTTTAACTTGCTACCATATCTTGATGATAAGAGGAAAATGATTTTCTTTAAACCTTACTGTCACATAGGTGAAGGGTGTCAGAATGTGCCCCTCTAAAAGATGCCACTTTGGCGTGAAGATTATTTTGAGCTACTGAAAGGCAATGGAAAAGCAGCACATACAAGAAAAGCTCTCTGTCCTTCTCTATTTGCATAAAAGCAGGTCATAAATTTTAAACAGTGTTCCTCGTCACCTTTTTATCAGAATGAACACCAATTGATCAAAGATGATCTCAGACTGTTGTCAACCTACAGATGGCACCAAAGGAGTCTATATATCAAACTTTACTAATTAGCCCTTATCTATTGTATATTTGCCTTTCCACGCTTTGTTCCTCAAGAGACTCAAGGAATTTATCCTTTGTCTTGCCACTTCTCCAAAAATGCATTTTTTTGTTGATGATGCTATGTAGGTAGGAGTTTTAAGCCACCTCTTGGACAGCTATTCATTTTTTCCTTGGGTATTTCCCATATATAAATGAGTTACACATAGGGTATACATATTAAGCAATTTTCATTTGTTTTTCTCTTGTTAATCTCTCTTTTCTTATAGAGGTCCCAACTAGGAACATAGAAGGATTGAAGATATATTATTTTTCCTCCCCTACACTGGCAATAGGTAAAAATAAGACCCCATTATATTTTATACCCAACTTTTACCAACTCTGCCGGCATGTGATTGACTTCAATATGTCATTATTTCACAGATATTCCTCAAGGAGCTGGTGATAAGCAACACAAACCTCCCATCCCAGCATCCATTTACGTGTCTCTTTTCCCATTTAAATCAAATCATATGTATGTATACATAGTTGGGTTTGGTGGATCCATGAACCTATGTTTCAATGTCAGCTGAGATTCATCCAGAAGCCTGATGCAAAAATGATAGTGCAGTATTCACCTTGTGACTCCTTCATCAAAGGAGTCTTGCTTTTGTCTTGCCTTTCTTCTTCCTCTTTCTCACTTCTTGCTTTTATTTCTCGTCCTTTTCTTCTCCCTCTTATTTCTAGTCTTCCTATTTCTCCTCGTGTTCTCAGTCTTCTTTTTCAAAGTAGATCATTTCTTCATTTAAAACATATCATGGTACCAAGTTTTCCTCTGCATTTTGCTCACTGCAGAATATTGGTGATAAAGTTATGATTATCAGACATTTGTCAAGTAACATCATTTAGGACTGGGTTTAGTCTATAATTGAAAAAACAGGTTGAAGTAAGAAATTAAACCTAGAAAATTAGTTTAAAATCTAATTAGTTCAAATTTCAAATAGAGATAGAAAGGTTTACATGAGTATTAACATGTTAATTAATAATATTAGCAAATTTTAGCAACAAAATATATGCAAGAGTAGATTATGGACTTGCTTGAATAATTTGTAGACAGTCTATATCAGTTTTCCTCAATTCATCTCCATATTTCAAATGCATTAAGCAATCAATTCCAGATACCCAAAAGAGACAAGTTCATTTTTTATTTTGGAAAAATAAGAAAATGGCAATGTGCACTTTTTTTCCCCTGCTCCCAGAGTAAAGGAGGCTTTTATTTTCTGGGCATTTGTTTATCCTGAGTATTGTCAATAAACATTATAAATATGAATCTCCATCTCAGAGAGTGGGTCTTGGGAATACACACTTCAATAAATCCCCTTTTAGATGTCTTATTTTTTCCTTTCCTTTGGTGTATTTTTTAATAAAATTCCTTCATATCAGATTATTAATATTTCACACACATCCTTGTAGTCATGTCTACAATATTATGCTCACTTTTTATTTTTTGTTTACAAAACCACAGGGACATTATTACTGTTACAATTACCAGTTAAGTCTTTAGTATTATTTAATACAACCCTATATGATCAGATTTTAACATTTTTCTCAAAAATGTATTTTTAACTTTAATTTGTTTCCTGGGTAATTTTGACAATCAATTGGTCCAGAGCCTTGTTCAGAAAATATTTATAATCTGAGACAATTTTATATGTTGTAGGAAAATACTAATAATTTTGCTTTTTAGGAGCCCAAAGATGTAGTCAGTTGTTATTTTTGCCTTTCTCTGCTGGTAAGTGTCCCTCAGAATCCAATTACACATAATCTTCTAAAAATATATGGTATGATCTATTCTCTGTGAACCCACTTTCCAATAGTATTGTGTTATGAGGGATTAAAATGCTGACTTCTTGGATTCTACTATGGCCGTTATAGGTAATATTGAGAAGTACCATATCTAAATAGACATATAAAAGTTGAAGTGACACTGCCTCTTTAAATTACAATAGAATTTGTTGATAAACAATTTTATGAAAGATACGTTAATTTTTTTTCATACTCTTTACCACATCGGGTTTTTTTATACAGCAGAGTACTAAATTAAATGATCACTGTGTATAGCAAAAGGACGCAACTCTCAAAAATTTTGACTTAACTTTCAACATATCTAAAGGCTTAGTAAATAAAATGACATCTTCTTTAATATTAAGGCATAAACTAATGGATGAAAGACAAAAATAAAAAATCAGCAGAGTTGTAACCTTAAACTTTTGCAAAGTCCCACTTTAACAAAATTTTCAAGTATTGTTATTACTACTGATCTGAACCAACAAAGTAAACAAATTAGCTCAGTTTGGTTGTCTTCTATGGATTTCTCAGGGAATTTAGCTTTAATTTTCCAATAGACTCTTATTCTTGTGATTGGATTTGACATATTCCATGGCATTATTAGACCATGACCATGCTTCACCTTATATATGAAATCAACTTAATATATTTTATGCTGTCTACTAATTTCAAATTCTTGTCCAAGTCCATAACAGTACAGAAAGACATAAATTCAAGATACGAAGAACAATACTGCTAATTGTAGAATATAATTATTTAGGAAGAAAAACAACGTATAAGGCAAATATATTTACATCTATAAATAGTGCTGTTTTTGTTTAAGTTGAGAAACAGTAAAATTGTTGTTTGATATATTTTAACAAACACAAAGACAATTTTAATATTAATTTTGTTTTAATAGCTGCTTACCAATTATAAAAGCATTTCTGGAAAAATATGTATTTGAAATTTAAAACTAAACAAATAGATATTTTAAAAATACTAAAATATAATTACATGATTTATACAAATATTAGATTCAACATTGTGAGGCCATTTCAATTAACAAATCTTTTAATTATGCTTATGATGCAGTATTATCTTAAATCAAAACAGATAGTCCTAGATTATAAAACTAAAATGCTCCAACAAGGACAGTGTAACACCCAAAAGGTCAACTTAAATCCAATTATGTACCATACATTTTAAGTGGTAAAATGGAAATAAGAACTAGAAACTGTGTGTTATTGAAGATCAATCCAGTTTTAACATGATGTGAACCCTGATTTTAGTCAGTGTTAGTGTGAGTTTGTGTGTGTGTGTGTGCATGCGCATGCACATGTGTGTGTGTTTAGTACTTTTTTACTTTACAACTCATAAGAATGCTTTAAGATCATTTTGTGCATTCCTTCCTAGTCTTGAAATCTGTCATTTGTAAAAAAAAAAAAAAAAATTGTGGGGTTTTTTTCTGACTAGACAATGGTATTAGAAAGGAAGACTTACCTTTGTCTTTTTTTAAGTTAAAGATTATTGAAACCCAGCTAACTTTTTTGTTCATGTACCAGCTATAGTTGCTTTCATGTTTGATTGTTACACAGAGACTTAATGGCCCTGCAATCTCAAAATGTTTACAATTTGATGTCTTATGGAGATTTGCTGAATATGTTGCATAACAGCATAATCACTAGCTTATAATAAAAATCTCAGTCAACGAACTATTTTGTTTGGTCTTTATAAAGTTAATGTTTTTTGGAAATTATTTTGTTATTGCATTTCTTGAAAATCTAGTTCTTAGCATTGTGCAAATAAGATTTAACATGTCTATCACCTAAGTCATATAGGCTTTTTCTTACAAATAGAAATTATATTTCTTATTTAAAAAACTAATATTAGGTTAACAATTTCTCATTTGCAAACAGACATGGGCCAACAAAAACATTTTTTTCAAGTTATCTTTTAAATTATGCTATTATTTGTTTTGATATTCATGCTAATGTTACTATTTTTGATATATCTGAAATCATCAATAAAAATGTTCTTAATAGCCATTCACAGCCAATTAAACTTCTGCTTTTCCTTTACCTTTTCTGGCTTGTTTGTTGAAGGTGACAGATATTGAATTATATTGCTAATGTTTCTAAATGATGAAAAAGACTGTTATTAAACTCAGATGTTTTCCTTTTTACCAGAGTTACAATATGTTAGAAGCATAGTTCAGAATATTTAAAAAATGCTTACAAATAATTATATAATTGTAATAAAATACTCTGTTTCTTCAATGTAATATTAACAGAGTAAACAGACAATCTACAGAATGGGAGAAAATATTTGAAAATTACACATTCAACAGAGGCCTAATATCCAGAAACCACAGGAAACTTAAACAAGCAATCAAAAAACAAATAATTGCATGAAAAATTGACAAAGAACACGAACAAACACTTTTCAAAAGAAGGCATACTTGTGACAAAAAAGCACATGAAAAATGCTTAACATCATTAATCATTAGAGAAATGCAAATCAAAACCACAATCAGATACCATCTCACACCAGTCAGAATAGCCATTATTAAAAAGTCAAAAGATAACAGATGCTGGTGTGGTTGTAAAGAAAATTGAAAGCTTATACACTGCTGGTGGGAATAGAAATTAGTTCAAACACTGTGGAAAGCAATTTGTTGATTTCTGGACAAACTTAAAATAAAATTACTATTCAATCCTGTAATCCCATTACCGGGTATATACTCAAAGAAATATAAATCATCCTACCGTAAAGACATATGCTTACATATATTTATTGTAACACTATTCACAATAGCAAAGACATGGAACCAACCTAAATGCCCATCAATGATAGATCAGATAGAGAAAATGTGGTGCATATATACCACGGAATACTATACAGCCATAAAAATGGAGATGATGTCTTTTGAAGCAACATCAATGAAGCTGGAGGCCTTATTCTAAGCAAACTAACATAGAAACAGAAAATAAATACCACATATTCTGAATTATAAGTGGGAGCTAAGTGAGTACATACAGACAGAAAGAAGGGAACAGCAGACACTGGCATCTACTTGAGGGTGGAGGATGGGAGATGGGTAAGAGTCAAAAAATTACCTATTGGCTACTATGCTTATTATCTGGAGGAAAAAATAATCTGTACACCAAACCCATACAACAAGCAATTTACCTATATAAAAAAGCTGCACATGTACCCATGAACCTAAAATAAAAGATAATTTATTGTCTCACTCTTGCTGGAATATAATACTCTTAGTCAATAATGATTTGTGACCCACATTACTCATCACTTCTATTTGTTTTTACTCCTAATACTAGCTAGGAGAAAAATGGATGGTCTGTCTCAATTATTAATACCAAAAGAAAGTGGGGGTAGCTATTCTTATAGCAGACAAAGCAAACTTTAATGCAATGGCAGTTAAAAGAGACAAAGAGTGATATTATATAATGGTAAAAGCCTTGTCCAACAGAAAAATATCACAATCCTAAATATATATGCACCTAACACCGGAGCTCCCAAATTTATAAAAATATTACTGATAGAACTAAGAAATGAGATAGACAGCAACACAGTAAGCGTGGGGGCCTTCAGTACTCCACTGACAGCACTAGACAGATTTTTAAGACAGAAAGTCAACAACAACAACAAGAAACAATGGATTTAAACTATATATTGGAACAAATGGAATTAACAAGTATACACACAAAATTTAATCCAACAAACAGAGAATATTACAATCCATTCAACAACACATGGGATTTTCTCCAAGGCAGATCACATAATAGGCCATAAAATGAGCCTTGGCAAATTTAAGAAAACTGAAATTATATAAAGCACTCTCTCAGGCTACAGCATAATAATAATGGAAGTCAACTCTAAAAGGAAACTTTAAAACCATGCAAATAAATGGAAATTAAATAACTGGCTCCTGAATGAACATTGAGTCAAAAATTAAATCAGGATGGAAGGTAAAAAATTATTTGAACTGAATGACAGTAATGATGCAGCCTACAAAAACCTCTGGGTTAGAGCAAAGGTGGGAGTGAGAGGAACGTTTATAGCCCTAAATGTTCAGCATTCAAAAAGACTGAATGAGTACAAACTGACATTCTAAGGTCACATCTCAAGGAACTAGAGAAACAAGAACAAACCAAACCCAAACACAGCAGAAGAAAGGAAACAACCAAGGTCAGAGCAGAACTAAATGAAATTGGAACAAATAAGAAAATTCAAAAAATAAATAAAGCAAAACCCTGGTTCTTTGAAAAGATAAATAAAACTGATAGACCATTAGCAAGATTAACCAAGAAAAGAAGAGAGAAAGTTGAAATAACCTCACTAAGAAATGAAACAATAGATATACAACTGACACCACTGAAATGCAAAAGTTCATTCAAGGCTACTATGAACAGTTTTACATATATAAACTAGAAAACCTAGAAGAGATGAATAAATTCCTGGAAAAATATAACCCTTCTAGCTTAAATCAGGAAGAATTAGATACCCTGAACAGAGCAAAAGCAAACAGTGAGATTGAAATGGTAATTTAAAAATTACCAACAAAAAAGGCCAGGACCAGATGTATTCAGAAAAATTATACTATGCATTCAAAGAAAAAAATTGGTGCCAATCTTTTTGACATTATTCCACAAGATAGGGTAAGAAGGAACCCTCTCTAATTCATTCCATGGAGCCAGAATCACCCTAACACCAAAAGAAGGGAAGGACATAACCAAAATAGAAAACTACAATCTGATATCCCTGATGAACACAGAAGCTAAAATCTTTAACAAAATACTATCTAACCAAATCCAACATCATATTGAAAAGATAATCTACCATGATCAAGTTGGTTTCACACCAGGGATTCAGGGATGGTTTAACATATGCAAGTCAATAAATGTGATACATCACATAAACAAAATTAAGAAAAAGATCACCTGCATCATCTCAATAGATGCAGAAAAAGCATTTGACAAAATCCATCATCTTTTATGGTTAAAACTCTTAGCGAAATTGGCATATAAAAACCCAACTTAATGTAATAAAAGCTGTCTATAACAAACTCACAGCCACCATAAAACTGGTAGAGAAAAGTTGAAGGCATTCTCTCTGAGAACTGGAACAAGACAAGGATGCCCACTCTCACCACTCCTCTTTAATATAGTTCTGGAAGTCCTAGCCAGAGCAATCAGAGGAGAGAAAGAAATAGAGGGCATCGAAATCAGTAAAGAGGAAATCAAACTGTCACTGGCTGCTGATGATACGATTGTTTACCTTGAAAACCCTAAAAACTACTCCGAAAAGCCTCTAGAACTGATAAAAGAAGTCAGCAAAGTTTCTGGATACAAGATTACTGTATACAAATCAGTAGCTCTTCTGTACACCAAAGGAGACCAAGCAGATAATCAAATCAATAACTCCTTGTATAATAGCTGTAAATAAATAAATAAACTATTTAGCAATATACCTAATCAAGGAGTCAAAAGATCTCTACAAGGAAAACTACAAAACATTGCTGAAAAAGGTTATAGATGACACAAATGGAAAGACATCCCATACTCATGGATGGATAGAATCAATATTATGAAAATGACCATATTGCCAAAAGCAATCTACAATTTTAATGCAATCTCCATCAATATACCACCATCATTCTTCACAGAATTAGAAAAATCAATTCTAAAATTCATATGGAACTACAAAAGAGCCCAAAGCCAAAGCAACACTAAACAAAAAGAACAAACCTGAAGGCATCATATTACCTGATTTCAAACTATACTGTAAGACCATAATCACATGGTAATGCTATAAAAATAGGCACATAGACCAATGGAGCATAATAGAGAATCCAGAGATAAACCCAAATACTTACATGCAACTGATCTTTGACAAAGCAAACAAAAACATAAAGTGGGGAAAGGACATCCTTGTCAGCAAATGGTGCTGAGAGAATTGACTAGCCACATGTAGGAGAATAAAAGTGGATCCTCATTTTCCACCTGACCAAAAATAATTAAGAATTTAAATTAAAGACATGAAACTATCAAAATTCTGGAAGATAATTTGGAAAAATCCTTGTAGACATTGAATTAGGCAAGGATTTCATGACCAAAATCCCAAAAGCAAATGCAATAAAAAACAAAGCTAAATAGTTGGGACCTAATTAAACTAAAGGGCTTTTATATGGCAAAAGAAACAGCAGAGTAAACAGACTACCCACAAAGTAGGAGAAAGTCTTCACAATGTATACATCTGACAAAGGACTAATATTCAGAATCTACAACAAACTCAAATAAATAATTAAGAAAAAAACAATCCCATTAAAAAGTGGGCTAAGGACATAAATAGACTATTCTCAAAAGAAGATGTGCAAATGGCCAACAAACATGAAAAAATCCACAGCATCCCTAGTAATCAGGGAAATGTAAATCAAAACCACAATGTGATACTACCCTACTCCTGCAAGAATGGCCATAATTTAGAAAAAAAAGCTATATGTTGGCATGGATGCAGTGATCAGGGAACACTTCTGTGCTGCTGGTGGGAATGCAAACTATTACAGCCACTATGGAAAACAGTATGGAGATCCATTAACTATAAATAGAACTACCATTTTATCCATCAATCCCACAACTGGTGACTACCTACAGGAAAAGAGTCATTACTCAAAAAAGACTCTTGCATATGCATGTTTGTAGCAACACAATTTATCATTGCAAAATTGTGGATCCAACCCAAATGACTAACAATCAATGAGTGGATAAAGAAGCTGTGGTGTATATATATTATGGAATACTACATTTCATATATATGATGGAATACTACTCGGCCATAAAAAGGAATGAATTAACAGCATTTTCAGTAACCTGGATGAGATTGGAGACTATTATTCTAAGTAAAGTAACTCAGCAATGGAAAACCAAACATCATATGTTCTCATTAACATTTGAAACTAAGCTATGAGGATGCAAAGTCATAATAATGGCAGAATAGACTTTGGGGAATTGGGGGGAAGTGTGGGAGCTGGGACGTGGATAAAATACCACAAATATGGTTACAGTATATACTGAGCTGGTGACGGGTGCACCAAAATCTCACAAATCACCACTAAAGAACTTACTCATGTAACCAAATACCACCCCTACCACAATAACTTATGAGAAAATATTTTTAAATGCTCTCAAAGTACATGAAAACTCATCAAATTCATTCTTCTACATATGTACATTAATAATTTTTTTTGAGATGCTGTCTCAATCATTTGTCTATTTTGGCTTTTTTTGTCAATGCTTTTGATGTTTTAGTCATGAAGTCCTTGCCTATGCTGATGTCCTGAATGGTTTCGCCTAGGTTTTCTTCTAGGGTTTTTATGGTGTTAGTTCTTATGTTCAGATTTTTAATCCTTCTGGAGTTAATTTTAGTATAATGTGTCAGGAAGGGGTGCAGTTGTTTACAAATTATGTAAATTTGTAACCATAGCCAAACCTATTAATTAATACTCAGGTAAATATGAATGTATATGGAACTGAAAGAGAGCCTGCATAGCCACTGCACAGCTGGAAAAGCTGCAGACACTCAATGCCAGCCTTTGAAAACAGCTTGGAGTGGGGCTATACCCTGTGAAGCCACAGGGTCAAAGATACTCAAGGCTGTGGGAGCTCACCTCTTTCATCAGTGTGACCTGGATGTGAGATATGGAGTCAAAGGAGACCATTTGAGGGCTTTAAAATTTGGCTGCCCCTCTAAATTTTGGATTTTTATAGGGCTTGTGCCCCCCTTGATTTGACCAATTTCTCTCATTTATTATGGGTATATTTACCCAATATTTGTACCCCTACAGTGTCTAGTAAGTCACTAAATTGCTTTTGATTTTACAGGCTCATAAACAGGAGGGACTTGCCTTGACTCAGATGACAGTTTAGACTTTGACCTTTTGGTTAATGCTGGAATGAGTCAAGACTTTAGGGGACTGTGAAGAAGGCGTGATTGTGTTTTGAAATGTAGAAATCAGGGTTGGAATGGTATGGTTTAGCTGTGTCCCCATCCAAATCTCATTTTGAATTGTAGTTCCCATAATCCCTATGTGTCATGGGAGGGACCTTGTAAGAGGTAATTTAAGCATGGGGGCAGTTATCCCCATGCTGCTGTTCTCAGGATACTGTGTGAATTCTAACAAGATCTAATAGCTTCATAAGGGGATTTTTTTTTTCCTTTTCACTTAGCGCTTCTCCTTGCTGCTACCATGTTAAGAAAGATGTGTTTGCTTCCTCTTCCACCACAACTGTAAGTTTCCTGGGGCCTCCCCAGTTCTGTGGAATTGTGAGTCAATTAAATCTCTTTCTTTATAAATTTCCCAGTTCTAGGTATTTCTTCATGGCATCCTGAGAACAAACTGATACACTGTATTGTTTAAAAGAGAATAATAGAAAAAATGATTAACAACAGATGATTTGGGGCTGGGCATGGTGGCTCAGGTCTGTAATCCCAGCACTTGAGGAGGCCAAGGCAGCAAATCACTTTAGATCAGGAGTTCAAGACCTGCCTGGCCAACATGGTGAAACTCCTCTCTACTAAAAATACAAAAATTAGCTGGGTGTGCTGGTGTGTGCCTATAATCCCAGCTACTTGGGAGGCTGAGGCAAGAGAATTGCTTGAACATAGGAGGCAGAGATTGCAGTGAGCTGAGATCACACAATCACACTCCAGCCTGGGCAAAGAAGCAAGACACTGTCTCAAAAAAACAAACAAACACTAAATCTAGAGGAAAAACTCATGTATTTTGAAATTTTATATATAGGAACATTTGCATCATGCAAATATACACAGACTTATGTAATCTGTAAATTTTGTATATGTTTTCAATGTTTATGGAATATGTTTTATTTTAAATATTAAATAAGGAGATGTATAGACAAAAATTGGAATATTTGTTGACAGATAAATATGTACCTTTTAAAAATGTATTTCACAAGTATTAACTAATTTGTACAACAAGTGTAAGGAGTAGGTGCTGTTAATGGCCCCAATTTGCAGGATTAAAACAAATGGAGCTGTTTAAAAAATTGGACTAATATTTTAAAGTGATTATAACACTCCTCTATGCTATGTATTCAGAGGATTCTATTTTGAAGGATTTTCATTTCTTGAATAGAATAACAGATACTCTTCACATTCTTTTGTTTTATATATATTCCTTTTTCTGTAATGACCAAGTGTTGTTTTTATAATAGACATAAATAAAGCAACAGATGATCTTTAAATTAGTCCATAGTTTTTGGGTTTGAGAATAATTTTAACATTGTAACTAATGCTCAATCAAATTTTTATGCTCTGCATATTTGAAAATTTTTAAAATAAATTGTAGGTTTTTCAAATTTGTCAGAAAGAAGCTACCTAGCCCAAATTTATACCTTAATCATTTTTGTGAATATAAATTGTGTGCTTTGAAATCTACCTTAACATTTTTAATCAAGATGTGTGTAATTTAAGATAATAGCAATATGATGTAATCACCATTCTTTCTTCTCAGATTTTTTTTTAACTGGGGGTTGAGAGTATTGTTTTGAGATTCTCTAGCACAATGTTTTCAAATTTCTGCTCATGCCACCCTAAAATAAATTTTGAATATTCTCCAAGCCCTTGTTAACTTTTTTATAATTGACAACCAAAATTTCTCAACATCAGTTTAAATATTTGAAAAATAAATATTTTCTGTAGCATATTTCAGTTCCACTTTTCTTAAAATATTTTACTTTGAAATAATATTTTTGCCCATGAAAATATTTCCTAAACTTTATGTTATAGTATCCACATAAAAATAATATATGAAGTCATTTAAACTTTTTTCTTCTGTAACCATAAATCTATGATGGTTAAAAATATATCCTAAATTTAAATCAGTAAAAATATTACTACATGCTTTTTTACAATAAACATAAAAATGTTATATAATTTGATGAGAAATTATTAAATACAAAAATTCAAAAATTTTGGTAATGTACATTAATAGAATAGGGCTTTCAAAAATTAGTTTATCTGAAGATGACTATAACTGACTAAAACAATTAGATGGGCTGTAGGAACAATTATAAACGTATTTTTGAAATTGCACAGACCGGAGTACTGAGAAACTTTGTTCACATGCTAATTAGATGAGAGTAGAATGTGTTAATCAACAAATGCCACTTTTTATCTGAATCCCATCTGAATAATATGACAAAAAAATCACATTTGGACTAATGATCAGAAATTATTTTTAATGACTCATCTATCTTCTGTCAAATCTATTAGGTCCTCTTTCAACTTTATACAAAGAAAAAAATTGAAAACTACCAGGCCTGTGTTTTAACTGGCAACTGGATTATAGGATTGTTTACCTTCTTAATCTCTGAAAAGTACCCCAAAATATTTTAATAGCACTTCAATATAGTTGAATTTAGATAATTTAATTGTTGCATCTTTATAACATGATATAGTTCAAAATATGGAACCAGTTGGGAAATAACTCTTTCTTGCTATACACATTGCAATAAATTTATTTGAGGAAATTTTTGTCGGGGGTGTGTGTGTGTCTGTGTGTGTGTCTGTGTGTGTGTGTGTGTGTGTGTGTGTGTGTGTGTGTGTGTGTGTGTGTGTGTATTGAGGCCAAAATATAAATTTTGGGCCAAGTTTTAAGGGGGTATATTTTTAAAATCTTGTATGACTGAAACTTTATGCCCATTGATTAGCAATTTTCCATTTTCCCCAAACCTAAGTCCCTGTTAACTACTGTCCTGTTTTCTGATTCTGAGTTTGAGTATTTTAGTTAGCTCAGATAAATGGAATCATGCAGTATTTATTCTTCTGTGACTGGCTTATTTTGCTTATCAGAATGTCTTCAGGTTCATCTGTGTTGTGCTCATTTTTGGTGTATTAATCTGTTTTCCGTTGCTATAATAGAATACCACAGGGTGAGTAATTTATTTTAAAAAATAACTCTATTTGGCTTATAGTTCTGGGGGTTGGGAAGCCCACAAACATTGCTCTACATCTGCTGAGGGTCTTCTTGCTGTGTCAAACATAACAGAAAAGCATAAGGGTAGGAGAGTGCATGCAAGAGAGAGCTCACTTTTATGTCAAAACCACTCTCATGATAAATAACCTACTGTCTTGATATTGACATCAGTCCATTCATAACAGCATTAATTACCATTACCTAGTTCCCTCTCAAAAGTTTCACCTTTTCAACACTGCTGTATTGGGAATTAAGTGTCCAATATATAAACTTTGGGGGTCTGTTTAATAACACAGCAGCATAATTTATCATTAATAAGGCTGAGTCATATTTAATTGTATGTATATACTAAATTTTCTTTATCCATTCATGTGTCATTGGACAGTAGGTTGGTTCCACATCTTAGCTGTTGTCAATGTTGTTGCAATGACACAGCTATAAAGATATATCTTTAAGATTCTGATTTTAATGCTTTTGGATAAATACCCCAAATTGTTACTGCCATATAGTAATTTTATTTTTTATTTTTTGGAGAACTATGATATTGTTTTTCACAGTGACTGCATTATTTTGCAATCCTGGAAACAGTGTACAAGGATTCCAGTTTATCCACAACCTCCCTCATAATTGTTGTCTTAATTTTTTAGTAATAGCCATTCTAATATGTGTGAGGTGAGATATCTCATTATAATTTCAATTTACATTTCCCTGATGATTAGTGATGAACATTTTTTCATAGACCTATTAGCTGTTCATATGTCTTCTTTAAGAAATGTCTATTCAAGTCATTAGGCTATTTTTAAATCAGGTTATTTGTTTTTGCTATTTTTACTGTTATGTTTTACTATTGTGTTGAGTTTCTTAGATATTGTTAGATAAACCCTTAATAGAAATATGGTTTATAATATAGTTTTGCAAATTTCCCATTCCCTAGTCTACTTTTTCACTTTATTGATTCATTCTTTTGCTGTAAAGAAGCTTTTTAGTTTGATGTAGTCCCACTAGTCTATTTAACTTTTGTTGCTTGTGGTTTTTGGGTCATATCCATTCAATCTTTGCCAAGACAAATATCATAAAGATATTCCCCTATGTTTTCTTCTAGGAGTTTTGCAATTTCTTTTCTAACATTTAACTTTGTGATTCATTTTGAGTTATTTTTTTATATGGGTAAAATATGAGTACAATTTCATTAATTTGCATGTGGGTATCTAGTTTCCCCAATACCATTTCTCCATTGTGTATTTTTGGCACCCTTGTTGAAGATCAATTAATCATATATCTATTATTTATTTCTGGGATATCCACTTTGTTCCATTCATCTATATGCTGGTCTTTTGCCAGCACAGAAGATTCGTTTCATTAGTATTGCTTTATAGTATATTTTAAAACCAGAATATGTGATGCATTCAACTGTGTTCTTTTTTGAGATTATTTTGGCCATTTGGGATCATTTGTTTTAATATTAATTTTATCATCATATTTTATATTTCTGTAAAAAATATCATTGAGATTTTATTAGGGATTGCATTCAATCTGTAGATAACTTCATGTAGCATTGACATTCTGATCCATGAACATAAAAGATGTCTTTTCATTTGTTGGTGTATTGTTTAATTTCTTTCAGTAATGTTTTATAGTTTTCAGTGTACATGCCTTTTATATCCTTTGTTAAGTTTATTCCTAAGTATTTAATTTTTTGATGTTATTGTAAATGGGATTATTTTTTAATTTTCTTTTCTCAAAATTTGTTTTTAGTATATAGAAACACAACTGATTTTTACATGTTCATATTTTATCCTGCTAATTTACTGAATTAATGTATTAGTTCTAACAGTGTTTTGTGGAGCCTTTAGGGTTTTCCACATATAAACTCATGTTATTCACAGGGATAATTTTACTTTTTCCTTTCCAAGTTGAATTGCATTTATCTCTATTTCTTGGCTGACAGCTCTGGCTAGGACTTTCAATACTATTCTGACTAAAAGCAGCAAGAATAGATGTGATTGTCTTGTTCCCAAGAATAACTTGCAGGTTTTTTCTATTGAGAATAAGTTTACCTAGTGGCTTATAATAACAGACATTTATTATATTGAGGCATGTTTCTTGTATACTTATTTTGCTAAATGTTTTTCTGATTAAAGGGAGTTGATTTTGTAAAATGATTTTTCCTATACTAAGGTAATGTGACTTATATATACTAAGTAAATTTTATCAAATCTTTTAGATTGGTGAGTTTTTGATATTGTACATTCTTTGTATAGAATATACACAACATGTAAAATAATTAGAAAGCCAGATATCTTAGTAAGTAGAATTAGCCAACATGAATTATATTCTTTAAAAACAATTGTGATTTTTAAAATGCAATTACTTCTGGGGTAACTGTTTAATACATAATCAGACAAGTGGCTAGATAGAGAAAGAAAGAAAAAGTGAAAAAAGAAATACAGGAAGAAGAAAGAAAGGAAGAAAAAATATGATGATAGGTAGATGAAAGGAAGGAAGAGGGGAGGAAAGGAAAGAAGAAAGAAAACAGAGCTTGGCTAAAAATTTGAAAATGTGTTGCCTGGACAATATAAAGTGCCAGATCCATTAATTCTCATCATTTTATTTTTAAATTTCAACATTCTTTCCTTAGAAGCAATGCATTTTTACACCTGCCATAGGATGAAATAAGTGAAGTCATTACATAAAATGTTGCATCTCTCCTACCTCACTCTAGAACTTACAATAATTCAAAAAGTCTCCAGAAATGTTCAATGCCTGTTTCTAATGCTGAGGAAAGCCCTGAACAATGTTGAGTGGGAAAGACACTCAGCTTCATGACTGGAATGAAGAGAATTGCTTTCATCAAGAATTGGAGTTGCCCTAAATTTGTTTCAGATTTCTGTACCAGTAAATCACCCTATTAACAAGAACAATTCTAGACTCATTTAACAAAGATAACCCAAATTACAGGCCAAAATTAGTATAAATTAATTTTTCCATGAAATGAAGGGAAGATACAAAACCATCCAAGGATATAGTTCATTTTCTTTATCCTGTAATTCCACATTTGGTGGTGTTTTTCTAATAGTCTGAAGTCTTCTTAGCCTGGTCATCATCTAAAATTCCTGCCAATGGATAGGAAGTTAAAGAACAGAAAATGCAAGATTGCTTTTTTCCCCAAAATTCATGAAAAGAGTTGTATTTACTGCTTCCATCCAGAGCCCTTTGGCCATGCCTAGCTTAACCAGAAATTGGTAAATGAAGACTTCATTTGAATAGAGTTAAAACTTCTATAACTATTGGAAGAAAAAATTAGCATGAGAGTATGGAGGGACATTGTTTCTCTTTTGAAAATTTTTTTTAAAAGAAAAACACCATTAAAACTTTGTTTTTATAGAAAATACAAATTTCACAATTTTAATTTTCTTCAAAAATATACAGTTATCACAATAGAAATAATTTATTTAAATGATATAGAAACACCTTAGATCTCAGCCTAAGTGTGTAGGTGTGTTAGTGGGAGAAAGAGAGAGAGAGAGGAAGACATTAGGTGACTAGGAGGGGTTCATTTATTAAACTACTCAAAGGATAGTTAAGTCTCAAAGCACAGATACTAATGGTACTTTTGATAGAGACAGCCTATGAATTTGAGAATGCCACTATTAACTTTGAAAACAAGTTCTAGTCTATAAATATAATCAAGCAAACAAGAACAAAAATGAGAGCTACAAGTTATTGAAAACACTTTCAGTAATTGTATAGGTTTTTTTATTTTATTTTGAAATGCTGTTAGATTTAAAGAAACATAGTAAAGATAGTGCAGAGAGTTCTTATATAACATCTCCCTAGTACCATTAGTGATAACAAGTTACATAGTGCGGTAAATTACCAAAATAGTTAATATTACAATTCTATTACCTACATATTTTATTTCTAGTTTATTACTGTCTCTGTTCATGTTGTTTGTTCTGTTCTACTGTTCAATCCAGGATACCATATTGCATTTATTCCTCATCTCTCCTGACTCTCCTCCTCCAATCTGTGATAGTTTCCCAGTCTTTGTTTGTCTTACATTACCTTGACCATTTTTTAATAATAGTGGTAAAATATTTTGCAGAATCCCAGTTCATTTGGGTGTGTCTGATATTTTCTCAAGATTATACTGTGGTCACGACCTTTCAAAAAGAATACGGTAGAAGTGATATATCCTTCTCTTCACATTATGACAAGGGAAACAAAGCACTTTACATGACTTGTTACATGTGATATAACTTTTATCCGTACAGGCTGGTGATTGCCAGGTTTCTCCAATGTAAAGTTATCATTTTTCACTTTTTATATTATATTGATTAAAAGTAGGCTAACCTGGCCATGATAGAGGGGAAGGAAATTAAACTTCTTAAAATGTAGTGAAATAGGAGAAAAATACATCAAAAATATATTTAAAACTTTTTAAATGAAATTTTTCAACAGATGAACTAGTATGGGTAATTCTCAAACAAGAAATCACAATAAAACAAAAATAAAAGTTGCTGCTTTACATATTTCAAAGACTTTGTTACTATTATAAAGTTGTCCTTGACTTTAATACTGAACATTTAATCAATAGCTGCATGTTCTACTTCTGAGATTAAAATTGCTTTCCCCTTGCATTCTGGAAACAATAATTTTAAATGTAAATTAAGAACCATGATAAGAACTTGATAATAAGTTTTCTTTTTTCTTCTATGAAATAAAAAACTATGACATGAGATTTTATACATCAGAATGTTTGAAGATGTATCAGGAAGATTTTTCAAGTAATTTAGAATCTTTTTATTATATTTATCTGAGCTTATTTTTGTTTGCAGTTAAAGTTCTAAAATATGATCTTCCTTTTAATAAGTATCTGTTTCATTACAAATTGTTCTAATTTTTCAATTTTTTTCTCACACAGACATAAATCTACATAATTTTATTATTGAAATTCAAAATTTATGTAAACTACATAAGCATGTGCATATTTAAAACAGAGAAAAAATCGTATTTTTTAACATACAATGACCAAATTGTGGAGGTGGGGGAGGCTCAGCTCCCCAGAGAGGATGTTCTTTCAGGCCCTTGGTCCTTTACTCACCCAAGAGTGGGACAGGGGATCACAATGGGTGCAGTGAAAGATTAAGGAAATATCGGACCCCAAATAGTTTTGCAGAAAGTGATTTATTTAGGCAGAGAGAGAGAGAAAAAGGAGAAAGAAAAAGATAGGAAGAGAGCAGCTTCCATGAAGTCGTGGAAGGGGATCCAGACATGGAGTCCACCCAGATGTGGGAGAGGGGGACTTTTATCCTGGGTGGAATTCCCAACCCATTTAAGTCTTTTTGGGCTATGAAAGGAGTTCCTTTAAACTTCCGCTGGAGTGATTGATCTTTGACTTTTGCCCAGTGCCTGCAAAAGTTAAACAAAGACCTTTAAGTCTCCCAGATGGAGATGTGGGAGAAGGCAGGTCGGGCATGTCGCTTGGACGTTCTTGTGTTTGAAACTACACCCACTTGTGGAATCAGGAAGAGAATTCATTCCCTCAATACATTATACAACACAAATTCTTATTTTGTACTACTAAGCTCTAGATAGCCGAGAAAAAGGCATGATGTAATTTTATCTCACTTTGCAACCAGGAGGTTGACCTAAAGATCTGCACGGATTCATTATGTTTGAGGAAGTTGTAAATATTTTCTCCTCTGGTCTTATTTACTTATTTATTTATTTTTTGAGACAGGGTCTTTCTCTGTCACCCAGGCTGGAGTACAGTGGCACAATCTTGGCTCCCTGCAACCTCTGCCCCCTGAGTTGAAGCTATGCTCACACCTCAGCCTCCTGAGTAGCTGGGATTACAGACATGTATCACCATTCCCAGCTAATTTTTTGATCCCTTAAATCTCTATGATTCAAGAGGTCATTTGTCAGAGCTAAGTTGAAGGATTTAAAACAATAATCCAATAACAACTCATTTTCTTGTTTCTTCTTATTCCTATTCTTCTTTATGACATGATCAGTTTCTTTAACTAATTGAGGAAATCACTGTGTTGGACATGAATATGTGCTGCCTACATATTCCTGCTGGGTAAAACTTGTTTTTCCAGCTGCTGAGAACATTTTCTGGCCGAGAGCTTTCAGCTACCACCCTCCAGAGGAATGCCTCAACTGCAGAGAACTGGTTACTAAAGACCCTAGCCTTCCTGTGGTAGACTACAGCCAAAATATATTCAAGGAAGGGATATAAACATCCGGTTATTTTGGTCTAACACAAGACAATTCTGATTGACAGTTCAGGTTCACAGCTCTTTGAAGGGTCAGCTGAGACTATCATGGCATATATCTGTGGCTTGACTTACTTTCTGCCCAGTGCTATTTTCATTACCCAAAGGTTGATTCCTAATAAATATTGTGCACTCCAAGCTTTGCCTCAAAGTCATGGATTCTCTTTATATCCCTTGTATTTCCTGTTCTCTTATACTGCTTGACTACAAAAACCTAGAAATTACCTTTTGGCTTGATGTCTCTTAAGTCTACTCTTGCCTCTGGTATTTGAAATAAAATTTTTCCACCTTTCCTATGAACATATTTGCCCAGGTTAGCATTCTTATATGATATTCCTTATTTGAGATATTAAAATTGTTAATTGATTTAATAAATTCCAAACTTATTATGCATATACTTTCTAAAATATACTGTTTGGAGAACAGGAGTATAATATATCATTTAAAAAATGTTCAGACAGATCTTGAGAATGTATATGTCAGGCTTCAATGCATCTGAATAGGTTTTGGAAGTCATTCTCAATTCTCATTTTATGCCAGGCATGTTAACATATGGGTAATCTTTCAGCATATATATCTCATGTCAACTATAAAACAATATGCATATTAGTAGTTCAGTTTAATATTAAATTATGGGACAACTTAATACCTTTCTAGGATTTTTTGCTTGTATTACACAAAAAATGTGAAAGTATAACCCTTTGTTTTGGCATTTCAATTTCACTAATATTACAAAATTAGAGATGAAATAGACAAAGTAAATGCTATGAAAAAGATTTCAAATGGGCCTCTTAATTTGGAAATGTTATACAATAAGTGTTGGGAAAAGCATATTTTGTTGTTTATTCTTACTGGTGATTAAAAAAGTGTAAATTAAACAACACTAGATTGTCGTTTGTTACCCATGAAATTGAAAAGATACAAATAAAAATCTTGTTTACCTTCAAGGAAATTCGTTAGTTTTTTTATACTGTGTGGATGGATACAATTTGGCATTTATTTTTATGGAAAGCAATGTGGCAAATCATTTGAAGAGTGTTTCCATAGTCATACACTTTATACTAGTATTTTCATGCAAATGGAAAATAGAAATTAAGGCTATTATTTTAGTCTAAGTTTATTCTAAGCACTGGATATATATAATAATTTGTACCAATTTAAAAAAAGCTTAGCGATAATTTATTTATACTGAAGATAAATTTTCTATTATAACGGAGTATTATAAAACATTTATAAAATTGATGTTCTATATGGAGATAACAATTAGATATTTACTTCTATTAAGTGTTAGTGATCTCTAGGTTTCTGAGTTTTTGGGGTTTTTAAAAAAATCTATCTATGCCAATTTTCGAAAATACTTCAGTAATTAAAAATAAGTGGGCAACAGACAAATCGATCTTAAAATATGAACACTATAACTTTATAAAAATAAAAATTATCATTATATTTCTTTCAATAATAGTTCTCTGGTAGCTAAAGGCTATTACAATTAAAACATGGCAGATGGGTTTGCTATAAAACCAGTGTTTCATAAATTCTCAAGGGAACACAATATTTGTAGGATGCTTAAATATTATTATTTTTTTTTCTGTTAAATAGCTGAAGCAAATTAATTCACTCAACACTATTGACTATAGTGTTAGTCTGTTTTCACCCTGCTACAAAGAGCTACCTGAGACTGGATCACTTAGAAAGAAAAATGGTTTAATTGACTCACAGTTCCACATTGCTGGGGAGGCCTCAGAAAACTTACAATTGAGGTAGAAGGCAAAGGGGAAGCAAAACACCCCTTACCTGGAGGGAGGAGAGGAAGAGAGAGAGAGAGAGAGAGAGAGAGAGAGAGAGAGAGAGAGAGAGAGAGAGAGAGAGAGAGAGAGCTCAAAGGAGGAAGTACCACATTTTAAAACTATCAGATCTTGTGAGAACTCACTATCATGTGACCAGCAAAGGGGAAATTCACCCCCATGACTTAAGAAATTCCCACCAGTTCCATCCCTCAACATGTGGGAATTACAAGTTGAGATGAGATTTGGGTGGGGACACAGAATCAAACCATGTCATTCCACTCTTGGCCCCTTTCATTTCTCATATTCTTCTAATATTTCAAAACACAATTTTGCCTTTCAACAGTCCTGCAAAGTCTTAAGTCATTCCTGTGTTAACCTAAGGGTCCAAGTCAAAAGTCTCATCTGAGACAAGGCTAGTCCCTTCTGCATATAAGCCTGTAAAATCAAAAGCAAGATAGTTACTTCAAAGATACAATGGAGGTACAGATATTGGGTAAATGCTATCTTCCAAATGGAAGAAATTGGCCAAAATAATGGGGATACAGGCCCCATGAAAGTCTGAAACTCAACAAGGCACTTAGTTATTAAAATTGTAAGCTCGAAAATAATCTCCTTTGATCCCATGCCACACCAGGGCATGATTTTGCAAGAGTGGGCTCCTAATGCCTTGGGCAGCTCTGCCTCTGTAGCTCTGCAGGATACAGCCCCGCCACTGCTTTTCTGGTCTGGCACTGAGTGCCTGCAGCTTTTCCAGGAACACAGTACTAGCTGTCAGTGAATCTACCATTCTGAGGTCTGAAGGATGGTGGCTCTCTTTTTACAGCTCTACTAATCAGTGTCCCACTGGGGACTCTGAGTGGGGGGTCTGAATTCACATTTCCCCTCTGCATTTCCCTTATAGATATTCTCCGTGAAGTTTCTGTCTCTGCAGCAGACTTCTGCCTGGAAATCTAGGTGTTTCCATATATCCTATAAAATCCAGGCAGAGGTTCCTAAATCTCAATTCTTAAATTCTGTGCACCCATAGGCCCAACACCATGTGGAAGTTGCCAAGGCTTGGAGCTTGCACCCTCTGAAGCAATGGTCTGAGCTGTACATTGTCCCCTTTTAGCAATGGCTGGAGCTGAAGCAGCTGGCGTGAAGTGCTCCATGTCCCAAGGCTGCACAGAGCAGCAGCAGGGCCCAGAGCTGGGCCCACAAAACCACTTTGTCCTCCTAGGCCTCTGGGCCTGTGATGGGAGGGCCCAACATGAGAATCTCTGAAATGTCTTGTAGTAAGTTTCCTCATTGTCCTGGCTATTAACATTCAGCTCCTTGTTACTTATGCAAATTTCTGCAACTGGCTTGAGTTTCTCCCCAGGAAATAGGTTTTTATTTCCTATCATATGTCACACTGCAAATTTTCCAAACTTTTACACTCTGCTTCCCTTTTAAACATAAGTTCCAATTTCAGATCATCTCTTTGTGAACTAATATGACTTTTTCAGAATAAGCCAGAATACGATTTTTTTCAGAATAAGCCAGACCACAACTTCAGTGCCTTGCTTAGAAATTTCTTCTGCCAGAATGCCCTAAATCAAAGCTCAAAGTTCCACAGATCCATAAGGCAGGGTCAAATGCCACCAGTCTCTTTGCTAAAGCACAGCAAGAGTGACTTTTGTTCCCGTTATCGGTAAGTTTCTCACCTCCATCTGAGACCACCTCAGCCTGGACTTCATTGTCCATATCACTATCAGCATTTTGGACAAAACCTTTCAACAAATCTGTAGGGAATTCCAAACCTTCCCACATTTTCCTGTCTTCTTCTGAACCTTTCAAACTTTTTCAACCTCTGCTTGTTACCCAGTTCCAAAGTAGCTTCCACATTTTTAGGTATTTTTACAGCAGTAACCCACTCTACTCATACCAATTTTCTGTATTAGTCCATTTTCACACTGCTATAAAGAACCACCCGAGACTGTTTGGTTTATAAAGATGAAAGGTTTAACTGACTCATAGTTTCACATGGCTTGGGAGGCCTCAGGAAACTGACAATAATGGCAGAAGGTGAAGGAAAAGTAAGGCACATCTTACAAGGTAGCAGGAGAGAGAGAGAGAGCAAGTAAGGAAGTGCCACACTTTCAAATCATCAGACCTCATAAGTAACTCACTATCACAAGAACAGCAAGGAAGAAGTCCAACCCCACGATTCAATTACCTCTCACTGTGTCCTTCCTTCGACACTTGGAGATTATAAATTGAGATGAAATTTGGGTGGGGACAAAGAGCCAACACATATCAATTGCCTTTGATGTTGAAGATAATATGCTTCACTAATCTACATCTTAGTTTTAATAATTGTAAAACACATAGGAATGAAAGTTGTAAAAGATGTACATGATAAGGAAACATTATATTGGATATCAGGAGGTGTTTACACAGATACCACGGGCAAGATACATTTACACTGATACCAGAGCTGTGATCCAAAATGAAATCTATTTTCTTTATAGATTATCCTGCCTCACCTATTTTATAGCAGCAATGCAACAACAGACTAACATACTTTCTCTCTTATCTCTGCCATGTAAAGATACAAGAAAAAAATAACTATCAGCAAACCACGAATCAGGTTCTCACAGGACACTGCCTGGATCTGCTGGCACCTTCAACTTGGACTTCCAAGCCTTCAGAACTGTGAAATAATGTTTGTTGCTTAAATGAACCAGTTATGAAATTCAGTTACAACAGAGATCAGTTCAGAAAATCCTGAACAAACAAAGCCAGTTAGGCCTCATAAGTGACCTCAGCTTTACTTGATTTTCAAACACAAGCAAAACATAACTTGATCTTTTTCTTGTAAATGTCTGTAAAAAGGAAAAAAAAATACCCTAAGGTCAGCCAATCAGAAGCAACCAACAATGCCTGTAACAAAGAAAAAAAAATTAAAAAAACCTTAAGGTAAACCAATCAGAAGCAACCAACAAGAATAATTACATATAGGAAATTTCCAGTGGAATAGATTGAATAAGGCAAGAGTATAACTGTAACCAGTTAAATATTTTATTTGCTTAACTTTTATGTTAAGCATGAAGGTTACCACTATTTTACTGTATGAAGTATCATAAAAGCCTTCTTCCCCATGTGTTCCCTTGTTGGAGTTTGTGGACCACTTCTGGTTTAGAGCTGCCCGATTAGTGAACAGTTGTTTTCTCAGAGACTTTCTAAAATTTTATTGTGCTTAGTTTACTTTTTGACACCATCTATGCTATTTTTGTCGTAGAAGCCCAAACTGACTAAGATATTTGAATATTCTTAATTAGAAGAATACATACAGAAATTTCCCAGCAGTTATGCATGTGCCCCATAATTTGTTTTTATTTATTTATTTATTTATTTGAACTGGTTAGTAAGTAGGAACTGTGGTTAACTGAGGTTACCTCAAAACTAGGGCAAAGAAAAGTACAGAGAAATGATCCAATTCTGCTGGTTTTATTTAAGTGTTTAGTGGTTTCTGCTTTTGTTTGTTTGAAGAGGGGTTAATAGTAGAAACACAGAAGAAATTTCTTCATTACAAGAAACACCTATTTTTGTAAAATACTGCCAATTGCTGAGAATTTCAGGAAGCTGACAAAGGGAAAATAAAGAGATGTTTTGTTGTGTAGACTATGAGGTCTTTTCAAAGACTCAGTGATATGAAACTAATAGTGTCCAAAATGAGCAAATAACAAAGATATGTTTTCAAAAAATAGATAATTTTGTTTAAATGAGTCATTTAAACAAAAAGTTTATTCTGAAATCTAGTTTGAATATTTAGCTAACAAGTTAAATGTAGAAATAGCTAAGTCTTCTAACTGTAAATCAAAATAATTTTTCAAAAGTCCTGGGTATTAGGTGATATTCAGATATTTTTGTTAATTGCATTAAATGTGATAATGGAATTGCCATTATTTTAAATCCATCACTTATTAGATATATATTGGAATGTGTGATGGTGAAATAACATCATGCCCTGTATCTGCTTTAAGATATTGCACCACAAATAGAGGATGGATGAAACAGTTGAAATAAGATACGTATTATCGTTCATGGTAGATTTTCAAGAAATGATGGCATGCTGAATTCTGCACTTCCTGCACATTTGGATTCTTTATATATAAAGCTCAATATCAGGGTAAGCATTTATAAATATCATCATGTACCACCCAAGGATGTTTTTGGTCAATGACAGACCACATATATGCATATATGATGGTGGTACCATATAACTATACTATTGCATTTTTACTGAAACATTTATAGGTTTAGATACTCAAAATACTTACCATTATATTATAACTGCCTACATTTTAATCACCTTTCAATAAAACAGTCAGTATGGGCAATATATATATAAATATTAGGACTATTGTTACCTCTTTATGTTGAAGTTTATTATTATTATCAGTTCTCCAGAGGAAAAAACATAAAAGTGGGTCTTTTAGATGACAATATTAATTCCTAAACATTGAAATAATTTAGTATGCGTCCAGCATGGTGGCTTATGACTCTAATCCCAGTACCTTGGGAAGCTGAGGTAGGCGGATTGTCTGAATTCATGAGTTCAAATCAGCCTGGGCAACATGCTGATACCCCATCTCTACAAAAAATTAGCAAGGCATGATGGCATGTGCCTGTGGTACCAGCTACTTGGGAGGCTGAGGCGGGGCTTGAACCTAGGAGGCAGAGGTTGCAGTGAGTAAAGACAGCACCACTGCACTCCAACCTGGATGACAGAGGGTGATTCCAACCCCCATTTTCCAAATCAAAAGAAAAGGAAAGAAATAATGTATGAATGAATTTTAGCCTGAAGTTCTTGCTTATGACAACCTGCTACACCCCCCAAAAAACAATGCTTTCTTTGGATGTTGTACCTGAGCAAGTTAGAAGGAAAGTGCCATACTCTGAGTTCCAATTGAGAATCCTTTATTGCCGGCAACTGAGAGTCAGCTTGTGCTCAAAATCTCTTTGCCCCAAAGAGGGGAATGTGATTTCCTTTTATACCTTACCTAGCAGGGAGGGGAGTCTAGCTGAAGCTGAATTTTACAGAAGCAGAACAAGTAAGTTCGTAGGAGAAAGCTGGTAACCAGGAGGCAGGAGGTTCCCAAAGTTGCTGGTTACTAAGAGTATTTCAATACAATCAAGGAGGGTACCAGGGGGGACTTTCCATACAATCATTCACCAAGGGGGGGTTCAAAAAAAGTATTCGCAATAGCAGATGTGCTTGCCAAGCAGGATGTGGTTACAACAGTTACAAGGCTCTGAGTACAGCATGACCCAGCTGTGCACCCAAGGGAGAAATGGCAGGGAAGGAGAGGCTAAAATGGTGTTTACAGCAAAGGTGGAGTCTGTTTGGCTAGCACAAGTTAGGCTATCACATGGATACAGAGAAAGTTAATGCATCCTCACTAAAACACCTGCCTTTGTTTTAATTCTTATTGTAAAATCTTTATGTGTGCACAAGGCAAAAATGATCTGTTGGCCCCTTGTTCATTGAGGTCACACTCATTGATGCTAAAGTAATCAATAGCAGCATCCTTAAAATAAGAAGACATGCATTTTTTGGGGAAAAAAGATAAATCGCTCCATGTTCTGTAAAGTCTTTGTTAAGCAAATTAAAAATGTAAATTCATATGTATTCCAATTCAGCTGTCATACACATAAACAAACTATTAGAAATAAGATATCTTTAGAGGACATTTAGTTACCCATCCAATTCAATTCAGATCTTTTGTGGAAGAGCAATACTTAAAGGTATTAACCCAGAGATACTCTTGCCTTAGAATTTGTGCAATAGAAATATAGCTGAAATCGTCTATCCCTGTGAAAGATGATTTTGATCATTTCTGTTATGTAAAGCAAGTCAACATTTTCTACTTACACAGATATCATAAGAAAATTATACTCAAGCCAAGACAATGATATTTCAGATTTTTTCCTAAGAAAAATACATACGGGGTGAACCTAAATACTCCAATTTTATCTAGGGGGGCTTGGCCTAAGAATCTGCCTAGTAGAGGAGAATCAATCACATTTTAAGAACAGCATCTGGTCTGAATTAAGAACATTAGTAATCTTAAACTTTGAAAAATATTACAAATACCCTAGAGATAAATTTAAATATATATGACACCAAATCATAAAATAAAACTTAAAACATAACCAAAATACACACAGACATACATATTGATATTGATAGTCAACATGTGGAACATAATGAAGGTGCTGTTTAAGAACTAGTTTACAGATAGAGAAGTATAAGGATGAGAGATTTCCAAAGTCTTTGTTGCTGGCACAGTACTACTTAGTTCCAGTCATGCCCACAGCTGTCTAGTACTTACCCAGGAAGCAGGTGCTTCTTATAGGCTGTACAGATGAAATCCATAATCAGGTTTGCTGATTGGTGGTGATTCATTATAATTTCTCATCCCAGAAGGAAATCAAACTGAAATCAAAGAAGCAATGGCTGATAATTCTCTAATAGCTAGTCATCCTCAGGAACTTTAGTGATTGTTATTTTCTCACTTTCTAAAACTTTAAATTTTATAGTCTTGCAAAAACAATTTAGAATAAACTCTAAAGTCTTTTCATAACACAATAATTTTATTTTTATAGGTAAAATTTCTACTCTATGGCCATTAGCCAGCACTAGTTCTCCACTGTCTATAAACTAATCCTTATTAGAACATATTCATTGTACAAAAATGAGATTGTATGTCTTCAAATTATTTGAAAACTGAATAATATTGCTATAGTTTGAACTTTTGATTGCCCCAACGTTTATATGTTGAAATCTAAAGCTTGAAGGTGACGACTTTAGCAGTCAGGGTCATTGGGAGGTGGTTAGGTCATGGGGGAAGATACTTTTAGAATGGGTTGAGTGCCTTTATAAAAGAAGCTTAAGAGAGATCCCTGGCCTTTTCCTCCATGAGAGGACACTAAAATTGTCATCTATGAATCAGAAAATAGGACCTCAAGAGACACTGTATCTGCTTGTATCTTGATGTTGTACATCCTAGCTCTAGAGTTGTGAGAAATACATTTCTATTGGTCATATACCTTCTTGTCTGTGATATTTAATGATGGCAGTCAAAGGGACTAAGACAGATAGTATGCAATTATCAAAATAGGTAGAATATACAAGTAGAGCATAGGATGGTTTCTCTAATTTGCCTTGAGAGGTACCAGTGCCATCTTTTAAATGCTCCATATTCTAACATGCCTAGTTAATATAAACACTATTGAATTTATTCTCTTACATTTATGAATCACATTTGCTTGTTTATGTAATTTTTTCCATGATAAAATCCTTGAGGAAAGTGATTTTATCTTGCTTGCATTCTTGTTCACAGCATTTAACTCCATTTTAGACAGTTGGCTTTCAACAGATACTTGCTATAGTTTTAATACATTGTGAATTATGAAAGACTTCTGATGAACAGCTTTGAATTCATATACGTCATTATCATTTTCATTTATAATCAATGATTTTATATAAGATTGACTCATTTTCATGCAGAAATGGAGCCCAGGACAAATAAATTTTCAAATAACAATCTGGAAAAGAACGATGAGCTTCTTGAGAAAACCCCAGAAATGATAACCAGCTTAGAAATAGTGGCAGGTGAGAAGAAAGAACACTGCAAGTCTCAAAGTGCTTGATAGTAGCTTAAATTGTGTTATGTTCTCCAGAATGACCAGTTCTATCAAGGTATTAGATACCCATGTTGTCTTCATTAAAAATGGCACTCTTGAGGAAATATCCAATAACGATCTAGTGTTTGCTAGACTTACTGATGTTTGTATTTCTCTTTCTTTAACCTGTTAATGTCAATACTCCCGCTGCTAATTTATTTTATTAATTTGGCATTAGTGTTGGTGTTATTTCAATTCTGTAGAATATCAGTGGTGCTGCATCATTGATGTCAGATCTCTTAGCATTGGAGCTGACTTTTCTTGACAATTTCTTTAGGCCTAGTTTCCTCTATTTGGAAAGACAACTAGATCAACAGGTATTTGTCTGTGTATTTATCACTCTCTCTTTCTCTTTAACTCATCTTGGCCCTCCAAGCTGGGTGTGATTCAGTCCCTAGTCTGGACTTAAAGTACGGAAAGCAGAGACACATGGGCCAGACATTCATTATTTCAGTCAAGTGCGGTATTACCATTTACCTGCTTTCACCTTGACCTCTGATTCATAGCTATGTCTTGAAAGGGAAATTTAATCCTGGTAACTCTGTCTCCTAATGATAAAATAATGGGGTTTTAGAATAAAAATCTTTCCTAAGTTGCTTATCTCTCTCTCATGAGTTTGTCCTTGAACTGATTTTTTTTCTGTTTTTGTGCCTGGTCTTATTTTCAGGATAAGTTTCCTTTTTTAATGCTGCAAGTCTTCTGCAAGAAGTTATTTTCCCTTCTTAAAGACAGGCTAACTTCAATGAGGGGACAATTTGGCCAAGATCTACTTTAGTTTACTTCTTTTGAATAGACTATAGTTCTGATATCTTTATTTCTGTTGATATAAATAGTCCGGTAAAACTATTTGCAGTAAATGATTAGCAAATAAATAAATAGCCAAGCCTTGAGACAATTACAACATGTAATACAGTTGTTATTAGAGTCCATCCCACGAATATAAGTTTCAAACATGAACATTACCTTAAAGACTATTGTGTGCATTTTTTTTTTTTACAAAATATCATGTGGAATTTTGTCTCTGACTTTTATAGATATAGAAATAGTCAAACCAATGTGAGGTTTTTTCTTTCCATTGAAGCTGAGCAAAATTCTTTTTTAAAAAGGTAGCATTTTACTTGATTTCCACTCCTAGGAAGAAAAAATGTCTAAAATAACAAAGTTCTTGTAGTATATTCTTATCAAATTTTTCCTCAAAATAGTGCTTTCAGGGAATTCAGAGCTTGTTTAAATTTCACTATTAGCAGTCTTTTAGAGACTGCTTTATCTTCTCTTTAGTCTTACTCCTTTTAAGATGTTATTCTTTCTTTGTGTTTTTTACCTCACTACTTTACTTTGAATTGGCATGTAGTTGGCAATTTTTATAGCTAAGAGCAATAAGAAGGGAAATTAAACATTCAAAGTAATGAGAAAAGATAGTGCAAGGAAATCTGGACATGTTTCATCGGTTAGAAACTTAAGAACATAAAGTTACATGTATTAAGGACCTGTGGGGTAATATATTATCATAATATTTCTATTTTCATGTTTAGGTAGTTTTCCACCTTGCATGTCATGCACTGAAGGCATCTTGGTTGACTTTACAACTCTTAACTTCTGTATGGTTTTCCTCTGAATAAATGAAGTTGAGGTTTTGTATAGCTGATGTTAATGTAATTCTTAGATGCAGTAGATACAACATAAAGCATTTATCATGAAGGTACAGTTAAGGTTGTGTTTTTGGGTGAAGGATAGATGCTATAAAGTGTAAGGATTTTATTTCTGAGAAGATGAAACAGAATAAAGGAAAGAAAAAAATACACAAATGGAAGCTGAGGACAAGGAATGGTGATGAACTTGTTGGGTAAGAAAACTGATAATGGCAAGAAAATCAAACAGAATATGGAAAAGACACATAAAAGTAGTTTTTGAAGTTTTACACTATGCATCAAGAGATGTTTATATCATAAGTATCTTTACCCATTTATGTTCTTTCCAGTGGTACTTATGGGTGAGAGCAAATCAAATTAGAATTCATCTCTATGCGCAGTAGTGTGGTGTTTAGCAACAACAACAAAATGGAACACATGAGAGCAGGTTAGTCATTGTGAGAATGGACTTGTTATAAAAACAAATTTAGTTCCTTGTTCTCCTGATTCCATGCACTCTTGCCCTTCTGCATTTTGGGCTCTTGCCTTGAACTTCCCCAGCCTCGGGAACCATAAGAAGTAAATTTATTTTTCTAATAAATTACCTAGCATGTGGTGATTTTTTATAGCACCACAAAATGAACACAAATACCGTAGGTGCTTTGGCCAAACACTTAAAGCCACTTTCACTACGTATTTTATCAAAAGTAAAGTTGACTTTTAAAAAATACACAATTTTGTCTATATATTGTTTCCTGACTTGAGGTAGTGAGGAAAAAGTAAGAATGTAATTTATTAATCTGCTTTAAAAAATGTAACTGTCTCTTTCTAAGTGTTTTTTGACATATTTTTCAACACAGTAGCTCTGTTATTTTGGTATTTAAAACATTTGTGTTAGAGATGCAGTTAGTGAGATGAAGGAAAGATATAATTCCACAGTGAGAAATGAATAAAGTTAAAGAAGTGAAGGAAGTAAGTTTAGATTTTTTACCATGAAGTTTTCTTATGCAAAGAATCGGATATTACTTCAAAGCTCAGAAATCTGTACATCAATGAATCAGCCAAAGTAAATGGTTAAAATAAAATTTGTTATAAAATCCGGAGATAAATTACTCAAAAATTTATAATAGGAAGTAAGATTTTTTTTTTAGATGTGTTTTCACTCTTGTTGCTAAGGCTGGAGTGTAGTGGTGCGATCTTGGCTCACTGCAACCTTGGCCTTCCAGTTTCAAGCGATTTTCCTGACTCAGTCTCCTGAGTAGCTGGGGTTACAGGCATGTGCCACCACACCTGGCTAATTTCTGTATTTTTAGTAGCAACTGGATTTCACCATATTGGCCAGGCCGGTATCAAACTCCTCACTTGTGATCTGCCTGTCTCAGCTTCCCAAAGTGCTGGGATTACAGGCATGACCCACTGTGTCTCGCCAAAGTAAACAAATTGAAAATGTAAATCTAAATGATCAGTGATTCTCCAAAGAGAGTGAGTTTATGTGGTAGCATCCAGAGGATCTGCAAATCTGGGAGATGCAAGCAATTGGGGCCATAGGCATCTCCAAAGAGTTGTTTTGGGACAAAGAGAACGTTGGTTACATCAGCGTATTACAGGAGTTGATGGTAGTGTATTAGTGGGGGCAGTAAGTCAGGCAAGCGTACTTATGCATCTGGCAAGTTGTCTGGCAAGACTCATGTAGCAAGCTGAAGGTCGAAAAGTCCTTAGAAAACATTTCGGTACAGGAGTATGTGCACATAAACCCTTCAGGAAGTCTGAGTAATAGTTGTTATCATGGGATATGTGCAGGGGGGTCTCCCTTATTAAATTCCTGTCTTTTAAAATTTTTTATTTTTGTTTAGAACTTCATACAAGTTACTTTATTTTGATTCTGACACCTTTAGCAACCTTAATTTTGGGAATTAATAGTAATCTAATTTTAAATGTTTCTTAGTATTAACAAGTTAACATTAAAAAAAATGTTTTTTCGGTACTCTGAAGAAAAACTGTGTCACACAATTAATGCTGTTTATAGGTTGACTTGAACCAAATGCTTCCAATCTAAGTTACTTTTTTACTAGAGGTTTTTTACTTGTGGCATTTCTTCTACCTAGGTTTATATTCTGCAATAGTGACTTAAATTAGCACTTCCTTCATCATGGTAATCTAGTAATGTGACATGCAATGGTGCAGGTCCTTGAACAACACTCAGTAGGAGAAGTAACTAACTGCTGAAATGTCTACGTGTGCAGAATTGAGGCAGGCACATACTACCTTAACTTAGAAACAGCAGGAGGAGAATTAGTTCACTCCAATCCCGGCAAGCAGGAGTGAATCCAGCAGTGTAAGAGAAACAGGTTCAAAAGGACACTTAGATATTCAGACATAATTTTGTGAACTTCCTATCTTGTCATGCTTGTGGTAACCCTCTCTAAAGAATGTTCTTTACTGATTCTGGAAATATTTATCCATATCAGTGGATATTTTATTCTAAAATTTCTAGCTTTGTTGAGGTCTAATTGGCCAGTGATAATTGTACATATTTGTAGCATACAACTAGATGATAATGAACTTATATATTATACATTATCACTATAATCAAGTTAATTCACATGTCCATCACCTTACATACTTTTTTTTGTGATGAGAACAGTTAATGTTTAATCTCTTAGCTTTCAAATATATGATACAGCATACATTTACTATAATCACAATGTGGTATATTAGATTTGCAGAATTAACCTATCCATCTGTATTACTAAAATTTATACTCTTTGATCAATATCCTCCCATTTTTCTCCACCCTCAACACTAGGCAACCACCATCTACTCTGTACTACTATAAGTTGGATATTTTAAACTCCACAAAAAAGTGAGATTGTGTGTCATTTGTCTTTCTGTGCCTGGCTTACCTCACTTAGTAAAACGTTTTTGAGGTTTATATATGCTGTATGAATGGGAGGTCTTCCTTAAGTTTTTAAAGCTGAATAATATTACACACACACACCCCACACACTATATTTTCTTTGGTAATTCTTCCATCATGGACATAGGTTGAGCTCATATCTCACTTATTGTGAATGATGCTAAAATGAACATAGGTAGTGAAGATATATTTACAAGATACTTATTTCCTTTTAGTTGGATTCATACCCATATTCAAAGTGGAATTTCTAGATTATATGGTAGTGCCATTTTTAAGTTTTTGAGGATCCTTCATGTCATCTTCCATAATAGCTGTACTAATTTACATTCCCAACAACAGTGAACAAGAGATTTTCTTTATCCTTATCTTCTTCAACATGTATGTCATCTTTTCTGTTACTGGCCATTCTAACAGGCATGAAGTAATATCTCACTGTGAATTTAAGTAGCATTTTCCTGATGACTAGGGATGTTGACCATGGTTTTATATAGCAATTGGCCATTTGTATGTCTTCTTTAAAGAATGATCTATTTAGGTCTTTTGCCCATTTTTAAATGTTATTTATTTTTTTGCTATGAGTTGTCTGAGTTATTTATATATTGTAGATATTAACTTATAATAGGATACAGATTTATTTTCTCCATCTCATTGATTGTCTTTTTCTTTCATTAATTGTTTCCTTTGTTTTACAGAAACTTTTTAATTAGAGATAATTGCATTTGTCTGTGTTGCTTTTGCTGCTGGGTTTTGGGATTTATGCAAAAATATATGTATATATTTTGCACAAAAAATGTCAAGAACTTTTATTTCTCACATTTTCTTCTAATTTTACATTTTTAGACATTACATTGAAATATTTAATCAATTTTGAAATGATTTTTGCATATGGTGTGAGAAGGGGTCCAGTTTATTCTTCTCACCAGTGTCCCAATACCACTTATTGAAGAGATTGTCTTTCTCATATTATGCATTCTTGACACCTCTGTGCAGGATCAACTGCTAGAAAGATACAAGTTTATTTCTAGGCTTACTATTCTGTTCCATTAATCTCTACATCAGTTTTTATTTTAGTATGGTAGTGACTTGTTTATTACAGCCTTGTGGTATATTTTCATATCAGAATATTAGATGCCTCCAGTTTCATTCCCATTTCTCAAGATTGTCTTGGCTATTCAGAGTTTTCTGTGGTTCCATATACATTTTAGTACTGCTTTGTGTATTTTTGTCAAGTGTCTTTATAATTTTGATAAATATTGCATTAAATCTATAGATTGCTTTGGGTAGTATGGACATTTTAAAAATATTACTTCTTTGATCCATGAACATGGAACTTTTTTTATTTGTGCCTTAATCTATTTTTTTCATCAATGTTTTATAGCTGTCAGTATAGAGAGGTAAATTTCACCTAATTTGTGACATTTACTTCTAAGAATTTTATTGTTTTGTGGTGATAGCAAATGGGATTGTCTTCTTAATTTCTTTATCAGATAGTTTACTGTTAGTGAACAGAAACACAACTGAGTATGTAAGTTGATTTTTAAATCTTGTAACTTTATTTGTTTATTAGTTCTAATAGTATTTTTGTAAAGTGTTTAGGATTCTTTACTATAAAAACGTGTCATCTGGAGACAGAGACCATTTTACTTCTCCCTTTTTTATTTGGATACCTTTTATTTTTTTCTTGAATAATTGCTCAGGCTAAGACTTCAATAGTATATGAAATAGACATGGTAAGAATTGACATCCTTGTTTTGTTCTCGAGCTTATAAAAAAAGATTTTGTATTTCCATCATTAAGGACTGTGTTAGCTGTGATCTTTTCCTATCTAACCTTTATTTTGTTGAGATTCATTTCTTCCAGACCTAACTCATTGGGAGGTATTTTTTTTTTTGGTCATAAAAGGATCTTGGATTTTGTCAAATACTTCTATACATTTATAAAGAGAATTTTATACATTTTATTTCTCATTATTTTAATATGGTGTATAGCAATGATTGATATGTGTTTGTGGAAGCAACCTTGTATCCCAGAGATGAATCCTATTTGATCATGGTGTGTGCTCATGTTAAATTACTGGTGAATTTGGTTAGCTATTCTTCTGTTGAGAATTTATGAATCTGTATTCTTTAAGGATATTGTTGTAATTTTTTTTGTAGTGTCTTGGTCTGCCTTTGGTATTATGGTAATATTATTCTCATATAATGAGTTAAAAAGTATTGTCTCTTCTTCAATTTTTTGGGAAGATTTTAAAGAAGGATTGGCATTAATTTTTTAAGAAAATGTTTGGTAGGATACAGAAGTGTAGCTATCAGCTCCTGGAATTTTCATTGATGTGATGTTTTTAGTTATTGTTTTACTCTTTATTCATTATGGGTCTGTTCAGATTTTCTGTTTCTTCATGATTCAGTCTTTGTAGGTTGTATTTTTTTAGGAATTTATCTATCTCTTTTAGGTTATCCAATTTATTGGTGTATAATTGTTCATAGTAGTCTTTAATGATCCTTTGTATTTATCAGTTATAATGTCTCCTCTTGCATTTATAATTCTGTTTATATAATTTTTCTCTCTTTTTATAATCTGGCTAAAAGTAAATTAGTAATTTCTTTTTCCAAAGGACTCTCAAATTTATTGCTTTTTTATGTATTTTTATCTCTATTCATTTGTGCTCTTTTCTTTATAACTGACTTTCTTCTACTAACTTTGGGCTTAGTTTATTCTTATTTTCTAGTTCTTTGGGTGTAAAATTAAGTTGTTTATTTGAAGTTTCTCTTTCTTTATGCAGGCATTTATCACTATAAAATCTTCCAGAACTCCTTTTGTTGCATCCCTAAATTTTGATATATTTTAAATTTTAATTCATCTCAAGATTTTTAAATTTACATTTTCGTTCATTAATGCATTCATTATTTAAGAGGGTGCTGTTGAATTATTATTGATTAGTGAATTTTCCAATTTCTTTCTTTCATCAATTTCTAGTGACATATCATCATAGTCAGAAAAGACACTTAAAATATTTTTAATCTTTTAAATGTGTTAAGGTGTGTTTTGTGTCCTGACATATGATTTGTATTGAAGAATGTGTTGCATGTTTAAGAGAAACGTATGTTCTGCTATTGGTTGAATTGTCTGTATATGTCTGTTAGAATAATTTAATCTACAGTGTGATAAGTCTGTTTTTGCATTATTGATTTTCCATCTGGATGATCTATTGATTGTTGAAAGTGAAGTACTGAAGCACCCTACCATTATTGTTATCTATTTCTTCCTTCAGTTCTGTTAATATTTGATTTACACATGTAGGTGCTCAGATGCTGGGTATGTATATATTTACAATTGTTATATTCTCCTCATAAATTGACTCCTTTATCATTATATAATGATGCTAAATGTCTTTAGACAGTGTTGAACTTAAAGTTTACTTTCTCTGATTTAAAAATAGCACCTCATTCTCTCTTGGTTTCCATTTTCATGAAAAAAAAAGTATTCTTTTACTTTCAGCCTATTTGTGTTCTGAAAGCTGAAATAAGTCTTCTCTAGACAGTATATAGTTGATTCTCACTTGTTTCTTTTTTCTTATCTATTCAGACATTCATTGTCTTTTAATGGGATAATTTAATACATTTATATTTAAAGTAATTATTTTTAGAAAATAACTTATTATTCCCACTTTTGTTGGTAACACCCCCCACCATGGGCACTGAGCAAGGAGAACTGTGCAGACCCCACCTGAAGAATATCTTAGTGTATAGTGTTATTACTCAGTTATTCCCTGTATATAATCCTTTGTATATAATCATATATTAGTTTACAGAATTAGTGCCTGAAGTATCACTTACTGCTTACATATATCTAGCTTATATATATAATCATACTTAGTTCTATATACTCTTTCTATATAATCATATAGGTATTGTAGTCAGATCTGTACTGACACATTTAGTGCTGATTTATATAAACTTTCCATATAACCATATAGTAGTTTGCAGTAGGAGGAATGCCTAGAGCAGTTACAGAACAGAAGCAGTACATGGGGAAACAGCTGGACCAGGACAAGAACCAAAGACCCAGGTGGTACCATCCCTTCCTGAAAGGGCATATGCTATATGGCAAGCTTAGAGCAAGAGCCTCTCCTCCTGATAAAAGAGTTGTAGTACCTTGCCTCCAGTTCCTGTGGAAAGTAGGCCTCAGGCCTGAGATCCTGGAAATAACTGAGGGAGAAAAAGCCCCCTCGTATGACTAGTCACGGGGGCTGTAAAGCCTGTCAGTCTTTTCTCACTTCTGTGCTAGCTCAAATCATCATCCCATAAATATCTTAAAAGAAGAGCACAAGTCTGTCAGCTCCCACTGCATTAGCTTAAAGTATCCTTCAATTAGGAATCCTTTGAAGTCTCCAGCCTTCAGATAAGAAATGTTGCACATGACACCTGTTGCACACGACACCTGTTGCACACAGCCTGCCTCCTTGCTTTGGAGACCTAATGGGGTGGACACCTTTTTCTGTACACGACCCTCTATTACTGCACATGGCATGGCCCCCTACTGCACAGGGCCCACCTCTCTGCCCAGGTGACATAATGGGCTTGTGACTCACGTGACTATGTATGCCCTATTACCAAGCCTATAGATGATGACCTCACTCACGACTCTGCCCCTGCTTGTACCTAATAAATACAGATGCTTCTGGGCATTAGCAGGGCTCTCGCCGGTCTCCGCTCACAGGTGGCGTGGCCTCCTGAGTCCAGAGGCTCTTCACAAGTTCTTCAGTGTCATGTCTTTTACTCCTCGGATCCTGCACCTCAGCACAGCATAAGGAACACCCACGACACTTTGGGGCCCAACAGCTCTACACGCTTTTTTTTATTATTATTGTTTTGTAGTAGCTTTCTTTCTCCCTGGATTTCTTTGTTATTTGATAAATTTTTGTGGTGATATGCTTTGAATGCTTTTCTTATATATTTGTGTATCTGTTACACGTCTTTTCTTTGTGGTTATAATGGTGTTTACATAAAACATATAATCATAACAGTCTGTCTCAAAGATACAATAGTTTCACTTTTACTACATGAAACAACTCTATGCTTTAACTTTTTCTCCCCTATGTTTTCTGTTTTGACCTAACAAGCTACATATTTTTATTGTGTATTCATTTAAAAGTAATTTTATCTGTAGTCATTTTTAAAGCTTTTGTCTTTTAACTATTATACTACAGTTAAAAGCTTATATTTATATACGACTATTGCAGTATTAAAGTATTCTGAATTTTATTGTTATTTGTATACCATAAACATAAACTAAACCTTTATAATAAGTTTGAGAATTTCAATTTTTTTATTATACTTTAAGTTCTGGGGTACATGTGCAGAAGGTGCAGCTTTGTTACATAGGTATGCATGTGCCATGGCGGTTTGCTGCATCTATCACTCCGTTATCTACATTAGGTATTTCACCTAATGCTGTCCCTCCCCTGGCCCCCACTCACTGACAGGTCCCCATGTATGATGCTCTCTCTGTGTCCATGTGTTCTCAGTGTACAATGCTCTTTTATGAGTGAGAACATGTGGTGTTTGGTTTTCTGTTCTTGTGTCAGTTTGTTGAGAATGATGGTTTCCAGCTTTATCCATGTCCCTGTAAAGGACATGAACCCACGTTTTTATGGCTGCATAGTATTCCATGGTGTATATGTGCCACATTTTCCTTGTCTAGTCTATCATTGACGGGCATTTCGGTTGGTTCTGGGTCTTTGCTATTGTAAACAGTGCTTCAATAAGCATATGTGTGCATGTGTCTTTATGATAGAATGACTTATAATCCTTTGGGTATATATCCAGTAATGAGATTGCTGTGTCAAATGGTATTTCTTGTTCTAGATCCTTGAGAAATCGTCACACTGTCTTCCATAATGGTTGAACTAGGTCTGGTGCTGGGGTCTGCAGAGAAGTCCAGAGCTCCCTTCACTCTTTTTCTGCACTGCATTGTTAGACTTTGGAGAAAGGTGACACAGGTAAAAAAGAGGGTTTTTTTTTTTTACCTTCTGTAATGTCTTTTTTCTTATCTCTATCTTCCACCTAAGTGCTGTAATCTTTCACCTGTGTTTCTTAGTTGTTTTGAAGGCATTATTGTATATGGATGGTTGCTCAAATTGATGCTTCTTTGAGGGGTGAGCACTGGAACCTGCTATTCCAGCATTTTCCTGATATCACTCTCCTGGAGCTTTCAGTGCTATTGCTAAAATGTCTAGCAACTGAGAAAATTGTTATATTCTGTATTTAATTATTAAGTGAAATAACATCATAGTTTTCCTTGAGCATGGAAATAAATGGTCAAAGTTTGTTTGTTTTAATTTAGAATGTGTCAGGAACGGAGTGTAAACATATCTAGTTTTGTAGTGTTTGTATAATACTTTTAAAGACTCAGATTGTTTCATATAATCAGAAAGAAATACTAATTTCAGCCAATTGTTCAAACATCCACTAGCCTATGGTGACTAATGCTTGAAGTCAAGTAGTAAAACATGTCTGACTGAATGTATTTGACTACCTCTGTACTTCCTGTTAGGAGGATGGTGATAAAACATTTTTATGGCATGGTGAATTTGGGGTATTTTACTTACAAGATTGTTTTAAATCATGTGAATACTCTAACAGGATAAAATAATCCAAATCAAGGAGCAAGATTTTGATCTCAGAATATCAAAAACAACAACACATTAGCATCTAGTAATTTTCTGAGTGAATAAAAATCCAATTTTTCGTTTTTTTTTGAAATAAGAGACATAGGAAGACACTATAGAAAGCAAGGCCAAATGCAAATGATTGTGACATGTCCAACTCCATTATATCATCAGTATATTACGAGTTCAGAAGTGTACTTGGTGAACAAGAAGCAGCGTTTTTCTTTGATACTCTCTATATTGCAATGTAAATGAGATATCTCATTTACTCTTTTACTTGACAAGCCTTTCTCTCCTTTTCTGAGTAAAGTCATGTGAGGCACGAACTAAAGAGGACATTAGTATAACTTTACAGCTGTGTGAGCTCAGGGCATTAATCAATGCAGAGGCACAGAGAAAAGAACATGTGTTTAATAGCTTTGATTTTTTCTTTTCATTTTCAAAGCCATTATGTTTCTTAAGTATGAAAGGAAAGGCATTGAGATATACAATTTTGATATCCAAATCTGAATAGTTTTTATTCTGGTTCTTTAACACATGTGCTGCTCCTCTCCTCCCTTCTTATTTGCTTATGTAACTGGATGAAAATGTACCTTTCACAATTTTTTATAATGACTTTTGGAATAGCATGGGAAAGATAATTTATGTCTGATATGGAGTCAGAAATAAGGTAATGATTACTATTCAGGGTCAAGCCTGTTCATTTCCATCCTTTAAAAAGACAAGCTACATATGTAGCTAACATAATAATAGTCTGCAGCAAATTGCATGTTCATCTATGTCACTCAAACAGAAAGGTAAGGAGATGTTTCAGTGAATTCCCAGTGTAATAAGTACTTCTTCTCTCCGCCCCTCCCCTTCCTCCACATGTATAAGACAAGACACAATGTTGTTAAAGCAGCAATTATCACCAATTCCTCGGCAATTTGTATGTGATGGATGTCAACTTCCAGGAGCAGGGATGTGTGCTGTAGTAGAACAATTTTCAGTGCTTACAACTGTTGGTTACTACTCTGCAAACCTATTTTGCAGAAGATATTCAAATAGCATTACTGTCATAGTCAGCTACCTACCAATAGCCATCACCTTCTTCTTTTCCAAGAGTATCGCCCTTTTCCCATTGTGTTCAATCTTAGAAATGCTAACTTTCTTAGTTTTTCTTAGAACTAGGGATGGCCATTTCATTGGGTTTTAGTCAACAACATCTAAGGAAAAACCTATAGTAAGAATTCTTGGGAAAGTTTTTTCTTTATAAAAGGAGAAGATAAAAATGTGACAACTTAGGTAATTTCCCCTTTTCTCTTGTTAAGAATGGGGGTATAATGCCTAGAAATTGAGCAGCCAACTTGTGATTATGAAGTGACAAACATAACACGGAATTTAACATTCTAAGGATAATAAAAACACTTAACTTTTGTTGAAAACTAATATGTTGGTATAATAAACAATTTGACTCCAATTTTAATATTTGACTAATGATACCTTTCAAGTCCCTTCATTACTTCTTCCTTTTCAACCTGCATCTGAGAAATCTGATGAAACAAAATCCCAAGTGCTGACTACTTTGGTCCCAAAGAGCAGTTCAACACAAGCCACATTCTCTCTATGCCTGGGGAATTCTTACCCAAGCTTGAGCCCCTAATCCAGAAAAAGAGACAATGAAGTCTTTTATCTTTTTCTCCCAAGTCATCTTCAGATTTGCTTAGTAGCATGCTCTGCTGTATCTAGAAAGCCTCATAAAGATTTTTCATACCCTCTTTGTGTATGTGTGATGTCATCAGATCAACATCTTATCCAAAAATCGAGTAGAGTACACATTTTGTTCCTGTGGGGTGACTTCAGTCATTGACATTATGAACAGAATACCTGGGTAACAATTACCACTACTGAGGGTCTTTCTTCTTTTGCTTTAGCTTACTAATTTACTCTGCAGCCTTCTGGCTAGCTTGCTCTTTGAGCTATGTTGCTGTCGGCTGGTGAACTTGAGCTTTGAGGTGCTGTCTGCTGGAAATCTTGCTCTGGCTGCTTTGTGCTGCTTTTGCTGGATTCTACTGAGCTTCTGTTATAGATATTACTACATCATAAGTTAAAATAACTGATGTTTAGGAAGAATATGTGTTTGAGATCCACTTTAAAGTGGTTTTTTGTCATATGCCTTTGTCTGAACATATCTGTGTATCTCAGCTTGAATTGTTTGTCTTAATTCCAGCAAAATCAAGGATGGATGCTAGGCTCAGGAAAACAATTCTCAGCCTATGGTCATGCGTTTTGTGTCTCAACCAGTTTTTGGTTCCCGATGTGTAGCATAATAAGAGGAAAGTCTAATATCTTGAGTGATATAAAGCCACATTGGATGGTCTCATGTGGAATAATAATACAACATGTGGCCTGTTAATGTCCATCCTACCAAAACCAGATGGCTCACTTGGATCTTACAAAATGACTTTGCTGCTGTTGCTCCTATATCTCTGTCACTAAATTATCCTGATCTACAGGTCTTTAGGGAGAAGTACTTAATGCATCCCAGTATACAACCAAGAGGTTAATTTAAACCCAAGTTAAACCTGGGATATTTACACGCTGTAAAGAAGCCATTGTCATGAATCAGGTCTCAAATCCTGATGACACTGATTTGAGATACTCTAAGGAGAGAACTTTATAGATATAATTATGGAGGAGAAACCATTCAAAGCATATACAGACACCAACAAAGCAAAGAAAAAACAACCACTTGGATACAGGAGGAAGAAAAAAGCCTAAGGTCCACACTGAAATATTTGCTGAAAGGACTTAGAAAAAAAGTAAGTGGGTGCTGATTGACTTAAAGGTTCAAAATTAACATTAACATCTGCCGAAGTGTAGCAATTGGCATACTTTCAGACTTAGTTGACATTAGGTCTCAAATTAGATTTAAACTTGAGTATTCCACTAAATTTAAAGTAGGTACCTGCTATACTCTTAGAAGAATTAGTAACATACAGGAGAAGACAAATCAGATATGCTTTACAACTTAACAATCAGAATAATTGCTGATATGGTTTGCCTGTGTCCCCACCCAAGTCTCTGCTTGAATTGTAGCTCCCGTAATTCCCACACATTGTGGGAGGGACTCAGTGGGAGATAACTGATTCATGGGGGCGGTTTCCCCTATAATGCTCTTGTGGTAGTGAATAAGTCTCATGAGATCTGTTGATTTTATAAGAGGTTTCCCCTTTTGCTTAGCTGTCTTTCTCTATTGCTGCTGCCATTTAAGATGTGTCTTTTGCCTTCCACCATGATTGTGAGGCCTCTCCAGCCACGTGGAACTGTGAGTCCTTTAAACCTCTTTTTCTTTACAAATTACTCAGTCTTGGGTGCATCTTGACAAGCTGCATGAGAATACATTAATACAATTGCCTTGCCTAGATTCTCCATGGCCATAGCCCCTATTTCCCTATAACATCCTATGATAAGCATAAATAGCCCAAAGATTGATAACTTGAAATAAATTACATTTCTGGCACTTATAACTAGCTTGACAGAAAGGACACCCATGGCCTTTCACCCCTGATTAGATGGTAAATATAGCTCAATATAAGTTAAAAATATGTCTCCAAGGATTCAAATTCATTATATAAAATCTATGCAACAAGATAATTTTGCACATTGCTTTTCCATCTACCAATCAAATTTGGCTTGTTTTTCAACATGGAAAGAAAGATTTATGTCTCATAATGCATAACCACAATCTTCATGCTATGCACCACCCATTAAATTCTTTGTGCCCAAAATCATTATTACTGACTCTATCCCATTGGCAAATGATACTTTGCTGTTATGGATTTGGCTAATATATTCTGTTCAGTGTCTGTGTCTGTGCAGCCCCTCAACTGTTGTTTTTCTTCACCTTCTAAAAGACACAATACACCTTTACCTTGCTACCCATGGGTTATCTTGATTCCTGCCACCACATGTAATCTTTGCACCACGATCTTAATTACATTCAATTTTCTCCTAGAGCATAGGTATGACTTTACATTGATTACATCCTCCTCAAGGAGGTTCATTTGATACACTCATTAAGAATATACAGATACTTGTGAATTACTTCAAATAAAGGGGATTGGCCATTGTCCTATACATAGTACAAACAAGAAATGGCCTTGCTACTTCAGTTTAATTCTTGAAAATTGTTTGCTCAACCAAAGGTCACTGCATCCCTGACACTGTCAGCAAACAGCTATTGATCCTGTCAGTACCCACAAGATTAAAGAATGAATAACACCTTCTAGGCCTTTTTGGGTTCTGGAAGCAGCAAGTTCCCTGTTTACAAATTTTACTTAAGCCTATAATGCTATTACTCAAAAATCAGACCATCTTCAATGAGGACCCATTTGACAGAAGTTTCTATAATCTGACTAAATTGCAGTATAATAAATACTCCTATTAATGCATCCAGACATTCCTTAGCAGAGGCTTTAGCAACCTGTTATTGTTTCCCCTGTAGTGTTTCAATCATTCATGATGGTGGTAAATGCCCATGAACTTCTGGTGCAAGAAAGTATCTTGCTCAGCTCTGCACTATATTGATTTCTGGCCAAACACTGAACTCTTCTGCAACTAGAGGCTCTCATGGCTACTATCCCTGACACTTGGTACACAACTTCTCATTATGCCTTGGGTCATGGAGGCAGCATCATCACCCACAGCCACTAAGACCTCCTTGTTAAGATGGAAATGATACCTCCAAAACAGAGCCAAGTCTAAATCCTTTGGTATAACACATCTACAGGACAATATGGCCCGCCCATTCCTCAGTCTCTTGCCAGATGCCATAATACTGAAGGACGTCAACCCCTTCTGGACCTACCAAATAGCTAGTGGCCTTCTTGGAATCAACAGAGTGAACAGAAAAAGAAGTGTTAATAATTTATGGACAATATTGCAATAATCACACATGATGGAGCTTGCTGGAGAGTTAGCAATGTTCATTCTTAACTAGAACATGATTCAAGTGCAAATGAATGACTAACAATGTGAGTAGTAGTCACTTTGGCACTGGATACCATGGCTGACAATCTTCACATTTTTAGGCTTTTAGCATATCGGCAATGGTCTGGCCATCTGATTATCCAATGGTGGCAACAATAATTACTTATCCAAGGTTGACTCCTTTGGGATAAAGAACTTTTGGACTCATATTTATCCCAAATATAAATCAAAGTCTGGTACATCTCTATATACACTAAATACACAAGCAAAGCCTCACCTAGATGGGACATTGATATTGATATGCGCTCTTATCAGTACCACATCACACCTACTCACAGGTTTAAATGACATATTGGTTGGCCATTATTAAGCACAATTAATGGTTTAAGGGAGGTTTTCAATACCCATTTTTAGACTGCATTCTAGCCTGGGCAATTAACAACACTCCAGTTCTCTCTCCCTCTTCGTCTTTTTTCCTCTTCTTCATTCCTGTTTCTTTCTTTCTTTCCTTCTTTCTTTCTTTCTTTCTTTCTTTCTTTCTTTCTTTCTTTCTTTCTTTCTTTCTTTCTTTCTTTCTTCTTTCTTTCTTTTTCTTTCTTTCTTTCTTTTTCTTTCTTCTTTCTTTCTTTCTCTCTCTCTTTTTTTTTTTAAATTGTGTATTCAGAGGACGACTGATCAAAGACTCAAAGGAATGCAACCTTTTGTCTCTTATCTACTTCTAACATGGAAGCCTCCACTTTGAGTTGTCCCACCTTAAAAACAAAAAGAAAAATAATGGTTCCCTTTTTTGGGGGCCGGTAGGAAATTTAAACCATGTAAGCCATAGCCTATGTGTGCGTAAAAACTCTTACTCAAGTTATACCTCCTAACCACAACAAAGTCTAACTATCTCTTTTTCCTCCTCCATCAGTCCCTTGTTTGTCCTATTGTGGAGCCCACCCTATTCTCTCCAGAAAGCATCATTACTCACCGTTGTGAATAATAAGCATTTCTTACTTTCTTAGTGCATGTGTACCATCATCAGCCTTAGCACCCAAAGCAAATTAGGGAAGTGGTGTTTTTTCTACTCCACAGATGTCCACAACAGGTTGATTGTATTCTAATTCTCATAAAATTCCTATGAGTTAGGCCTTGTTATTATATCTATTACTTACAGGAAGAAAATAAAGAAAAAGGATTAAGTCCAAGATCATATGGCAATTTTGTGATCAATATGGAAAGTAAACCAAGAGGTCAGAGCAGTGTACTCAAGCTCTAACTAACCATTTCTCTAAGTTACACATGAGTGGAAAGACAGAAATCCAGATGCCTTATATATATATATATAAGGCATATATATATATATATATATACATATGTATATATATATATTTTGTTTTTTTTTCCAAGACAAACTGTATCTAGTTTTATTAAAAATACTTTCTGTAAACAATCATGGTATTTCAGGCAGGACATGGGCAGACAGTTGTTAACAGTATACAACTTTCAAACCCCCTTCTTTGATGGACTCCCAATAATCAGAAAGCCACTATAAAACCCAATAAAGTCTTTATCTGATGCTCTGAACAGGGAAAGTTTAGAGTGAGGGTTGACATTTCACATTTAGCGTGTTGTTTAACAACTTTTCTCGAGCCGACTGTGACTTTCAGGAAGCAAAATGAAAATGGCAGAATTTATCTAAAGATCCACAATCTAGAAATGGAACCACTGCTCTTTTGACAGGTGCCATTTTAGTGGCATCACTGGCCACTAATGACTGGGGATCAGTTCCCAACATATGTCTGGGCTTAAGAGAGTTAAGTCTATGCTGAAAGTTGGAAAGGGAGAAGAGGACATAAAATTTGTTTTTCCATACCACAAGGCTTTTTTGTGCCAAGGTGGCCATGTGTGTCAAAGTCAGGGAATCCTTCCTCCGGGGAGACAAGAGGAAGTCTCTCAAAACTAGAAGGGAAAGATGTTTTTTAATAGCAGGACACTGTTCAGTTTGCCTACGAAAACAAATGAATGGCAAGAAGGCTGGTGCTGTGAAGGCTGAGAACGTTATTAAAATAATACTGAACTATCTTGGGGCATATAAGGAGGAGAATTACAAATTAAGCAGTAGATGTTGTTAGACTGTTGTTCAGGAATGCTGTTATTAACATAACTCAGCTTCCAAATTCTGGATCCATAATTATGACCACTAGGAAGACACTTTCACAGAATCAATTTGAATCACTAATCCTGGACTTGTCAATCAACTATGAGCTGTGGTCACACTGCCCCACCATGACAGCTGAGATTATAACCATGTGGATGGCAGATGTGTGGATAGTTTGGGGATGGTGGAGCTAAGAAGTGCAGATTTTTAAAATGTTTACAGGGTAAATAAAGCAATAAGTATGCTCTGAATATGCTATAACTCATGAGTGTTTAATATATAAATGTTGTTATGAAAGAATTACTAAGAAGTGACATCAAGAACTAATTTACTTTTTTTAAGATTTCCCAGTAGTAAGGCTTTAGACATAATAAATAACATGAGTAGGGCCCTTACATAATAAATTTAATTTGATCCATTAATTAAGCTGATATTACCTAATTAACAGATGAAGAAATTGAAACTCCCAAAGAGCAAACAATTGTATTAGTTAGGGGTCTCCAGAGAAATAAAACCAACAAAATATGTGTGTGTGTGTGTGTGTGTGTGTGTGTGTTATATACGCAGAAACATATTCATAGCAAAACAAGGAGGAAACACTCATTAAAACTGCAGTCTTTATTTTCCTAACTGGTCAAGAGCTTATAGCTGATATATACAACTCTCTTCTGCTACCCACTGTATCAACTTTGCCTTCAAAGTGTCTCAGCTGGTCATTGTTCTTCACTGGCTTAGATGACCCAAACCTTTATTCCTGACAAGTCTGGGCCATTGGTAATCCTGACTTGATTGGGTTGTTGTAGTTTTTTATTTACCTTAGTCATAAGGCTCGGCAATACTACAAGCTGTCCTAAGGCTTTTATGTACTCTAGACATGTTTTTTGTACCTATATAGCACATAAGTTATCTAATTTCTGCTTTGTATTCAGAAACAATCACCCCAGCCAGCACTGTAACTCCCTCCTAAGCCTGTTGACTCAGAGGTAAGGGAAGCCCAAAATGGCAGGGTGGTAAACCTGCCTTCCAGTTCAATGAAATTGTTGTTGTATGCCCTGGTGGAAGCATTCCTTGCCCTGAAACTGAAAGCTCTAGGTCAGCAAAGAAACTGAGGTTACTTTTTAGGTCACCGTTCTGTCACTAGGAGTAACAGTAAATGGTCCCAAAACCAGTCCTCCCCCCAATCCTTTTATTCTTGAGATGGAGTTTCACTCTTGTCACCCAGGCTGAAGTGCAATGGTGTGACCTCGGCTCACTGCAACCTCCACCTTTCAGGTTCAAGCGATTATCCTGCCTCAGCCTCCATAGTAGCTGGGATTACAGGCACCCACCACCATGCCCAGCTACTTTTTTGTATTTTTAGTAGAGACAGGGTTTCACTATGTTGACCAGGATGGTCTCAAACTTCTGACTCGAGGCAAGCTCCTGCCTTGCCTCCCAAAGTGCTGGGATTACAGGCATGAACCACTGCTCCCAGTCTCCATTTCTAGTCCTTGATTCTTAGACATATAAGTCCTATCAGAGGACTAGCATCATATAATGAATGCTGATTCCTAATACAAACAACATATTGGAGATCCTTGCCCAGTCCTGCAAGGTATTGCCACCTAGTTAGTGCTGTATCTGAGTCTTCTAAAGTCCATTCTATTGTTTTGTCTAGCCAGCTGCTTCAGGATGGTGGGGAACAGGGTAATACCAGTAAACGCCATGAGGATAAGCTGATGGCTTGTTTCACTGTTAGATGTGTTCCTTGTTGAGAAGCAGTGCTGTATGAAATATCCTGATGTTAAATAAGGCATTCTGTTAGCCCACAGATAATAGTTTTTGTCAAAGCATTACACACAGAGAATAAAAATCTGTATCCAGAGTAAGTGTCTATTCCAGAAAGAGCAAAACACTGCCCCCCTCTTTTTTTTATTTTCTGATGGAAGTGGTTAAATGTAATCAACTTGCTACCAGGTAGCAGGCTGATTGCCCTGGGGAATGGTTCCATATGTCCATATGGGGGCCTCAGGCTCAGTGGTAGTCTCTCTTGCTAGCAGATTGGCTTGGTTAGTGGAAGCTGATGTTGCTGATCTCATGCATAAACTTCATCCCTGCCAGCATGGCCATTTTGTTGATGAGCCCATTGGGAGATAACAAGAGTGGCTGAGGAAAGAGACTCATATATGCAGGATGGATCAGCCTATCCATTTGATTGCTGAAATTTTACACTGCTAAAGAAACATTCCTTGGTGAGCATTTACATGGCATGCAAACATCTTCATGGATTTTTGTATTTTGTTAGTTTCCGTGTGTGTATGTGTGTGTGTGTGTGTGTGTGTGTGTGTGTGTTTCCCAGCAAACTCTACTCACAAACCTCTTTCTCAAATTTCTTTGTCATTCATTTTTCAATCATGTTTTCTCCAAGTTCCAAACCAAGCAGCCAACACTGTTCACAGCCCATGAATCATTATATAGCCAATTGAACATCTGGCCATTTTTCCTTCCAAACAAAGTTAATAACTAGGTGCACTGCTCAAAATTCTGACCACTGGCAGAATTTTCCTTTACTATTATCCTTACGCATGTTCCAGAGAGGGATTGTAGTGCTGCCACAGTCCATTTTTGAGTGGTGCCTTCATATCTTTCAAAAATCTCTGTGAATCAGTCCTGAGTTTCTTTTTCCTCCATTAGCTGATTGTAGGGATCTCTCCATGATGCCATAAATACAGGCTGGGATAGAGAAGGCAGTATAACAGGAGGGGGAACTGTGGGTATTAGAGTAATTTTTTTATTTAGATTACTTGTGCATTCAGTACCTGCTTGGGTCAGATCATGTATATATAACTTACATTTGAGGATAGAGTGTTATTGTGCATACCCAACTTTACGGCTTGGTGCATCATGTAATTGTCAGTTTGTAAAAAAGAGATCAAGTCACATGGTAACTTTAATTTGGTGGCCCAAAGTTAAACGTTCATTCTCTACAAGACCTAGTAGCAAGCCAAGAGCTGTCTCTCAAAAGAATAGCTGTTTTCTGCAGAGAATCCCATATTTTGCTCCAAAATCCTAATGTTTACTGCTTTGATTTTGCTGTCCATTATGTAACCATGCCAATCATGCCTTTAGCAGTTAAGTGTCATCACTTGACCCTTGTCATCTTGAGATTCAATTATTCCCAGTAGGAATGGCTGACATTCCTGCTGTGAGGTCTGGCCTATAAAAGAGAGTGATCACAGAGCTCTTTATTGATGCCAGGACTCTCCTCGCAGATTTATTCCTCACAGTCTTCTGGACTCCCTATGTGGATGAGTAGGTCTATAATAACAAATGACAAATCCACTGTAACAGTCATATCCCCCTAACTCCCTGAATCTCTTTCTGTACATGAATCCAAGGCATGTCTGTCATTTCTGGCTCAGTTATGGTGTTCCATCTTTGGGTCCCCGTTGCAGGAAACCAAACAGCCAAAGGATTACAGCTCTTTCTAAGGCCCCAAGCTGCAACATTACATTCAGAAGCTCTTCTTAGCAAGTCTATGACAATAAGTACAGCCTGATCCAACTCTATTGTCCTTTTCACCATTATCTCACATTCTTAGTTCTTTGGTCCTGCATGTTTTCCAGATTTCTATCTGTATTCATTAGAAAACTCAAGTAGTTCTTTCGAAGTGCGACACATCTCCTCATGGATTTTAACTATAACTCACTTTTAAAGGCCTGCTGGATTGTGAACCTAGTTATATATGAATCTAGAAGAAAATAAGGGTAGTAATGGTGGGTCCTGAGAAGATTCAACATTGTTTTACATGGCATCTTTATCAATGGAGGCCAGTAGAATTTCCTCGGGCAATGCAGTGTTAATCCCCTCAGATGGAGGTGGAAAGGCTGATATCACTGTGAGCTGAGAAGCAGATATTTCTGGGAAGGGGGATGCCACTTCCCCTGACATGTAGAGATCATTTCTGCTGGGTGTGGGGAAATCTCTTACACTGCTAAAGAAAACTTACAAGAATTGAGCGGCTCGATAGCTCCAGCTTCATCAGGATCTTTCTACCCTTCCCCATTCCAATTTATAGAGCCTCATTCTTCCTCAATAAATGCTCTTACTTTAACAGTAGACATCCTGAGGCTGGGATTTAAACTTGCATTTTAATTCAGCCAGTTTCAGGATGAGGTTGGTCATTTGGTTTTTAGCAATTTCCACATTGCTGCTGCAGGAGATAAGGGTATCCTCTCTCATAAAGAAAAACAGAAAACATTAGGACATGTACAGAGTGTTTGAGCTGGAAATTCAAATCCCTGAGCTAATCTTTTTCTTTTTTAAATTTTATTTTTAAGTGATAAATAATATTGTGTTTATGGGGTACACTGTGATGTTTAATGTATGTTTACATTGTGGAATCATTAACTCAAGCTACTTAACAAATCCATCGTTTTACATACTTATTATTTTTTGTATCTTTTCTATCACCCCTTTGTCCAGTAATGCTAGAAACTACCAACCTATGCCATTATGCTTATTAGTTTGCCAAAAATGTTTGAAGTATCTTATACTGAGTCACTTAACTACATGCTTCTTATAAGTGATTGATAGGTAGTATCCAATGCAGATATTTTACATAACTCTATAAACAGTTCATACCACAAACAGTTCACATAACAAATAGCACATTCTATTTACTATGCTAAATAGAGTCACTAGCATCCTCAAACCTAATCAGATTAGAAAGTTAATTCCAGAAACCCCTTACAAAATACCTAGAAGACTTATTCTTAAAATTCTTTTCTCTAGAACCACTTTCTGTAACCAAATCCATATTAGGTTTTCTGGAAGAACAGAACAAATAGGATAGATAGATAGATAGATAGATAAAGAGAATATTTATTATGAAAGTTGGATTATGGAGGGCAAGAGTTTCATTATATGTCTGCAAAGTGGAGAACCAGGAAAGCCAGTGACATGATTCAGTCTGAGTGCAAAGGCCTAGGAGTTCATGAAGACAAAGAGGTAAATCCCAGTCTGAGAGCAGGACAAGATGACATGAAATGTCTTTGTTCAAGCAGAGAGTCAGAAAAAAAAATGGAGTCAATTTATCTTCCTCAGCCTTTTGTTCTATTTAGGTCCTAAATAGAACCTAAAAGGATTTGGTGATGTCCACGCATATTAGGCAGGTGAAACTATTTTACTGAGTCCGCTAATTCAAATGTTAATCTCATCTGGAAACATCCTCACAGATACAACCAGAAATACTCTTTACTCTGGGCACAGCACACTGTGACCTGTCAAGCTGACACTGTCAACTGATGAATCAAGAGGTTCATAAATTTGGAAAGGAGAGCTTTACTTGTCATAAAGTGTTACAGCCTGCAGGGTGGCCATTCTGACACTCTGGGAAGTGTAGCCTCAGGCCAGAAACCAGAAAAAGGCCTTTCAAGGGAGAGGCAAAGGGAACAGGAATTTATGGTGAGTGAAGTGGCTGAATATACACATTTAATAAACTATAGGAAGAGTCATGAATGTGTATAAACGAGCATTCACAATTAAGCTTCATGGGTCATATGTTCAAAAAATGGTGGTGTTTGAATTATCTGAGGATGGAAATTTCTGCACTCTTATGACAAATGGTGAAGCAGACGTCATGAAAACCTTCACTCACATCCTCCAGGGTTGGACAGAGCCTTTCTGGAGACGATTTTCAGTTCTTAGGAAGGGATGCATTATGAGCTGGCAAACAGTCACACTGGAAACTGACTAGAGGAAGGGGGAGTGAAGTTGTGGCCTCATATGTTTAGCTAAAGGTAATAAAGAAATGAGCTGTTCATTTCTTGTTTGTTAGAGTTGGCTTCTGCTTATTACTAAGGAACTAGTTCTGTTTAAAAGCTAATAAGGAAGGAGCGCACTGAGGCATGTCTAACTTCTTGTCCAGCCGTGACCAGGAACTCAAGAATCAGGAGGTTTCTTTGGGGTCTCCTTGGCAAGAGCATGTCCATTCAGTCAGCAGGAGGGCTAGGGATTTATTTATTTCTCAATGCATAAAACTAACAGTAGCAACAGCATACTCTTTTTTCCCATAGAATTGCTTCATATTTTTACCTTTTTTACAATTAGAATATCAGTTGAATTTACATTAAACTTACGGTATGGTTATTTGGTCATTTTATAGATGAATTTACCCATCAACATTTGTTTCTGGCAATCAGAAAGCCATTTCTAATTTTCAGCATGAAAAAACTGTATATTAAATATTTTATCTGGTCATTGACAAATTTCATCTCTTTTATTTTAAATCATGTTTTGAAAATTCAGTTTTATAATACTGAAAATTATATAAGTTTAAAGCTACTGCTAATAGCTATTATTCAAATACAAATATCATAATAATAAAATCAACTTCTAAATAATAAAAACTAACCCTAGGTTATATATGACAACATATAAACGTCAGAACGGAGATTCAAATTTATGTTTGTTTGACTTTGAATTCTGGTTACTATTCCCTTTATATTGAAGCTTACTGAAGTTAAGTTCAAAGAGTCTCAGAAACTTTCAAGAGTAATGAATTTATGTTGACAATTTCTTAAATTTGATCTAAAGAATTAAATTGGCCCCAGATCCAAGATGGCTGATCGCTGACAGCTCAGGACTGTAGCTCCTGGTGAAAGCCCAGAGAACGAGAGGACGCCACACTTTCAGACGAATTTTCGTCACTCATGGACCAGAAGATTCCCGGTGGAGGAGCCCCACGGGTCGCCAGCACGACTCTTGTGGCTGGCGCAGCGGTTTTGCAGGCATCTCGGCGTGGCAGCTCTTCGTGTAGAGTGGATGGGCTTCGTTCCACTACTGACTAATGCTTAGAGCTCCAGGAAGGCAGAACTGCTTGTTATGGATTCAAGAAGGAAGCCAGACTGGAGATTCCCAGGCAGAGGAGCACCATCAGCCTTATCACAGTGGGTTGCTCAGATTCCAGCACTGGGAATCAATAAACTGGGTGTCCACTCAGAAACCTAATTAGATAGGTGGTAATAGTAAAGACGACAGATGGATAAATTCATAATAAAGGAAAGAAACCAGCCTAAAAAGGCTGAGAATACCCAAAATCAGAACCCTTCTCCCTCTACAGGGGTTTGCAGTTTCTTATCAGCAACGGAACAAGCCCTGATGGAAAAAGACTGTGTCCCATTATGTGAAGTAGGCTTCAGAAGGTGGATGATAAGAAACTTCTGGTAGTTAAAAGAACTTATTCTAACCCAATGTAAAGAAACTAGGAACTTTGAAAAAGGTTTGACGAAATGCTAAAAAGAATAGACAATATAGAGAGGAATATAAATGAACTAATGGTGTTGAAAAATACAACACGAGAACTTAGTGAAATATGCATAAGTTTGAATAGCCGAATTGATCAAACAGAAGAAAGGATATCAGAGGTCGAAGACCAACTTAATGAGATAAAACGAGAAGATAAGAATAGAGAAAAGAGGATAAAAAGGAATGAGCAAAGTCTCCAAGAAATATGGGACTATGTGAAAAGACCTAATCTACGTTTGATAGGTGTACCTGAATGTGACGGACAGAATGAATCCAAGCTGGAAAATACTCTTCAGGATATTATCCAGGAAAACTTTCCTAATCTAGCAAAGCAGGACACTATTCAACCCCAGGCAATACAGAGAACACCACAAAGATATTCCCCAAGAAGAGCAACCCCAAGGCACGTA
>CM052650.1:30027739-30046745 GCA_028533165.1 Leontopithecus rosalia | reverse complement strand
GGGATGGCATGGGGAGAAATGCCAAATATGGGTGAAGGGGCAGAAGGCAGCAAAACACACTGCCACGTGTGTACCTATGCAACTACCTTGAATGTTCTGCACATGTACCCCAAAACCTAAAATGCAATAAAAACATTAAGACCAAATAACATAGATAAAGACTATAAGATTGATTAAGCCATTTTTAGAAATAATGTATTAGTAGATATAAATCCCCAAATTGTAAAGCTGTCTCTTAATTATTACATTAGTTCTCAGGTTCATGACTATTTGCTCTTAAATTCCCTTTTGTGAATAGAAAGTTTATCACTATAATGAAATTATACTACAAAGTAATTAATCAAAATACATAGCCTTGGGAAACTCTTAGGAGGGGGATATCATTAGAAAGTAACATGAAGTGTATGTTTATTTTTTAAATGCAGATTTAATCTTTGTTAAAGTATTCTTTGCCCTATGGGTATGTTTAGCATACTCAAAAACCTAACTTAGGTTCATTAATTTTATATTGGCAACATGTCATTGCACTTTGAATTTCAATTTGATTTGCTTTGGATATTTTTAGTGAATTGAATTGGAGACTAAAGATATCCAGATATTACTATATGTAGTCAGAGGGGCAGATGTAAGCCAGGTTGAATGTATTTGCTATATTAAATCATATACATTTCATTTTAGTAACAAGTTAAATAACCCATTTCACTATCATCCCTGTTATGCCATGGTTAATTTGCACAAAAAAATTCTTATATTTTTGGAAAATAAAGGAAGATTGTGGCTATCCCTTTCTACAGTTATATTGTGTTTTGTATCTGAGAATTCTTGTGTCTTAAGGAAGTCATTTGTACTCCATCGTTCCAAGAAAAAAGACATGCTTCTTTTGAGTTTCTGGCTTACTTCCAGGAGGGATACTTTCTGTTCTAATTCTGTAATGAAAAAAATGTTGAAATGAGCTTTCATGTAGTTATATATTAAAGTTTCTCACATTTTTGTGCATTAATTACTACATTAAAGTGTGGTATTGATCTAACATTTTATGTACTTACACTTAATGAATTCTATTAGTGAATTCAAGAAATATCTATGAGTTTTTAAATAAAAGTTATGTTTCATTGTCTTTTTAGAGTATTAATATAACACTCTATTTTAGTCTATTTAAGATCTATTTTAGTGTAGTTCACCAAATGTTAGTTAAGTGGAAAAAATACTTCATTTTGCAATTTATTTTTAATAAAACTTCTATTCCAGTACTTCTATTAGAGGGGCTTGGTAAAATGAACAAGGTTTTGAAAGACAATAGCACCATTATTCACCAATTTCCAATTTTTATTCCATTCTGTAAACATAGAGGTCTACACTGGTTTCCACTTTCAGAATGGTTCAGTAAGTCCTTAGCAGGCCAACACTCTTGTAGATAACAATAGTATAAATACTGGAAAAATATAAGAAACTACCTAAAGGCTTTGGAATGTAATCAAAAGAAGACAGATTCTAGAAAAAGGTAGAACCTGGAAGGGATCAGCATGTGGCATACTCTCCCCACTTTCTTTCTATTTTTCATTTTATTTTGCTATGCCTGTGAGCATACTGCAAGTATCCTTTGCTGCATGGCCACAACTTTCCTGACTCACAGTCTTTTTGAACAGAAGAGCAATAGCACAGAAATTAGGGCAATGACTTCCACCAGAATGTAAGGTGAGAACCCTAGAAAAGAGAGGGGATGGAGAGAAAACCTTCTGTGTAGAAACGTTATACAAATATCTGGCTGACCCTAGTGCCATCTTTGCAGACTGAAAACAACACATCTAAAGTAAATAAATAAATGACTGAACAAAAATATGAGTTTCCAAAGAAAACATAAAATTTTCAGTTTACATACAACCAAGTTAATTGCCTGTTAAAACAAAAATATCAGCCCTCCTGGGAGAAAAATAGAGTATAATCTGAAGTTTCCACAACATAACATTCAGGATACAAGCAAATATTACTTAGCATGTGAAGAGGCAGGGAAATGTAACCCATTATTGAGAAAAAATAGAATAATGGAAATCAATCTTTATATATTAGTGTTATCAGAAGAAAGAATTCAAAACAACTGTATTATTATACTCAATGAGACAAAGAAAAATAAGGTTGTAATCAGTGAGAAGATAGGAAACATTAACAAAGAAACAAAACTTGAAAACATAAAGTATATGAAAATTCTGAAACTGTAAGTTATAATAAACCTTAAGTATAAACAACACTGGATAGGCTTAATAGCAGAAGAAAGAATCAGCAAACTTGACAATAGTTCAATAAAAACAAAGGATAAAAGATTGAAAATAAATGGAGCAGCAGCAAGCTATAGAACAACATCAAAAATTTCAATATGTGTTTAATTTGAGTTCCATAGAAAGAGAAGACAGAAAGAAAATGGATTGGAAAAGAAATGTTGACCCCACATTTTCACAATGTTATAAAAAAACCCAAGTCTATATACTTAGGAAGCTTAGAAAACATCAAGAAGTATAGTTATGAAGGACACCGTGCTCAGGTATATTTTACTAAAAATACTGGAAAGCAAAGACAAATAAAAAGTCTTGAACTTATCCAAGGAAAGATTACATTACATGCTGGAGAAGCACTATTCTAACAAGAGCCAATTTCCCATGAATAACAATAGAGGCCAGAAAATGGTGAGGAAATATCTTTAACATACTGAAAGAAATAAACTGTAATCTCACAATTTTGTATCTGGCAGAAAAAATCCTTTAAGAATGGAAATAAATAAAAGCATTTTCAGGTAAACGAAAATAAGAATTTGTGGCTAGGAGATCTGCAATACAAAATAAAACTGCCCTTCAGGTTGCAGGAAAATGACATTAGTGGGAAAGTTTGATATTTATAAAGGAGTATGTAGTATTAGATCTAAGAAGGAGCTGATAAGTAAAAATATATTTTCCACTGGATTTAATTTTAATATCTATGATGATGTAGAGCAATGAATATAATATTTTCATTGATATTATTGACATTATATCAGAATCCTAAAGGAGAGTTTGGATTGGGTTGGGGCTGGCAAATGGATCTTTATAGTTTCAAGTTCACTATATTCTAAGAAGATTGAGAAAATTTAAGAATATATGTAGTAATTTCTAGATTAAAACTAATTTAAATAGGTACAGTTAAAAACCCAATAAATAAAGTTCACATTGAAAACTACTTAAATCATTTGAAAAATGAAAGAAGAAACTAATTTTCTTTAAAAAGTGAAAGAACACAAACTGGAAGATCTAAATCCAACAATTTCTGTAATTACATTAGTGTTATTAGAGTCAGTATTCAAATTAAAAGACAGAGTTTTTTAAAAATAGATAAAAGGAAAACATATACATATTTCAGCTTTGCTTGAAATTCTATACAATTCTGGCAAATTCTGTACCAAAAAATGTGAGCAGGTATACTATAGATAACTCTGAACTGAGGCAGTAAGATCAGTTTTCCAAGTTTTTGCCTCTCTTGCCAAGGAGATTGTGGAGAATACCCAAGAAGGAAATGCTGAAGTCACTCAGTGTGGATTGTTAAGTCTGCATGGAAGAATCGCTCTCAAGAATTGCACAGATCCAGAGTAGAATTTACAAGAGCAATAGATAATCATTTGCTTTGTTTAATACTGTGCGTTAGCATAGCGTAGCATCGTCTAGATTATTCTATTCAAAAGAAACCCAAGTAATCCTGATACTTAGAAATTAACAACACTGTTTAGGTAATATATGAGCATTTATTATGAGTTTGTCAATTAAGATAATTTGCATTATGGGACTACTAGTACAGGCTACATGTATGACTTGGATAAGAGTAAAATCTCAGGAACATATGACATCTAATTAATATTAAAATATCCTTACTACAAAATATTTAAAGGTTTGCCATGTTACAAAAGAAAAGAGACAACAACAACTTAAAAATTAGCAAGTTAAGAGTCATGTATACATATATATAATTTTTAATGTACCTTACTGGATTAAACCCATGTATCTACAAATATTTGTGATCTTAATTTTTATAGTTTTAAACTGGATGTATATTTTTAAAAGACCATTTTAATAATGATGAATTCTTAAAGGGGTGATTATCCACTGAAAGGAAGGAATACTGTTGGTAAAGCATGAAGTATGAGCATGCTTGAAGTATGAGCATTTATGCTATAACACTGAAATAGCAACATTAAAATGGATTACATATAACAGAAATAAAGATAGATGTGAGCTAAATATTATATTAGAGTCAAATCATACACTTTTCAGAGAATAATGAAAAAAGTGAAAAGAAAAATGACATAATATATTATTTTTTATAATAAAGTTACACAGGTATGTTGTAGTAAAATTAAAAAAATGGAAACTCTAAATTTATAGTAATTTACCTACACTACAAATTCAAATAATATATCTGAACTAAATGATTATGAAGTAACTGAGGTGAAAATGTTTAAATTGATAATATAGAAATGGAAGAAAAAATGCAATAAAATGTGTTTTTTCCTTAATATTTCTTGACTTTTTATTCATTTCTTAAACAAAATAACTTCATGTATGTAAAATAAATAGCTACTTAAAATTAATTAATGCATTCTAAAATCCTTAAAATTTTTAATTCCTAAAGCAGTTAAGACTGTTTATAAGTACAGTTCTAAAAGTAAAATAATCAAGTATATTTTGTTTATACAAAAATACTTATACCTTAAACAAAGTAATACAACAGGAGATGATACTCTGCTTTCTCCTATTCATCAGTCGTTCTCAAAGATTCTCCTCAACAGTCTCGTGGCTCCGCTAGCCAATAAAAATTGCAGACAGCAGGAAGCTTGTAGGACTGTGCGTATTTGAGGAGTCTAACCAGGTAAAAATGTTACTTAGCAGAATCAAACACTAACCAATTTTAAAAGTAACTAATATCCAGTGTATTTGTGATTAATTCACCATTCCTGTATGTCTGACTGGATAAAATGGTGAAGGATTTGATGTTCAAAGTGTGCTAGTCTAGCGTTTTAAAATATTCCTCTCGGTTTTTGATGCTTCACAGTATTCTTGTTCTCACTAATTCAATTTCTCCTGCTTGATAAAATGTTTGAAGTTGCCAATTGTCCATGTCATTACGCTCTTTGGTATGCACAGTGAATGGCGACCTTAATCATTGCCTTTCTTTGTGTATTTTCAGTAAAAGTGATCATGAGTCTCAAGATGCCTTAACAACATTGATACCTCCTTCTAAAATATATCTGACATTGTCATTAGTCATTGGGAGAAGCCTGAGCTGTTAACCTACTTTGTTTTCACTGGACATCAAATACCGAAGGTTACAAGGCAAAATTTTTTTCCCTCTCAATCAGATGCCTGACTACTATGTTAAGGAACCTTGAATTTGGCAATGCAAATGTAATTTTGGAATAACTAGCCACAGACTTTCTTTTTTCTTCATTGTTCTACTCTGTTGAGTCTCTACAATTTGAAAAAAAATCTCACATTTTCTTACAATTTTTATTACTTGTCCTTCATGAGAATGTGTAGCATTCAAAATGCTCAGAGATAAAGGGAACTGACTTAAAGTGTCACCAGAGTGTCTTTTCACTTAGTGTTGTTCTTGGTCAACACCAAAATATGATTTGTTTCCGGTGCTGTCAGCTCATCACATTTCAATGTCAGAAAGGCTGCAAAATGAGGTCAGACATGTTTCCTGTTTCTGAACTCAATTTTGAGGGAGCTGATGAATATGTGATAATGTAAAACACAAACCTCAAAACTCATATCCACAAATCTTAACTGTTTCATAAAGATATTTGTTTAGTGGGCTTATAGCATCTGATTGCTCTATTGGTCCCAGGGGCAACTATCTCTGGTGTGTTGTGGTTTACTAACATGGAAATATAGGGTCACAATCCTTAAACATAGGAGGAGTATATTTAAATCCCATTTTGTACTCTCGTATAGTTTGGGATGTCACATATACTCCGTATAATTGACCCACCCTGCTGTGTATGTTCTGCAGAGGAAAATAAAGCAATGCAAATGAAATTGAAGTATACCAGTTTCAGAGATGAGCTATAACTCTAAACATACTGCTCTTTCTCACACACATAAAAAGGAAATTATTTTTTCTTAATTTTCATAATGACTGTAGTCTGTGTTTGGTCTAATTAAATACTTATGACATGATTACAGTACTTCAAAAGCCTAATTCAGTGAAATAAGTTGATGTGACTTATTGGCTATCACATAAACATATAAATTTAATACTTGACTATTTTAACGGTTAAATTATTTGCATTGACATTATATAATTATAGTCTTATAAGAATGTATCAGATGGTTGAAGAAAGTTTAAAGAGAACATATAAATTAATACAGTTCAAGTAAGCAGTCATAGTATTTAACATCTTATAAATTATATGTATTTACTTTAGATTTCAGTACATTATACATGTATCTGTGTTTATATATATGTATATCAAGTCACCATGTTTTCTTATATTCAACATTAAGCACTGTTCTGATGGCAAAAACCATTTTTAGTACAGTTTAATCTTCTTACATTCTAAATAATCAATTAGAGATAGGTATTTCATACTATTTTACCCCTCCATCTATACATTTCACTTAGAATAATCATTAAGCACTAGCATATAAAAGGACAATGTTAATGCATATACTGGAACATTAATTGGGGATCACATATTTTTGGCTATCATTTTTAATGCCAGTTAGAAATATTTTTTCTATTAATACCATCAAATTTCCTCAAAAATTACAAACACTGATTTCTTACAGGATATTGTTGGAAGATCTAATCCACTGGAATGTCACCCAATATGTGTAGGTACTTAATGTGTTCCAATTTCACTTAATAGATGGAATTATTAAAGGAAAATCTAAACATTTAATTACATTATGCTCCCTGCATTTACACAAATATTTATATGCCCACTCTTAAAATTTCTATAACTCCATGCACAGAACACATTTATTCTGTGGTAAAATTGATGTCAATTAGTCTATGCATATGTTAGTTATTGATTATATTAAGACACTGAATGGAAACAGGTGAAGAGAGGATAAATAGAAGGTCCTTTAACCTACATGAAATTACACATGCCATTGGAAAGGGTTCATATCTCCGAGAACAATAGAAATAATCAGCATCTCTCAATGGAGTTGTACAATAGCAATACATGCAATCATTTACTTTACTGAAAACACTTGTATGAAACTAATATTCATCATGTAAGTATATTTTAGATCAGAGTGATCAAATCAATGAACTAATTTATTTTGTTAAAAGTCCTTTGGTTTACTGTGTGGTTGTGGAAGGATGGAAACCATTCAAATGGAATAGTTCAAAGAGTGAAGAAGTCTAATAATGTGTCATAAATATAATAACACAGGAAAGGTTAATTAGGACAGGTGCAGTGGCCCACACCTATGATCTCAGTACTTTGGGAGGCAGAGGCAGAACTAATTGAGGCCAAGAGCTTGAGACCAGCCTGGGCAACAGAGCAAGACACCACCTCTACAAAAAAACTAAAAATTAGCTGGGAGTGGTGGCACTTGTCTGTAGTCCCAGCTACCTGGGAGTTTGAGGTGACAGGATCATTTGAGCCCAGGAATTTGAGACTGCAGTGAGCTATGATTGTGCCACTGCACTTCAACCTGGGTGACAGAGTGAGACTTTATCTCTAAAAATTAAACAAAAGCAAGAAAGAGAAAGATGGGCTGGAGAAGGAAGGAAGCCTATTAAGACTAGCCTGTTGCTGCCTGAATTATTGATAATCTGATGATATCAAAGAAATTCCCATATTTACAGACGTTGGCAATACATTATTCATACTCCCAAGTTTAACATTTGAAATTAATTTTAAAAATAAGCAAAATCACATTTTACATCTATGAGATAAAAATCTGATCGAAACATAAAGCTTTAATTTAAACATTTCAAGCAGCTCTTATTTTCTTCTTGCACTTTATAGTTTCTTACTCTGAAATTCTTGTTTGTTTGTTTGCTTTGTTTTTTAGACTTATCAGCAGAAACCAAGGTTGAATTGCTTAAGGAAAAAAATGAGTGCAATAGAAAAATATTTGTTATGTCTTTGGGAGTTAAGGTGGAATAATCAAGGTTTCTGAAAAAAGGAACCAGAGTTTATTGAAAGATTTTAGCATCGAGAACACATTTAGTAACAAATGAAAAATCGACCATTTGTTGTTTCCCTGACTCTGTATTTTAGAATTCCTGGGAGAGGGAATTTTGTTTGTCCATTTCAGGTCAATTGTCTATGTCAGGATCATTATCTGTCATCAGAGGAGCAGGAGCATCCTCTGTAGAAATGGCCACTAAAGGTTTTCTACTTCATTTTAAGGCTTTTTCCAGAGGAAGGCCCATCATTGTGAAGAGATATCTACCCCAAGGCATATTTAGTGAAGATCACTGTTCCTGCCTAATTTATTTTTCTAGGCTACTATGCTCCCTCTGTGAATCGAAGCCTGAGCCTTCATTCTGTCTTCAACTTCTTGATTCTTTCACTTTGCATACCTGGTGTCTAACAAAATCCTGACTTCCTTCTTCAGAGCTTCTGCAGAGTGCCGCATGATTCACTGGGGGTGGGAAGCCTGGGGATGGGAATTAGTGTTGCTCGGAGCTCATCTCCTGCACACCCTTTCTCATATGAATAGAACATTTGCATTTAAGCAAATCCCTTTTCTATATTTTATTTGCCGTTGTATAATTTTACCTGTAATACAAATATAACAATGATTATAGTTTCCTTCCAGGAATTGACTGTAGAAATCACATACTGTTATTAAATTCTTCCTAGCAGTTTACCCTGCATTATAACTTTAGGCTATCACAGTGCTTACCTGCAATAATATCCCCTTCCGTGAAAAAATTTTATTCTCTTGTGCTTACTTTTCTCTTTTCTGTGCAAACTCTCTTTTATGTTCTTAGATAATTTTGTATCGTTGTTCTGCCCCCTCTCCTTTCCTAACCAGCTTCAGATGTGTGGAAATGATGTGAGTTCTCTCCCTGACTAATTGATGCTTTCCTGCCTCCTTTACTCTTTTATCCATATATGTAATTTTATCTTATCTTATTATTTTTTGATTAGCATATAATTGTACATATTTATGGGACATATTGTATTTCCATACATATAATTATATGTAATGATCAATCACAATAATTAGTATATCCATCAGCTTATTCACTTATCATTTTTATGTGTTACAATTGTTCAATATCCTCCTTGTACTTTGTTTGAAACTATGTAATGTGTGAGAGTTAACTATAATCATCCTATGGTGATGTAGAACATTAGAACTTATTCCTTCTATCCAACTGTCATGTGTATACTTTTACAAATCTCTCTCATATGAAGTGGACTAAAAATATTGAATTAGGTTCTGTGAGGTATATAGAAGAAAGATTATATTTGCTGACCTAAATGTGTGATGGTGGAAGAGAGGGTTTCTATTTCAAAACCAAGTTATTCCCATCCTCATTTCAGTTCCAAGGAGACCTAGAAGAGTAATACTGCCAATGATTTTCAATGTTCAGAATTGTAAAACACCGAAGAAATTTGGGTATTTATGCTTGATGGTGACACATGATTCAAAGAAATGAGGTTTAAACTATGTCTTCAAATAAAATTCAGACCAAGATTAGTTACAAATCTCCCAAAGAACCAACTGTCCTATGCATGCCTCTGCATCTGGAGTCCAACAGGAGGAAACTCCAATTGCCAATGTCAATTTTATTGACTGCAGCTAGATTAGCAATACCAGGTCTAAAGGGTAAAGTTTTTAATCACGCCCAACCCTCAGCACCAGTACAGAGCAGGTAAATGTACTTGCCCCTCTGCATTTTTTGGGTCTGTAGTAATATGATCAGATCACTGGGTCTTACACTGTACATTCCCACTCTTTGTTGATTATGTCTTTGCTTGTCTAGCTTCCCCACCAAATGATGTCAGGGGTTCTAAGTAATAGGAGTTCTAAGTCAGATTCCCCATGAAATAGACTCAGAGACTGACATTTGCAAGAGTGCTTTCGGGGAAAAAAAAATACCTGAAGAAATCATGCAAATAAAATTACCTGAGAGTACTGGAAGTAGAACTGGACAGAAGAAAAAGTTAAAATGCAATAGCAGGTGCAACTAAGGCGTAAGCTGATCTCAAGGAGAACCTCTGACGCTGGAATGTCCTTTCTAGGAAATTCCAGATTGAGGCAAGAGGTTGAGACTTTGTAGTTTGTAGAGGACAAGTCACTGGATGCAGGCTGCCTTTGAGGAGAAGATTATTTTGGGCAAGAAATCTATCTTCCAATAAAGAAAATGTCTAGGAATAAATTCATTGATCATTCAGCAGGCAATGTGCCCAATAGGTAGGGGAAAGTGTGTCCTTGCCTGAAGGTGGATTTGGATAATGCACTGCAGCTTGCCCAGAGTGTGCCACCCTAGAATCCACTGTTTGAATTAAATTCTTTACTATAATGTTTATACCTCTGGGACCAGCTCCATTCAGTTTTTTGTGTCTTTTTCTGAGAAAATGTTTTTGTCTACTGATGAGTAGAACAAACTACTACCCCTGCCTTTGCTGCTGGTCTCAGGGTCACAAGTGAAACGAATCCTCCTTCTCTGCTATTTTAACTTCTCCTCACACTCAGCAAGGACCTCAGTTGGACTGACCGGCTTATCAGATATGATGACCCAGACCTTCATCCTTGGGTGGTGTGAACCATAGTTCATCACAACCTCCTCAGCCCATAGCTAATACATTTGTCAATTCACCACAAAAATTAATCAAGGGAGGACTAATAGATCCCTTAGTAACCACTTCGGTGCCCAGGGGTTTATTTTCTGCCCCACTGTATGAACAACAGCTCTACATCATCCTAATAATCAGGATCAATTACCCCTCCCATACTGGACTTGGCAATAATGAGCACAAGGCATCAAAGTGGCAGCTGGTGTTCTTTGATGAAAGCTTACCTTCTCTGGGAACCTGAATCTCTAGATCTACAGAATGGAGAGTTGTGGAGACAGGAAGAACAGCTTGTCCAAGTGAGTCCTAGGGGTAATGGTAAGAAGGAGCATTTCAACTTTTCTGCCAGGACCCATGTAATCTACTTCTTTGAGACACATCACTATATAATGATTATTGTTTTAGTTTCTCCAGAAGTATGACACTCTATACTCACACAATATCATCTCAAAATTAGTGTCTCAGTTGTTCCTGTAAAAGTCATTTTGTCCTCTGAGGATGAGGATTTTTCACTAGTGCAGTAAATAAAATGATCAGTGATTCATATGTATCTTATGCTGTACCTCCTCACTGTAAATGCATTACTTGGTCAAATGCAATAGTATATTGGCTCCTGTGTCAGTCATTCAAACACTATATAAGTTATCAGATAATGGTGCTGAGCGAGGCCTGCAGACAGAAGAAAATCTGCAGAAGACAGAAAAAATATATATACATATTTTGATTTTCTATAACCGTCTGGTATAGACAAACAAAAGAATAGTATTCTGCCTAAAATGGAAATTAATTTTGACACATGCTACAATGTAGATGAACCTTGAAGACATTATGCTAAAATAAGCCAGAGACAAAAGGAAAAAGAGTGTATAATTTCACTTTTATGATATAGTAATACCCCATAGTAGTCAAAAATCTTAGCAACAAAAAGTAAGATGGTGGTAACCTTAAAATTGGGGGAGGGAAGAATTTGGAATTATTGTTTAATCATTATACAATTTTAATTTGAGAAGATGAAATAGTACTGGATATGGATAGTAATAATTTCCCTTCCATAAAATATAAATGTATTTATTATCACCAAACTATATACAGAAAATGTTGAAAATAGTTTTATGTTATAGATATTATTTACCTCATTAAAAATATATAATTTAAATTCAAAGAAAGTCAAAATATTCCTGTTTTCATATCACTGGGTTACTTAATTAAATAGCTGTATGACACCGTAGGGGAGGTCTGGGCAAATCATTTCCATTATAGGTTTCCTTTGACTCTGCTGGGTCCTTCTTGCTGGAGACCTGGACTGAGTTACAGTCCATTGATTTTAAAGATATGGCCTTTATTTATTTCATTTTGTACATAGGGTTTTATCATTCTTACTTCAATTTAAGGAAGTTATTTTTATTTAGGTATCTCCAAGCATTGCTCTGGACAACTTTCTTAGCTACCACTCCAATGTATTCACTTGTTATGATAAGTATGGACACTGTCTTCTGGTGGTCAAGAACTGCCACCTGATCATGAATATTTTAGGATTCTATTATTTTCATTGTTATTAGGGACCCCTTTATTCTAACTTAGTTACATGACTTGGTCATATAATTCTTGCAACACATCAATGAGATAAGAACTAGTCTCCCCATTTTATGCATGAGGACACTGAGGCACAGAGAATTTATATGGCATATTTGTAATAAAGATATTATTAGTTAAGACTACATCCCTGACAAAAGCCCTGATAAATATTCATCTCAATGTTTGTGAACAAAAACAAATAAATGTAAAATGTACGCTATTTCAAATGGATGTTTTATTCCCCTTAAAAAACATGTAATTCATATGGATCTGCTTGCATCATTCCTGACACCTGATATTCAGTATATAATTTTAAGATAAATGCTAAGACTTATTTCTGTGAAACAAAGAAGGCCAGAAGGTGTTTGGCTAGATTTATTATTTTATTTGAAAAGCTTTGTTTTACTAAGCAAAACCTTTTACTTTCAAGTGATAACAGAGTTTTAAAAGGCTTTAAAGTGGTTATGAAGAGCAAAAAAGCAACTTCCCCAATTGACTCATAAGACCTTACTCACGGATATAATCTCATTTGTGGTTCACCTTGCTGCTTGTTGTTGTGCTTTTATAGTCTAAAATCCCATAAAACAGAACCTCAAAAAACAAATGACACATTTACTTAAATATAAATAAGTGAGTAGTTATGATGTCAACCAGATATGCTAACAATATATCTAGAGAGTCAGGTATCAAACAGGTCAAAGAGACTGTTTTTTCTATATAACAGAAAAATTTTATGTCTATCTACATATAGATAGAATTTGTAATATATAAAATACATATAAGAATATATGTAAATATACCTTTACTCTTTGAAGCAAAACCTCAATAGTTATTTTTACACACACACACACACACACACGCACACACACACATTAAATGCTAAGCTATACACATAAATCACTAAGCTATACACATAAAATGTTGAAAATACATATGCTTAATGATATATCCAGAGAGTCAGGTATCAAACAGGTCAAAGGGACTGTTCTTTCTATGTAACAGATACATTTTATAGAATATAAAATTTAGATAGACTATATATATAGATAGAATATATAACATATAGATAGAGTATATAATCTATAACAATATATGTAAATATACCTTTAATCTTTGAAACCAAACCTCAGTAGTTATTTTTACATGAAACCTCAGTAGTTACTTACACACAGACACACACACACACACACCAGTTATTAGAGTCTCTAATATAAATGTAAATGTACTTATTATCACTGAACTATACACATAAAATGTTGAAAATAGTTTTATGTTATAGATATTATTTACCTCATTAAAAGTACATAATTTAAATGCAAAAAGTCAAAATATTCCTGTTTTCATATTACTGGGTTACTTAATTAAATAGCTGTATGACACCATAGGGAAGGTCTGGGCAAATCATTTCCATTACAGGTTTCCCTTGACTTGGCTGGATCTTTCTTGCTGGGGACCTGGACTTACTTGTAGTCCACTGATTTTGAAGATATGGGCTGTATTAATTTTATTACATACATAGGGTATATCATTATTACTTCGGCTTAATAACTGGTGTGTGCATCTGTGTGTGTGTCTAATAACTGGTGTGTGTGTGTGCGGGTCTCTAATTACTGGTGTGTGTGTATGTGGTTTCTAATGACTGGTGTGTCTGTGTGTGTGTGTATGTGAGATACACTGGGATGACAGTATATTGCTATAATATTATAGAAACACTATAAGTAAGAAAGTGAAGACATCTGTGTATGTGTGGATAATATGGTCAAAGAACAATTAAGATAATATAATTTTATTTTAATGAGATTCTAAGGAAAATTAATTTGAAGTGTATTCCAATCTATTTACCTATATTCAGTCAAATTTTGATTATTTTCAGCTTTCTTAAAATGTATTTTGAATCTTTCTCATTGAATAGTCTTGTTAACAAGTTGCTAAATATAACAGTGTGCCATATTTAAATACAAATGAATTGTTTCATTCACATTTTTATGTTGTGCATATTTTAAAAAGTCTATTTCTAACAATACACAAAGTTACTTAATTGATTTAAAATTAAAAGGAATTTAATTTGTTAGTATAATTTTTACAGTTACTAAATTCAGCTTGTAGGTATAGATTTTTTTTATAAACCATATTTCATCTTATACAGAAAAATAGGAAAAAAATATTTAGTTGGAGGTTCCTTTATCTTGAGACCTCTATATATGTCCTAGACTGACAGAAACATAAAAATACTACATACAAATTGCGTTTATTTGACACTTGAAAATTCAGAAGAAATTTTAGGATAATATAATGTAGACAATAATCGTATTTTTATTAACTCATCAGAGATGCACCTTTTGTAATATTTTTATGACTTATAAGATAAAAGTATTCGAATGATAAGAATCAACAATTCATAAACCCTAAGCGATGCACAAACCATGTGACATACTTCATTTATCCTTGACCTTCAGCAGATGAGACAACTAGGACCCAGAGAGTCAAATGAATTGCCTACAATTACAAAGCTTCTTCATAGCAAATTAAAGAAATGAGTGTTGAAGTTCTGACTCAGAAAAACATTTATTGTTTTAAATTTTCTTATTTAAAAAAATCACACACATTTAAAATATATATTTACCTTTTTTCTGCTACATACAAGATACTGTCTTTCTCCTTGAAAAATATACAAAAAAGTAGTCAAAATCAATACACTTTAGTGATTTGAAGGAACTAACATTTGAATTGGGATTAAATGAGAATATGAAAAATATTTAGCAAAACAGCTATTATCTTGAGACAAAGATGTTAGTAGAACAAGCAACAAAACAAAACAAAACAAACATACCTCTAGAAGCCTAGTATTTGAAACTAGCCTGGTGCTCTACTATAGCTTTGTCAGCTTGAATTTTCTCATTTGTAAAATAAAGACAACAAATTATTGCATGGGATTGTTGTAAGCATCAATTATATATAAAAATATGGAGAGTCTCTGGCATCTAAAGTTTGCCCAGTATTTACCATTCTGGCTCACAAAACGATGAAAAATTGTGAGTGGATATGATAGACCATGTCATAATTGCATAACTGTGATACTCCTTTTTCACATTGAAAATTTAAAAAAATGTAAAAAGTGTTCTAAAATTCTGTGAAACTTGACTTTTTTATTGTCATATGCCAGTGTTTTTTATCCCACATTATCTGGGTCTCAGAGCACACTATTTCCTTCTCTGTTTTAGTACCAAATCTATATTGAGGGTCTATAAAGTACAGACAAATGACAAGGAAAACTCAGTATTATATTTTAAGAAATACATAAGCAAATGATGCTATGGAAGTCTAAGGAACACAAATTTATGCCAAAAGAGCAAAAAAGGAGTAAGAAGGCTCCCTGAGCAGGTGATACACCAGCAGAGTCTTGAAAGAAAAATTATGTTCTAGCAGTTGAAAGATCTCTTTCCAAGGAGGGCACAGCATTGCCCTGGAAATAAAAGGAAAAATGAAATACATTAGGGTCAGGGGACAGCAGCTAGCTTGCTATAATGAAATTGAAAGATATATATATGTTTGTAAGAAGTAGGATATTAATCTGAAGAGATGTCCAGAAGATAGATCATGAAGGACCTGATAAACCACAGAACAGATTTTTATATTTCCTGGTCAATTAGGGTTGCCAGAATAGCTTTTAACTGGACTGCAATGTTCACGCTGCCTTTTTAAATGATTACTTTTGTATTCGTATGAAGAAAAGTCTGCAGGGATGAAACCAAGACTGAAGTTAGTAAAATAATCTTTAAGGGGATGATGAAATGATATTGATGATGACAATGTTGGTAGGAAAAAAATAATAGTAAATATTTGCATAATCTTTATCATATCCCTAGGAAGGCTGAACCATAATTAGTATAAGCATTCTTAATCCTCAGGACAAATCAGTTTTTGGTTTTCTGATATTTTTCTCATTCCCACATACATGCAATGAAATGTTGAATGGAGCAAGTCTTTCAACTCAGCAATTCTGATACAGAATGCAAATTTAACCAAACTATTATAGTAGTATGCAGAATCTGAGAAACTCAGGATACATAAATTCAGGCGAAAAGTAATTAATGTGATAATTAATCAGTAAAATTATCCATTTTATTAACTTATCATAACCATTCTGCTTTTATGGAATTCTGTAGCATAGTGCATGTGCTTCACTCATTTGCTCTTATTTCCTTTGTGCTACCATTCCCTGGATTCTCAGTAGCTTGCTGAACTATGACAGCTGGTGTTGCCTGGCTAATTTCTTGGCTTCTGAGGGCAGACAGTTGCCTGTCATAGAAGAAGATGTCTCCTATTTGGTAATTATAACATAGTTCAACCATCACCATGACTTGAGTTCTTGCTGGTTTTTTTTTTTTTCTGTGTGTGTGTGTGTGTGTGTGTGTGTGTGTGTGTGTGTGTGTGTGTGTTGGGGGCAGGGGGGGTTCCTCATTGCCACTGGCTCCCTCTAGAAAGATTCCAGATTGTGTAGTATGCAATCTTATTGCATACATGCCTTAATTATTTCAATGGCACCCTCACCTTCTCTCCATCCCAAGTTATAAATAAGCAGTATCGAATTCAATACCTAAGGAAGTGCTATTTCATTCTTACATTGAGGGTGCTTAAAAGAAATATAATCGGAACCACAAATATAAGATGAAGATGCAATAAGAAAATCTTTCCTTGAGATGTAGTGTTTGGAGCCTTTCTAAACATTCTCTTAGAGCAAAGCTTATGGCTATGATCAGTTTGTTTATCTGCCCTGCCCTGGTATATAATTGGAACCTTCTAACAGTGTATTATATAATATCATTTTTCTTCTGCCTGATGTCTTCTTTCTGTGCTTTAATTTCAGAGACAATGTAAGTACAGCAGATGCTGAGTATCAGTTATGTGCCTTAATTATTTCAATGGCACCCTCACCTTCTTCTCTCCATCCCAAGTTATGAATAAGCAGTATCAAATTCAATACCTAAGGAAGTGCTATTTCATTCTTACATTTAGGGTGCTTAAAAGAAATATAATCGAAACCACAAATATAAGCTATATATATTTTAAAATTTTCAGCTATTTACATAAAAAATGGAAACAGGTGAAGATTTTGCTAATTCATTTTAACACGATATTTCTGGGGGAGGGGAGGAAGATGGCGCTCTAGAAGCAACTCACCACTGCAGATCTCAGTCAAGACGCAGAGGGTGAGCAAACACTGCATTTTCAGATGGCTATATATAGCCCACAGAGCCAGGGGGGCGGGAAAGTCCAGGTGTAAGAGGCATGCAGGACTCAAGCGCAGCACTCTCTGCTGGTGCGGCCAGGCAGCCAGCACCGCTGCAGCAGCATGGCACATGAAACACATGGGTCTGGGTGCCCTGTTAAACCGGCAATTTGAGACTTGGGAGGGCAGATTGCTATGTTCATCTGATTGAACGGGTTTTGGATGGTGAACTAGACTAGGAGATTTCTGGGAGGTGAATTGTGAACCAGCGCAGCAGGTCGCTGAACAGGAAATCACACAGATCCTAGTGCCCTTTCGGCCAGTGGCTGAGGCACCTGGGAGAGAGTCAACCCTACAACTTAAAAAAAAAAGAAAGCAAAAAGGCTCGGAGGCAGGGAGCCAAGTGATCAGGCTCCCACACCCACAGGGACAAGCAATAAGGCGATTCGGAGTGCCGGGGGTTGAGAGTTCCACTGCGGGAAGAGCGGAACACATGACTGTGCAGCTCGGTGGGGGAGGGGCGTCTGCCATTGCAGAGAACTTCGGCCCCTACTGAGGTACCCGCCCACTGCTGACACAGTCAGCCATTGCCAAGGCAACCCACAATAACAGAGAGACTCCTCCGACAGGGTAGAGCCCATTTCAGCAGGGTGGAGCCTACGTCAGTAGGGCAGAGCCCAAAACAGCAGGACGGAGCCCAGAGAAAAGGGTGGACCTCATGCCAGCAGGGCAGAGCCTCGGCAGCCAAATAGTGACTAGACTGCCTCCTAGATGGGCAGGACAGTGCAACAGATACTAACAAATAAAGCCCTAACTCCCCGAGACAGAGCATCTGAGGAAAAAAAACCGGTTTCATGAGTTCTGCCACAACAGACTTAAACGTACTTGCCTAGCATCACTGAATAAACAACGGAGCTCACAGAACAGTATTTGAGCTCCTATAAAGTACAGATCGTCTCCTCAAGCAGCTCCCTGACCCCCGTATACCCAAAGAATCACCTCAAAAAGGACTGATCAGACTCACATTTGGCAGGCATCATTCTGGGACAAAGATAGAAGAAGAAACTGGTGGCATCCCTCACTGTTCCGCAGCTGCTACAGGTGTACCCCAGGCAAGCAGGGCCCGGAGTGCACCTCAGCAGTCTTACAGAAGAGGGGCTAGACTGTTAGAAGGAATATTAAGAAACAGAAATACTTCGTCATCAACAATCAGGGCCTTTACTCAGAGACCCAATCGAAAAATCAGCAACTACTCAGACGACAGGTGGATAAATCCACAAAGATGGGAAGAAACCAGTGCAAAAAGGAGGAAAACACCCGAAACCAGAACACCTCACCGCCTACAAAAGACCAAAACACCTCACCAGCAAGGGAACAAAGCTGGACAGAGAATGAGAGTGATGAAATGA
>CM052650.1:30004185-30027239 GCA_028533165.1 Leontopithecus rosalia | reverse complement strand
ATGGCTGCATAGCATTTATTGTGTACTTGTACCACAATTCTTTACCCATTCTACTATTAATATGCACCTAGATTTATTCTATGTGTTTGCTACTGTTAATGTTGAGCTGACTTTTAATTAGAAATTATGGAGGCCAGAGGATAGTGGATAATACTTTAAAGTGCTGAAAGGAAGAGACTGTCAACTAACAAAAATCTTTCACTCTTAAATGAGAGTGTATTAGACAGGAAATTGTATCCACATGAAGAAATAAACATAACTGCATTAGGAAATATAAAAGACAATAGAATGTATTTTTGTTTATAACACTTTCTTTTTATATCTTACTTTTTTAAAAACATTGACATGTATATTTATTGTAGCACTGTTCACAATAGCAAAGACTTGGAACCAACCAAAATATCCATCAATGATAGACTGGATAAAGAAAATGGGGCACATATACAGCATGAAATACTATGCAGCCATAAAAAAGGATGAGTTCATGTCCTTTTCAGGGACATGGATGAAGCTGGAAACCATAATTCTCAGCAAACTAATGTGAGAACAGGAAACCAAAAGCCACATGTTCTCACTCATAAGTAGGAGTTGAACAAAAAGAACACATGGACACAGGGAGGAAAACATCACACACCAGCGCCTGTCAGTGGGTGAGGGGCTAGGGCTGGGATAGCATTAGGATAAATACCTAATGTAGATGATGATTGATGGGTGCAGCAAACCAACATGGTACATGTATACCTATGCAACAAACATGCATACTCTGCACATGTACCCATAAATTAAAGTATAATTAAGATATATATAATATATATATCATATACATATATATATTATATATGTATCATATACATATATATTATATATATATCATATACATATATATTATATATATAATATATATATATCACTGACAAATTAAATTATAAATCTGTTAGGGTGCTTATAATGTTTGAAGATATAATTTGTATGACAGTAGAGGCACTAATGAGAAAGAAGTAAAGAGAGTTACATCAAAGTAACTGGTTTGTAGACTTTGGAAATTATGTTAGTATTAGTCCAAACCAGATTATTTTAGTTTAGGTGTTAGCAGTAATCCCTAAGGAAACCGATAAGCAAGAAATCGAGCATACTGTAAATCAGTGTCAAGAAAAATAAAATTGTGCACTACAATGTTTCTACTTAACACAGAAAAAAATGTAGCAATGAGAGAATATCAGAGAGGAGAAAAACAAGAAAGGCATCAGTAACTGAAAACAAAGAGAAAATTTTATACACGAATCCAACATAACCAGTAATTATATCAACCATAAATCATTTAGATATTATTTCAAAAGGCAGTGGCTGAAGGAATACATTAGAAAGACATGATTCAACCATATTCTGTGGATAAAACACATACTTCAGATTTAAATGATCAAATAATTTGAAAGTATGGAAAACGAGATTCCATGCAGATGGTAACCAAAAAAGAACAAGAGTGGTTATATAAATATCAAACTAAATAGAGTGTATATTTAAAAAGAAGTTGCGAGAGGTAAAGAATACATCTTAAATGCTAAGAGAGCCAAACCACCAGGAAGACATGACTATTATATATGCATCCAACAACTGACTCAAAGGAGAAATAGACAATCCAACTGTAAATAGTTGGAGACTTAGTATCCTGCTTGCATAATTGGTAGAATTAGGAGACAGAAGCTTAAGAAGGAAATAGGAAACTTAACACAATAAACCAACTAGACCTAAAAGACATCTATGTAACACTTATCTAATAACAATAAAATACTTATTTTTTTAATTGTATAAGGTACATTTTCATGATAGAGCATATATTTGCCTGTAACACAAACTTTAACACATTTGAAATCATACAACAAATGTTCTTAACAATAGAATGAAATTAAAAGTCAATAACAAAAATCAGGAAAATTAATAAATATAAGGAAATTAAACAATATATTCAAATAAAATTTGTGGCAAAAAATTACAAAAGAAATAATTTCTCTCTTTCTCTTCTAATTTCAATTTCTTTGTGAAAAAGTAAACAAAAGCATAACATACCAAAATTTATAGGGTGCAGTCAAAATCATGCATAAAAAATTGATCACTCTAATTGTCTATGCTAAAAATGTCTCATTACAATTGATATGTTTGGATTTATGTCCTTGCACAAATCTCCTGTCAAATTGGAATCCCCAATGTTGAAGGTGCAACCTGGAGGTGACTGGATGATGGGGGCAGACTTCCTTCTTCCTGTTCTCATAATGAGTGAGCTATTCTGAGATCTTGTTGTTTAAAAGTGTGAAGCACTGACCCCACCCCATTCTCCTACTCCAGTCATGTAAGATGTGCCGTCTTCTTTGCCTTCTGCCATAATTACAAGTTTCCTGAGGCTTTCCCCCTCATGTTTTCTGTACAGCCTGCAGAACCATGAGCCAATTAAACCTCTTTACTTTATAAATTACCCAGTCTCAGGTAGTTCTTTACAGCAATGTGAGAACAAATGTGAGACTAATACAGAAAATTTGTGCCTAGATGATATGATTTGGCTGTGTCCCCACCCAAATCTCATATTGAATTCCCACATCTTGTGGGAGGGACAAATGGGAGGTAACTGAATCATGGGTATAGGTATTTCCTGTGCTGTTCTTATATTAGTAAGTCTCATGAGATCTGATGGTTATTATAAGGGGGAGTTTTCCTGCACAAGCTCTCTTTGCTTGCTGTCATCTATATAAGATGTGACTTGCTCCTCCTTGCCCCCCACCATGAGTGTGAGGCTGCCTCAGCCACATAGAACTGTAAATCCAATTAAACCCTTACTTTTGTAAATTGCCCAGTCTTAGATATGTCTTTATCAGCAGCATGAAAACAGACTAATACACTAGGAGTGGGGCATTGTTATAAAGATACCTGAAAACGTGGAAGGAATTTTGGAACTAAGTAATGAGAAGAGCTTAGTACAGTTTGGAGGGCTCAGGAGAAGAAAAGAAGATGAGGAAAAGTTTGGACTTCCTATATGTTTATTACACTGTTGTGACCAAAATGCCTTATGAGGAAAAACTACTATCCTCATACTAGACTCTATGTGCAGCCAGGATATCAGTCTGTAAAGGGAGCTGATCCAACTTCAACTGTGGCTAAGAGAGCCCCAGATACATCTGAGTCCACTTCCCTGGAGGGTGCAAGTCCTAGACATTGATGGCTTCCATGTGATGTTAAGAATGTGGGTAAACAGAAGGCAAGAGTTGAGGCTTGGGAGCCTGCGCTAGATTTCAGAGAATGTATGGAAATGCCTGGATATTCAGGCAGAGGCCTGCTACACAGGAAGAGCCCTCATGAAGAACCTCTACTAGGGCAGTACAGAGGGGAAATGTGGAGTTGGAGCTCCCAAACAGAGTACCCAATGGGGCACTGCCTTGTGGAGCTGTAAGAAGAGGACCACTGTTCTCCAGACCCCATTATGGTAGATCCACAAACAGCGTGCACCATGCGCTTAGAAAAGCTGCAGGCACTCAAGAGCAGCCTGTGAAAGCAGCCCAGGGAGTTGTATTCTGTTGAGCCACAGAGGCAGAGATGCCCTAAGTCTTGGGAGCTCACCGCTTGCATCAGTGTGGCCTGGATGTGAAACATAGTGTCATAAGAGACTATTTGGGACTTTAAGATTTAATTACTGCCCTACTGGGTTTCAGACTTGCATGGGGCCTGAAACTCCTTTGCGTTGGCTGATATCTCCCTTTTGGAAAGGATATATTTACCCAATGCCTGTACCTCCATTGTATCTTAGGAGTAACTAATTTGTTTTTCATTATACAGGATCATAGGTGAAAGGGACTAGCTTTGTCTCAGGTGAGACTTCGGACCGGGGACTTTTGAATTAATGCTGACATAAGTTAAGACTTGTGGGACTGTTGAGAAAGGATAATTGTATTTTGCAATGTGAGAAGGACCGAGATTTTTAAGGGAACAGGTATGGAATGATACGGTTTGGCTCTGTGTCACCTCCCAGATCTCACGTCGAATTGGAATCCCTAGTGTTAGAGGAGAGGCCTGGTGGGAGGTGATTGGATCATGGTGGGCAGATTTCTCCCTTGCTGTTCTTGTGACAGTCAGTGAGAACTTAGGAGATCTGGTTGTTTAAAAGTGTGTGGCACCTATCACCTCTCACTCTTCCCCCTGCTTCAGCCATGTAAGATGTGTCTCCTTCTTCTTCACCTTCTCCCATGATTTTAAGTTTCCTGAGGCTTCCTCAATCATGCTTCCTGTACAGCTTGCAAAACTGTTAGTCAATTAAACTTCTTTTCTTGTAAATTACCCAGTCTTAGGTAGTTCTTTGCAGCAATGTGAGAGCAAAGTAATACATCAATATTCTAATCTTCTACCATAAAATTTGGAAAAAAAAAGCTAACTAAAAGCAAAATAAATAGAAGAAATAAAATTATATGTTATACAAACTCTATAAATATATGAAGCTAATATAAATAATATATATTTGGGAAAATAAATGAAACAGAATAAAATAACAGATGAGTTGGTTCCTGGGAAATATTGGCAAATGTTTAGCAACACCAGGAAAAAAAAGGAAGAAAATACAATAATAAAATTAGAAATAAAAGAATGTACATCACTACTGACCTTACATAAATATAGAGTTTTATAATGAAATATTATGAGAAATTATACACCTATAAATTAGGTAATCCAAATAAAAAGAAAAATTTTTTTGCAATGGAATATTATTTGGTCACAAAATGAAGTACTGATACATGCCACAGAATGGATGAACTTTGAAAGCCTATGCTAAATGAAAGAAGACAGTCAAAACATTATGTATTGTAATATGTTGCTACTGTAATGTTGCAAAACGTAATTATATATATAACAAATATAAGACCATGACTATAAAACGTCTCAAATTAGCAAATCTATATAAGCAGTAGTAGTTGCCAGGAGATGAGAGGAGTGAAAAATGAAAAGTGATTACTAACAGGTATCTGGATTTATTTAAGGGTAGGGAAATATTTTAAAATTAGTTATTGGTAGTGATTGCCCAACTCTGAATATAATAAAAACTAGTGAGTTTACATTTTAAAAGACTAAAGTTTTTGGCATATATGTCATATCTCAAAAATTGTTATAAATATAATAGGTAGCAGAAATAAGATTTAAAGGTAGATCTCACTACAGTTTCATTCCAGTGTGCATATCATAGTAACTCTATGAATTTTACCCACATTCAGCCTTATACTAAGAAAATAACTTCACAGTTTTATGTATTCATTTAATCGCAGTACTTTCCAGACTCCAGAGATATCCACATATATCATCTCATTTTGATTCTTCCCAAACCCAATTGTGAAATTGGATTCTATGATCTCTATTACTGTCTCTGTATAGTAGCAAAGAAATCTCGGAATCAAAGATGATAATAGGTATAACCAAATTTACAAATTTAAAAACTGGCAGATCAAGTTTGTCAAAAGTTTGGAGGTGCCCTGAGCCATATTCACTAGGCTCATCTGTACTTTTGCACTTCTGGTTGACAGGATTTATGTACAGCAGTAGTGTCCCTTCTCAAACACTTTCAATGTTTTATCTTTCAGCTTTTATGCCCAGGGATTTCATCAGAATCTTTTTTCAGCCTGTAAAGTTAGCACTGGGAATTCACATCCTGGGATTTCCTCAGCTGAAAGACATGGAAGTCATGGATAATTGCCTTAGGTGCTCATCCTTCAGAGGAAGAATTCTAAGACACAAGTTTATCAGAGCATGCTGGAAGAGACCCGGTTGCCCCAGCAGTAACAAGTTTAATAATTAAGTTGCAATTTATTTTCTTCATTGCATTTTTTATTCTTCCTATTCCATCATATGCACCTTAATTTTAGAGCAAACTTCAAAATGAACTTATACATTCCAGTTGTTTTCTCATGTTCTGCATTTCTACAAAACACAAACTAAGGCAGATATAAATATGAGTAATCGGGAAATCTGTCACAATGAAGCTTCCGCCTCAAAATACTTTGTTGGCAACATGGTAAGAACATATTTTTACTTCCATCTTTTCTTCAATACTTATTTTATTTTCAGTTCCTGTGGATCTAAATTATTGCTTCATATATATTTGTATATACCATGTTGGAAGTGGCTGACAATTGAAATATCTTAACATGTTTCCCTCACGAGTCCTGCCTATTAAAAATATGCACTGATGACAGAACTGTTAATGCCCTTTAAAGCATGTCATGTATACATTTCTTTACTAATATACAAGTTGGAGAGGGCGTCTCTTAATTATGAAACCCATCTTGGTGTCTATATTAACTATAAATAGAAAATAGAAGAGAAAAATATGCATTTTGTTCTGAGAAAACTATTTATTTTGGGAACTCATATATTTTGAAAATGATGCCTTTATACTCAAAGTAAATCAAACTAACTCTGTAATAATTACCTGTTTTGACTTTAGAAATTGAGTGCATTATGAACACTTTCATTGAAATGTTAATAAAAGAGTACCCAGAGATCTTTTTAATGGAGCTACAATTAGATGAAACTATAATACTCTTTACCATGCTGTGTTTCCCATTAGTTGGTGATCAAAAGAAAAATTCCAAAAAAGATCAGTAGGATACAAGATTTATTACAGACTGGTTCAGTGGTGTAATCACTAGCTAGTGCAATCTCAGCATGAATGGAGTCCCCAGAGAGTCAGTTGCTATCTGATAGCACTACACAGGGGAGAAATCAAATGACTTCTAGAATGTAGATTGGTTTAGGTTGCATTACACAGGAAAGGATTATATCTCATACTGTCATCCATCCTGGCATCTGAGAACAGCGCATCTAAAACATCTAATTTCCACAGAAGGTATACATCAACTTTGCTGCATAGCCTGATTCAGCAACTCCTGAGAAGAAAGGGAAACTGCACCGCTGCTATGTGAAAACAGCTGCAATTAATTATAGCATGCTTTTGGCGCTTCTTGCCAAGGATCTAAGCCTAATTTTTCATTATAATTCTATATATACCTATTATCTTTATCATTTTCTCTTGACATTACAAATCTAAAACATAGAATTTCCTCTTCTACAGCAATCATTGCAATAACTATTGAAGAGCATTGGGAATAACAGAAGAAACAATAAAATTGAATACTTAAATCTTAGGATCTAGTTCTGTCAAAATCTGACTGTGTGAAAGTAAATAATTTAACTTATCTGTGCCTAAATAAACTCATCTAGAAATGGAATAATTATAAATGAAATTTCTAAAAAAAAGAGTTCTGGATTTTACAGTTTTTAGATTTTACTTCAAATTTTATCTAGAGCTATGATTCTTCAAATTATTACAAACACAGAAATTTCTAATGGAATGTAGGTATTTCTGAACACTGCTAAGACAAAGTAATTGTATTAAATAATTCACATTTGTATTTTAAATCTCTTTTGTCCATTGATTAAAATAACTTGAATAGTTTAATATAAGGAACAGAGTAATAAAATACTTTCCAAAAGTAATCATATCTTTGGTACATCAAATCAAAGAATGTCATTTGCAATATCAAATCAAATCTGTGTTGGTTAATATTAGGCAATAATGAAGTAGAATATATATTCAGCTCTTTCATTTGACAAGATCCAGAGTTAAATACAGTTCATAAAAAATCCTAGTATTTCTTAATTCTTCTGGGTGTTATGCCAGATTCAGAAGAGAACCCAGAAGGTGGCTAGTAAGAGCATATTGATGGTGCTTTGCAAGTTCTTTCTTGGATACACAGAAGAAAAATTGAACCTGGCAAATTTTCTAGCAGGAGAGATGGTTTCAGCATAGCTACAAAATACTGTTTATAGGAACTCGCCAATGGAAATCAGTGTTATTCTTGATCCCAAACTGAATTGCTGCCTCTATGTAGGAATTTAGAATAGTTTACACATTGTTCTTCTAGGCTCTTCACTTACTATAATTCTGCTATAGCTTTCCAATGGCCTACATTACAAATCTGAGTATTATTTTTCCCCACTCCTCTATTTCATTAATTTTAATAAACATACTCTGGGTTACTTGAAATTATTACTATTTTTAATTAAAATTTTTATCACAATCAAGTCTTTAATCTTTAAGATGTTAAAGAGAGAGAAATATGAGCAATTTGGTATCCATTAATTTCACAAATTAGGTATAATGGATAAATCCCTTGAGAAACACGGGGTTCTAAAAGTATTTTCAGTGCAATTAGATAAATCAAAGAGTAATATATTTATTACAGATATCAAAATCATTCTCAAAATATCCAAAAAGGGAATTTCCAGAATCCATTGATTCATTGGTGAGTTTTCCCAATGATTTAAAGAAAAAATAAAACAACTTCTTCAGAATGGATTACACAACATAGAATAGGGAACATTTTAACAAATTAAGAAGGTCAGCATTATTGTGAGGCTAAATATGGACAAAAATATTATAAAAACAAAAATATCAGAAAAAAATTTATCAAGAACATAGCCATAAATGTTCTCAACAAAATATTAGCAAATCAATTTAACAATATATGAGAAAAAATATATCACAACTGATTTATTGTTATCCAGATAATGCAAGAGTGTTTCATTATTGAAGATGAATTAATGTAACTAATCATATGGAGCAGTCAAGGAAAAAAAAACAAGATATTTAAATAGATGCAGAAAAGCATTTGACAAAATTTAACATCTATTTATGAAAAAAATTTTCACAAAATTCCTTGAGAGAATATTTATTAACTGATATAGTATATCTAGAAGTTCCTACATCTAACATAATTTTAATGATGACAGTGGATAATTCCTTCTCAAATCAATAAGAAAGAGCATACTTTCAACAACTGTATCCATTATATTACTGGAAGTCCTATCTAGTGCAATGAGGCCAGAAAAATCAATAAATACACAGAGTGAAAAGGAAAAAAAACTTTTTACTGGTGACAACTGTTTGCATTACAATTCTTTTCAAGTATGTGTAAAGTTTTAAAACTAGTAACTCAGTTCACCCAGGTCTTGAGATACAGGGTTAATATGACAAAAATCAATTCGATTTATATTCTGAGTATTACTTATTCTATCAACAATTATCAATAAAAATTTAAAAACAGTTTTTCTTATAGCATCAACCCAAAATAAATTGTTTGAAATAAATCTAACCTTTGTAAAATATTGGGTGCTAAAAACTACCACACTGAAAAAAAGTAATTCAATGATTATACAAATAAATAGATAAGTATGCCATGTTTATGGATTAGAAAACTCACAATTCTTAGAAATCAACTCTTACCAAATCAATTTAAGACACATAATGTTGTACAACATTTTTCACCATGACTGTAAGCTCATGAAAACTCAAAATAGTTCTACAGGAAAACCAAAATATAATTCACAGTTTTTTGATAATAAATATTTTATTATACACTTACAGGTTCTGACTTTCAATTTTAAAATGTCATAAAACATACTTTTTTTTCCGTTTCAATCATAACCAGAATATTCAGAAGAATACTAGCATATTTCCAGACTGTCTCTGTGCCTGATGATGTAAAAGTCTAAATCAAAATTCAACTCAAATCTCTCCTTCCTCATGAAGCCTTCGAATATTTACTTCTTTCTGCTCAAAACACTAACACAGGCCTGTTTTTTTTGTTTGTTTGTTTGTTTTTTTGTTTTGTTTTTTGTTTTTTTTTTTTGTTTGAGACGGAGTTTCGCTCTTGTTACCCAGGCTGGAGTGCAATGGTGCGATCCCGGCTCACTGCAACCTCCGCCTTCTGGATTCAGGCAATTCTCCTGCCTCGGCCTCCTGAGTAGCTGGGATTATAGGCATGCGCCACCATGCCCAGCTAATTTTTTGTATTTTTAGTAGAGACGGGGTTTCACCATGTTGACCAGGATGGTCTCGATCTCTCGACCTCGTGATCCACCCACCTCGGCCTCCCAAAATGCTGGGATTACAGACTTGAGCCACCGCGCCCGGCCAGGCCTGTTCTATTTTCTTTATCAGTATTTTGTCTTATTCTAGGGTCATATTTTTATAGAAATATAGTCCAAAAATGTAAAAACTAAAGATTTTTTTAATTGAATGAATGAGAACTTGGCAAAGATTGAATAGAGAAATCTACAGCACTTACTTTTCATATATGTATTTCCTGTCTTTTTGACTAGAATTGGAATTTTGGGGCAATTAAAATTGTGTTGTCATTTGTTTTAAGCACCATGCTCTGGAATTAGGACAAACTCTATATAACAGTACCTATTTTCTGTATCAGTTAGCTATTGCTGTTTCTGATAATGTTGATGTATAAATTATTTCAAGATTTTAAAATTGTTTTAAGTTGACACATAAGAATGGTACATATTTATGGAGTACGATATGTTCTCTCAATACAGGTATATATGAACCATATTTATCCAATTAGATTATGATGGTTATGACATTATATATAATGAGATCTTACATAGCAGAAATGATGCTAAGAAAATGCATTAATATATCCATCAAATCTAATGTGGGTGATTGTGCTTAGACATATTTTATAGAATCCTTGATGGATTGTCTTACCAAATAGTTGTTTATTTTTCTCATATTCTGTAGTAAATATTTGGAAATAAGCATTTCAGTAATGGTGGAACAGAAATATGAGGATATGAAACAAACAAGCTCTTTTGAATTTTCACTTGGACATTTGTAACATCTTAAAAATAAATTCTATCCTTATGGTCTCAAGATGGCTACTCTATCATCTTTCACCAAATCTGTTTTCTACCCTGAATGAAATAACACAGAATAGAAAAACAATATGACCTATACTGAGGAGAACAAAATTTAACTTCTAACTTCTTATTTATTTATTATTTATTTATTTATTTTGAGACGCAGTTTCGCTCTTGTTACCCAGGCTGGAGTGCAATGCCACGATCTCAGCTCACCGCAACCTCTGCCTCCTGGGTTCAAGCAATTGTCCTGCCTCAGCCTCCTGAGTAGCTGGGACTACAGGCACGTACCACCATGCCTAGCCGATTTTTGTATTTTTAGTAGAGACGGGGTTTCACCTGGTTGACCAGGATGGTCTCGATTTCTTGACCTCGTGATCCACCATCCTTGGCCTCCCAAAGTGCTGGGATTATAGGCGTGAGCCACCGCGCCTGGCCAACTTCTAACTTATTTAAGGGATCATCCCTGCTTGCAAAAGGAAATTATGAAATTGTTCATTGGGTCTAATTCTATCTCATGCAGCATCAAGGTTCTGATCAGAATGAAGAGAAGTATAATTTTAGGAGAAACAAATAGCAGAATTTTCCACAAATGTATAATCATCATTAGAAATTTAAAGGAATGGCTTTGTGTTGTTGGTTAACTCTTATTTAATGATCAGCCAAAATGATAGGTGTTAATTTTGTATATTTTACTGTTTTAAAAAACTGAAGTGGCATGGGTAACTTGCATATAGGCATTTAAGTAGTGATTTCCAAAATTTAGATTTGAATCAAGTCTTTTGAATCTCAGTTCTCAGTTTTTATGTTCAAAATAAGCTTCTATCTTATTTTGTCACCATATAATAAGAAACCGAAAAAATAGAGTTGGATGGTGAAGAAACTCCCTGGCTTTGGTTAACGGTTTTTTTTTTCAGAACAGCACAAATCTTTAGAAATAAGCTTGACACTAATATGATACAAATGTGAGACCTCAAATGATACCCCTGTAGAATAGCCCCCCAAAGGCAACATTAAATCTTCATCCATTAGATTCAACTTCAGTGTTCTGCAAAACTTTTGTCCCTAAAGTAGATTCCAATAAGCAAGACTGATTTAGTTAGCAAGGACAATGTAACACTGATGCTACCACCATCCTTCAAAACTTTGCACAATTGCACATTATCATTTTCCCATACCTAGCTTTCAACATAAGTCTTAAGAGCCTGTATGTCAGCATAATGTGAGTACTGCATCAGTAGTCTAGCTACCAATTTTCTTCACAGGAAAATAAATGGTGTTTATCTTTGCTGTTAGTTCTGACCCTTCTGGCTTGACCTCTGTGTTACATTTTATAAAGAAGATTCAGACCTTGAAAGGGTTAGGCATGTATTTGATAACAGCAAACTATGTTTGAGTTTCCTAAACCATGATTTCAAGTCAACATATTATTTTATTTTATGAGTACACATTAAGCCATGTTTTATTTATTGTGGTTTGCATAAATTTAGGTAGTAATTACTTAAATTTCCTCAGTTCTTTGTAGTACTATCAGTAGAATTTTATTTTGTATTACAAACTTGTTTATTTATTGGTAAATTTAACCACACGCTTTTGTTAAAATTCTCCTTAGAGAGTGTAGTTTGTGATTTTATTATCTCAGATAAATTAATTGTGTAATTTTATCAATAGTCCTAATAAGTTATTTCTACATTCATTCTCTTTCACTACTTTAATTCAGATATTTAAATCATATATCTCTTTGACTCCTGAATGTATATAATGATTTAGTAGAAATGATGTCAATCTGGAGCTATGAAACCTGTTAATATTTCCATGCCATTTTAGGAAGTAAATGTATCCTTAGGACAGATAACTTAAGATTTTAGCATTTTAACTCTGCCTTTGAAATATGATGATAATAATGTTAGTCCTATCTGCTACATGTGAATGCTTCAAGCATCAAATATGTGTAAAACCATCTATTGCTAAAAAAAACTCTGCTACAAGTACGATATATACATTATTTTAGTATTTATACATTTTATCTAGTAGTATCTAATATTTATCCAATACGCCCTATGATCTAAGATCATTTCTGAAGAGTATAGTCCATTCTGACAAAGAAAATTTTAGTACTTTTTTGAATATATTGTAGAAATAATTATGGCTATGGATTTCTGTTGACTGTTACTTCTCTTTAGGCAGCTTAGCACCTTAGAAAATTCATTTGCCTTTTATTGTCCTTCATGAAAATTTTGTCAAATAAAATATATTGCAATCTTATTAAATACATTTACTGAGATTAAAAAATAATTCTTCTCCTTGAGGAGCTTCTTGGAGGAGAAGGAATAATCACAACGGTGAGACTACTGCCATAATGAAACGATAGAGAAAACACAATAGGAATAAAGGTGGGAAATGATTGATGGTTAAGTTAATACCAAGACAGTGTGAAATTAAAAAATAAAGAAGCAACTGTAATTAGAGTTGACTAAACAGAAAGTTTCTTTAATCAAGGCAGTAGAGCTTATTTGGGACAGTTTCTTAAGAAAATGGCAGTATTTTTTCACTTGATGGATTATTGGAAGTGACTCCATTAATCACCCTTCAGAACTGTTTGGGACACTGTGTCAGTGCCCAAAGTTGAGACATACAAAATAAATTGGTATGATAAATTTGCAACAGTTACAAAGAAGGAACATAAACATCACAAATTTAAAGATAAGCACTAAGACAGCATCACAAGGTTAAGTATGACAGTATCGATATATTTTTGCATGTGTAAGCTGGACTAAGTCCCTTTAATTAGTAGAAAACATCAAAGCACCTTAAAGCTTGATACATATTGGATTGGTTATTCTATGCATTCCCTTCCACAGTATTTGGCTCCTTTTGTCTTATAGCTTAATTATATAATCTCTTCCTTTTTAAAATTGTTGACATTCCTATGTTTCTTCATAAAAGAATTTGAGAACAATTGTTCCTCTTATGTCTACTTTGAAAAATGGACCAAAGTACTCATAAGATAAAAGTTAATAAGCCCCTGGGAGGTCTGGAAAAATAGTTGGTAGTTTTAAAGCTGTGATGTTAGCACACATCTTTTGAGGATAAAACAGCACTTCATAAACTATTCTCACAATTCCACAGAACAAATAAACAAAGGGAATTGTATAGAACTCTGTATTATATGCAGACGTTGACAGTTTTAATAGCATTTGGATTTTATTAGTCATTTTGTAGTATAATTTTTCTAAAACACAGGATGTATTATGCACCTATACTCTTTAGTGGACTTAGGAATTTTTTTCTCCTCTAGCATGAAATCCAAGCACTAAGCCAAGAATATGAAGAGCAGAGGTTTGTAACCTCCCGCATTTTTGATAGTCTTTATTTGTGCTATCATTGTATATTGCTTATACTTCTGAAACACTGGCTGATGTATCACATTCAAGTTAGTGTCTTCTTGAAATGTCCTCACTGATTGATCTCCCAGTTAAACTGCTGTTTATCATCTAAAACACAAGAATATTGTCTCCTGTCTTCATCCTTTTCTGATATTCTTAAGATGAAATTAACGAATCCTCCTCTTGGGTTACTCTTAAACTTTGTTCAGGTTTAATAGCAAGAATTAATAAAAATGTGTAGAGACTCAACACTTCAATAATTACCCCTCTATCATCCATGTCAGTGTTAATTCATCTTGTTACTGATCCTCAATGCAGTAGATAAAATTCTAATGATGCCCTCATTCATGCTCTGAGTGACTTCACCTCTTGACTAACCTTTGGCACTTTCCCTATAACCACAAGGCTGGAGTAAAATTCAGTGATGAGATCTATCTATACAATTTCCCAAGGAGATGAGAATTTATCCAATTTTACTGGGATATTTTTGCTTTTTGTTTTCATTCATTCTCTCTCTTTCTGTTTTCAACCACATGCTCACGTATTCTTTTCCCTACTGCCTTAATTTTATTTATGTCTCAAACTCCCATTTTATATTTTAGTAGTCATACACAGAAAATACCAGAAAGATTGGGCTAGGTTAGCTGTTTCAATTTCTTTATAGTTCATCTTCGGATTACGTGGCTCATCCTGTGATATCAGTAGGAGAAGGCACAGAGTGGCTTTCAGCGGTAATCACGTTTTAGTCAAAGTGTAGCATTTTATTTTCTTTGCATTTCATTAGTTAAATTAAGTCACCTGATCTCACTAATCTGTACGGGACTGGGGAGGGTGGACATTTTTGTGCCTGAAAGAAAAAAACTGTATATTGGAGATCAATAGTAGCATCTAACACGTGCCCTTTCTTATTTTGTTTGTAGGCTTTTCTATCTGCCTTACTATTAAGCTTCTGATTATTATTTCACTTCATAATTATTATTCAATTCCCATTTCCTTTTACTAGCTCTTCAGTATTTTACATATTTAATTATCTATTTATTAAGCATTTTTTTTCTCTACAGAATTCCATTTTTCTGGCCAGCTCTTTTCTCTATGCTCCTTTTCAACTTCTTCATAATACCTTTTCTAGTGTCCAGTCATTTAACATGCCTGATTCTCAAGGTGCTATTCTTATGCCTCTTTCATGAAATGCCATTTACTCACATGGTTTTACTATTCATGTTTGCCTTGGTGACTCTTATTTTTACATATTTTTCTATTATTTCACCTTTTCACCTCACACTTCTTGCAAGAAGTAATATTTCACATGCATGCACACTAAGAACTCACTACCCACCACAAACTCAAACTTAACTCAATACGTTTACCCAGACTCAGTCTTTATTTAGTGTCTCCTTTCTTAAAATTAACATCTTACTGATGATGACAGATGAATCTATTACTAGACCATAATGTAATTCCTCTTTCACAGTTTCCTCTCTAGTAACCAAATAAAACATTAATTGAAGAGACAGTTACTTATCTCCTACTATGAGACATAAAATTAAGGTACATATAAATACATAAGTGTCTAATTGTATTAGTCTGTTTTGCAGTGCTACAAAGGAATACCTGGGGCTGGGTAATTTACTTAAAATTAGAATTATTAGAATCATGGTTCTGCAGGCTGCACAAGATGCCTGATGCCAGCATCTGCTTCTGGTGAGGGTTTCTGGGAGCTTCCAAATCATGGCAGAAGGGAAAGGAGAGCCATCAACATATGGTGAGAGAAAGAGAAAGAGGTGCTGTTTTTAACAATCAGTTCTTACACAAACTAACAATGAGAACTCACTCATTACTGTGAAAAAGGCATGAAGCCATTCATGAAGGGTCACCCACATGATCCCAACAACTTCCATGAGGCCCACCTCCAACATTCAGGATCAAATTTCAACATGATATTTGGAGAGAACAAACATTAATATAAAAAGTTTTGTCCTTGAGTTGTCCATTGAAGTAGACAGGTTATGAGGGGCACAGTGGTTCATGACTGTAATCCCAGCACTTTGGGAGGCTGAGGTAGGCAGATCACTTGAGGTCAGGAGTTTGAGACCAGCTTGGTCAGTATCATGAAACCCCACCTCTACTAAAAATACAAAAATTAGCGGTGGATTGTGGCAGGTGTTTGTAATCCCAGCTACTTGAGAGGCTGAGAAAGAAGAATTGCTTGGACCCAGTAGGCGGAGTTTACAGAGAGCCAAGATCACACAACTGCACTCCCGCCTGTGCGACAGCACAACTCTGTCTCAAAAAAAAAAAAGAAGAAGAAGAAGAAGAAGATAGGTTACACAATTATAACATTGAAAGTTGCAACATATTTTGAGATGTTCTACAAAGAAACCATAGTTTCATATTAGAAATCAGAGGCACGTAAGTTTATTGAGTCTAAGTCCCAAATCATTTTAGAAAATAGTATAATTTTGCATTAGTTTGCTAGGGCTGCTAAACAAGACCCCATAAACTAGTTGGCTTAAGTAATAGCCATTTACTTTCTCACAGTTCTGGAGGCTAGAAATCCCAGATCATGGTATCATAGAGGTTTGTTTCTCTTTATGAGTCTTCCTTTGTAGTCTTTCAGATGAACACCTTCTTGGTGAGTATGCACATAGTCTTTTGTTTGTGCATGTACGCCTTTTTAGTCTGCGTGTCCGTATTTCTTCCTACTGTAAGGACATCAGTCCTATGAACCTTATTTTAACTTAACAGTTATTTCATGGCTCTATCTCCAAATATGGCTGCATACTGAAGTACTGTGGTCCACGGCTTCAACATATGAATTCTAAGGGGATGTGTGGGCACACTGTAACACGGAACTTTATTTTGGCTATTGTAGAATTTAAACCTTTTAAGTCATCTTTATATGTTCTTGCTTAATATTCCAAAGAGGTTTTCCCACAGTAGTCATAATAGGTAATTATTTATTGAAATAAAGCTTATATATCAGGAAATAAATAAGAAATCATCTTACATGACTGGCTGCATTGACAATATTAATTTTGTAGAGCCTTTATTTCACTCAATTACCTTAAAAGAGAACTTTGCCTTAATACAGATATTTCCAATTGTTGTCAATTCCTTTAGCACATATGCATGTGCAGCAAAAATGATGAAATCTGAATTCACTGCCTTGGTTTTCAGGCAGATCCTCAACGAATATCTGAGTAATGTTTTGTAGAGCATTGAAATCCAGAGGCTTTCAAAGACTGAAATCCTGGAATAGTAGAGATTTTATTTTTAAAACCATGTAGCTTTCAACTTTAAAACATATAGAGGCTTAATAATTTGTTTATTTCTTATATATTTTATGTTGGCATATTAAATGATATATAAAATTTTTGACATTTTATTATTTCAGAGTATAGAATCATCAGTAGTATTTAACTTAATGGTTATGGGTAAATAATTTAGTTTTTAAGCCAATATGTTTTAAAGACATTTTCCTTAAGTAAACTAAAATATAAATATTGCTTGTGGTTAAATTTTAATCATATATGATTTTAAATTACAAAGCCACATTAAAAATGTCTTTATCATTAAATAAGCAGGAAATATGCATCAAAAAGCTCCAAGTGCACTTCAATGGAGTCAATATTTATTAATAGCAAATAAGTAATATAATAATATATGTGAAATATTTTTCATGTGCTTTACAAATGTTACATGAAACAACATGAAATATATGGATTACTATTACTATTGTTATTATTCAATATAGTCTTATAATGTGGAAACCAAGGTGCTTACAGGTGAACTGCTTTGCCTAAAGATAGTTTGTAAGCTTGAAAGCTAAGACTTAATTCTAAAGTGTATTCTTAAGCACTAAACACTCTTTTGCTGTGAATACAAATCTGTTATCACCAAACGCACAGTCTGGTTCACAAAACAGGATATGGGAAACAGTTTAAAGATGACTTTTAGAGTTTTGTCATGTGGTATCCTTTTGGACATGTTACACCCTGAACCAGGAACCTACAAACTCCAGACCAGTCTTTTCTCACAAAAAGTAATTAAATGGATGGGTTCTAAAAAGGCATTCTGATTTGAATTCATAATAATTCAGTGCATGTGTGACCCAAGGGATTTTCATATTTAGCACATCCTCTGCCTCACAGCAGAAAGCACAATGATCTCCTGTCCCAAAGAGGGAAAGCCTCTCCGTTTTGCCTGTTAATAGCCTTTCTGTGCAGTTGACCTCAAGATCTTGATTCTGGGAAGGTGGAGAAGGGATCTTTATGACCACAAAAACAGTACTATTCTCAATTTCACATCTTCTGCCAATGTGATACATCTATGACTTTATCTTTCAACATTCCTTCAAATTATATCTGAAAACCTTACACACACACACAAGAGCACACACACACGAGCACACACACACACACACACACACAGAGGATGTTTATTTAAAAAGTATTGTCACCTGGGTGTGGTGGCTCATACCTGTAATCCCAGTACTTTGCAAGGCCAAGGTGAATGGATCACTTGAGGTTAGGGGTTCGAAACCATCCTAGTCAACATGGTGACACCTCATCTCTACTAAAAATACAAAAATTAGCTGGGCGTGGTGGTGTGCACCTGAAGTCTCAGCTACTTCGGAGGCCTAGGCAGGAGAATTGCTTGAACCCAGGAGGCGGAGGTTGCAGTGAGCCAAAACAGTGCCACTGCATTCCAGTCTGGTGACACTCCATCTTAAAAAGAAGTATTTTCAACTGCAAAATTCACCTTTTCGTTCATTAACTGCTTAAGCTCTGATCTCTTGCTTTGTTGTCTACTGCTGTCATCCAGTGTCTACAGGTATTGTGCAGGTCCACCAACTCAATGCTGCTATTCGCTGCCACTCCCACAGGGGCTACCGTGAAAGACTCACAGCTGCAGCTTTGGTGCCATCACTCACTGATGCTAATGTCCCACCATGCAGAAACTGCTTCTTCTGAATTGTCAACACTGCAGATGTTACTCAGGTGTGGATTTAGTTAAGGCACTTTCTATGTTCTCTAATGAAGCCAGAGGGAACCACCTGTACTCTCTGTGGTGATTCACCCCATTTGTTACACCTTATGCCAGACAGTGCTGTTTTACACTTCCCATGTGTCACAGAGATTTTTGCAATGTAGGAATTTACTTTTTGCAGACACATCCCCCTGTGAAGAAGTATAAATCCTTTATGTCTAGGCTGGAGATCAGCCCTATTCAAGATTATCTTTCCTCCCTCAACCTGCCTGAGGTATTGTCTTTAAAGCAGGCATAGTTTCCTTCTACTCTTTTTTAAGGGAGAGCTTTTTTCTAGGGAATTTCTCATATCTCATGCAAATTACATCCTCAGAGATTTATTCCAACAATCCTGCACACATGACCTGAGATGACTGAATTCTAGGTAAAAACAGCTTCGAGAAAATATTGCAATCCTTGCAATTAACCTCTTGGACTATGAGCTGAGCCATACTTGTTATTAAAATATTCATGATGAAGCTACTTAACATTACATTTCCTCTTTCTGGTCATATCTAAAGCCCATGAAGATGTTCCCTATTGGTTTATATTATATGCTGACTTTCCTTTTTTTTTATCAATTGTTTTGTATATCCAGATTTTAGATCGGAAACTGTATTTTAAAGTTCTAATGGGGTAACTGTATATCATGTGCTTCTTTCATTTTGTTCTTATAGCAGCCACCACTACAGAGAGGACACAGAATATGCTATGTAAATTCTTAATTGTTTACATAACACAGTATTAGATATTTCATAGTTGACTTATCAATATTTTGTAAAGTTTTTCCAAAGGATAACAAAATGTATCAAATTATTATTTAACTAAGTCAAAAAGTTAACATTCACAATGGTTTTTATTTTCCACATCGTATTTTATTAAAAATAATACATTGCACACTATTTTACCAAAAATCAAAATTTCAAGAAATGCAAGAAAAGAGTATGAAAATAATTTCTTCCCAGGCTAGTGTAATTGTTAAGTAGAGGGAGATTTATATTTAAACCATAATTCAAACAAATTTGGTGTGACATTTCATAAAACCTCTCAAAATTAAAATTGTGTGCAGGGTAAACTGGCTGATGTTTTTTGGGGGGATGACTTTAAATCTGTCACTTTCTATCTTTCCCCTCCTAATTCACATCTTCCTTCCTTCTTGCTTGCTATGCCTCCATTCATCACAGACACCACAGCTATAACAGCAGCACTATCCTTCACTCTTAAATCATGGGCTGTCTCTGGCACTGTCATGGTCAGTGTTTGAAACAGGAAAAAGAAAACCCAGAACAGCAGTTGCAATAGCACAAGCATCATAAATGTTCCCCAGGACTCCCATCACACAATCCATTTGTGCCAAGTTTAGGTACAGATCTCCTCGTGCTACTGACTAGCAAATCATACAGGAGCTGTAACTGTAGAGTAGATGACAGTCACCTGGCACATCTTGCTGTTCAAGAGGGAGAGAAATTTAGGGCCCATGGCTTCTTAATATTAAATAAATTGGGAAAATATTCTTTGAAATAGACTACCAAAAGAAGTTCCCTTTGGAAAAATTGGTTAGAAAAAGATTTTAATTATGTCAAACTTTAAAAGTTTGAATGTGATTCATAACAGTGATTTTTGCACACATACACAAAATATTCATTCCTTGTCACTGTTCCTGGGTATTGGAAGAACTAAGCAAAAACAGAAAAATGGTGGAGCTCAGTGTCTTTCTAATCATCTAAGCATTCATTTTCTTATGATTTCTTTTGCTTAATTATCAAATACTGATTTGATGACAACCATAAATATAAATTCATTTAATCAGTATTTGATGGTGAATGGTAAAAATCAACGGTGTATAAATAAATGATATAAAAATGGCAAGTCTTTCTAAATCTTCTGGAGGCTTAAATTTTATTAGAAAGAATGAGATATATTCGTAATATATGCAAAAACAACTTTATAATAACGCTGAAGTTTACCACAATCGAAGTGTCTGGTAACAATCAAATGCATTTTCATTTATCTAAATATAGTGAAATAAAAACAATGACCAAAACTTTATAATGTCTGAATATACACTAGACATTGTAAAATCCTTTAAAAATTGTCATGCCCTCCTTTGATCTGTACTTAAACGAAGTTGTAGTTTCTTGTTTTGTTTTTTAATTATTGCAACAAAGAAGCGAACACACATTTGAATACTGAGGTATCTCAATACCAAGGTGATAGAAAGGATTGATAGGATTTGGGCTTTGTAAGTGACTGGGGGAAGATTCAAGGAAGGAGAGCTTTGCTCCACATTGTGTGCTGTCAGAACATAAAGATAATTCTATAATTGGGCATTTTAAAGACTTTATGTAAAAGATGAGACGAATAGAGTCTAATGCTATACTTGGTGAGCAGCAGTCACTCATGTTAGCCAAATAGAAGGATTTATGGTCATTTTTGTGGTATGGTACGTATTCTTTTCTTTTCCTTTCTAAGTTCAGAAATTATTAATGAATGGACATGGTTTCATCTTGATTCATTATGATCACAGAGAGACTTTGATAGTATTTTGTGAAACTCTTTATGTTCAAGAAGACGATGCTCTAGCCCAGCTGTGAGTGACTAGCTGCTCTTAGCAACACCTAACTCACAGAACTATACCAACACCTGGACTGTCAGACCCTGCTTTTCTCTTTTTCAAACTGCATCAATGTCCTGGCAATTTATAAACCTATTCATAGAAGTCAAAACTAAGTAAAACCAACATGATGGAGAATGCCAACAGCAGAAACAAATGAGTATTTACTATTGACTGGATGATATATAAAGCTGGTAAGCAGACAAATCAAACCCATGATATTAACAGTTAGGATAGTCATTCTTTTTGAGGAATGTTGTGATCTGGGAAGTGACAGAGAGTGAGTTCTGCTTATACTAATATTTATTTATTTATTGACTTGGATATTGGATATACACATATATGTTTGTTCATTTTGTAACAGTTTTTTGAACTGTGTATTTAGGATTTACTCATCTTTCTACATGTATGTTTTTCTTCATAGAAACTTTGTAAATTAAAATAAGAATTAAAAAATAAACTCAAGTGAATGTAATAACTCATAGATGAAAGCTGAGTATTTAAGACAACATTTGCCTGGAGGATTTTTGCATCAGGTTTATTTAAATTTCCACATTAAGTGGAGGTAGTGTGAGTGGGAGCTACAATCCTGAATCCACTACTATGAGGCACAGTCTGGAGCCCCATTTCCATGTTCATAGAGCTGGGAACTGACAGAGCTCTACCTGTACCGTCCCCTCTGATAGCCACTAACCAGACATGGCTATTGAGCACTTAAAATTGGCTAGTCTTAATTGAGATGTGTAGTAAGTGGACAATACACATTGGGTTTGAAAACGCATCAAAATAATGAAAAAATTGTTAACAATTTTATGTTGACTATGTGTTAAAATGATAATATTTCTAAAATATCGTGTTTTTTTATTTTTATTGCATTTTAGGTTTTGGGGTACATGTGCAGAACATGCAAGATAGTTGCATAGGTACACACGTGGCAGTGTGTTTTGCTGCCTTCTGCCCTCTCACCCATATTTGGCATTTCTCCCCATGCCATCCCTCCCTGGCTCCCCCCCACGCTGTCACTCCCTTATTTCCCCCAATAGACCTCAGTGTGTGGTACTCCATTCCCTGTGTCCATGTGTTCTCATTGTTCATCACCCGCCTATGAGTGAGTATATACGGTGTTTCCTTTTCTGTTCTTGTGTCTATTTGCTGAGAATGATGTTCTCCAGATTCATCCATGTCCCTACAAAGGACACGAACTCATCATTTTTGATTGCTGCATAATATTCCATGGTGTATATGTGCCACATTTTCCCAGTCCAATCTATCATCGATGGGCATTTGGG
>CM052650.1:29975745-30003685 GCA_028533165.1 Leontopithecus rosalia | reverse complement strand
TGTTTCATAATCAAGGCATGCCAATGCAACAGGTGGACTCTCAAGGCTTTGGGCAGCTTCGCCCTTTTGGGTTGGCAGGGTATAGCCCTATGGCTGCTTTCAAAGACTGGTGTTGATACATCTGGCTTTTCCAGGAGCATAATGCAAGCTGTCAGTGGATCTACCTTTCTGACATCTGGAGGATAGTGACCCTCTTCTCACAGCTTCACTAGGCAGTTGGGACTCTGTGTAGGAGCTCCAACACCACATTTCTCCTCCACACTGCCCTACTAGGGGTTTTCCATGGGTACTCTGCCCCTGCAGAAGACTTCTGCCTGGACATGCAGGCATTTCCATACATCATCTGAAATCTAGATGGAGGCTCTCAAAGCTTAATTCTTATCTTCTGCATATCCTCAGGCCCAACACCACATGGAAGCTACCAAGCCTTGTAGCTTGCACCCACTGAAGCAATCACCTAAGCTTTACTTTGGCCCCTTTTAGCCACAGCTGGATCTGGAGTGGTTGGGAAACAGGGCACCATGTTCCGATGCTACACAGAGGAGTGGGGGCCTAGGGATGGCCCATAAAAACATTTTTCCTCCTAGACTTCTGGGCTTGGAATAGTATGGGCTGCCATGATGATCTCTGAAATGCCCTGAAGAAATTTTCTCCATTCTCTTGGCTATTAACATTCTCCTCCATGTTACATATGCAAATTTCTACAGTTGGTGCCTTGAATTTCTCCCCAGAAAATGAGTTTTTTTTTCTACCACATGATTAGGCTGCAAATTTCCCAATTTTTTATGCTCAGCTTTCCTTTTAAAAGTAAGTTTGATTTTGAGACCATCTCTTTATGAATGTATATGACTGTATGATTTCAGGAAAAGCCAGGTCACATCTTGAATGCTTTGCTGCCTAGAAATTTTTTCAGCCAAATACCCTGAATTGTCCCTCTCAAGCTCAAAGTTTCACAGATCTTCAGGGCAGGGGCAAAATGCTTACCGTCTCTTTGCTACAGTGTAACAAGAGTGACCTTTATTCCAGTTCCCAATAAGTTCCTTATTTCCATCTGAGACCACCTCAGCCCGGACTTCTTTTTTCATATTCCTATCAGCATTTTGGTCAAAACCATTCAAGAAATCTCTAAGAAGTTTAAAACTTTCTCACATTTTTCTGTCTTCTTCTGAGCCCTACAAACTGTTCCAACCTCTGCTCATTACCCAGTTCCAAAGTTGCTTCGACAATTTCAGGTATCTTTATACAAGAAACTCCTGGTACCAATTTTCTGTATTAGTTCAATTTTATACCACTTGAGGCTAGCTAATTTATAAAGTAAAGAAATTTAATTTACATACTATTTCACATGGCTGGAGAGGCCTCAAGAAACTTACAATCGTGGCAGAAAGTGAAGGGGAAGCAAGGCATGTTTTACATGGTGGCAGAGGAAAGAGCAAGAGCCAAAGTGCCATGCTTAAACCATCAGATCATGTGAGAACTCACTCACTATTATGAGAACAGCATGCAGTAAACCATTCTCATGATCCAATTACCTCCAACCAGGTCCTTCTCTCTACACATGAGGATTATAATTCAAGATGAGATTTGTGTGGGGAAACAACCAAAATATATCAGGGGATAAGTCTTCATATTAGTGCTCTCCAGCAGAGAACATTGCTTACTGGGAAAACTCAGCAGTCAGGCATGTATAGGTGACGTTTCCAGCAAGTTTTGGAAATGAAAGTCTTCTCTATGCAGAAACTCTGGATAGCACACATTAACATCTTCTAAAATAATTGAAATAATGAAAATTGATTTTAATGTTTGTTGCGAAAGCTCATATGGTCTGCTCAGCAAATTTTAGGGTCATATATTTTACATTTCCTTTGGAGTTAAAGTTCTATACTTGAATTTTACATAGTGAAAATTATCTCTTAAATTATCAGAAACATATATACCAATTTTTAGAAATTAAGTGATAATTAATACTAAAAATAAGCAGAAACAACACCATATTCATTGATATGAACTGTAAAAGCAGTAAGATATAAATGATTTTAACATTTGGACTTTAAACATTGTGTGCACATATTATAAATTCTATTCTGGCATGTGCAATGTATACTCAGGAATAGAATTGGAGTTGCCTGCCTTATTCAAAGGGATGTATAAAAATGTAAACATACATATTTTTTATTATCAATGTATCTGTCTAACTCAAGAAAGTCATTTTTATCTTTGAATTCTGAAAATAAAATTCTTACTTGGGAAAATACTACTTTTTCTCTAGAAAACCTTTTTTCTAACTGTATGAAGAACATCCTACAAAATGATATCAGACAGTGTTCTCATAAATCTTAATATGTAATTTTAATTATAGTTTGGCTATCTATTGGAATATATGCTTTGAATGTTTTTTATTATTTTGAGAATATTGTTCCACTGTCTTCTAATAATGCATTCAGTGTTGACAATAATGTAGCTAGATGAATAGATAGATATTAACGTATATATATGTATATATATATATATGTGTGTGTGTGTGTGTGTGTGTGTGTGTGTTACTTCTTATTGCCTCTATGTAGATTAACTGTAATTCTCCCCCTTTGAAGATACATAGGATTTTCTGCATTCCTGAATGTTCAAAATTTCTAAGATTAAAAATTTTCTTAATTTCTGAACCATTCTTATCTCATCTTGAGTACTAACTTTACACTTTTCTCTCTGATCTCTTTTTCTTTCTATTAGCCAAATGTTGCAATTCCTAAGAGTTCTTTTCCACTTTAGAACTTGTTTTCATAAATTCCATCTCCATATGCCTTCATGACATGCTCATATTATGAGCTAGAAGACAAAGCTAGAAGACAAAAAAATTCCTCATAATGTATAATGAATTATTCCTCATAAAGAGGATTTTTTTGTCTTCTAGCTCATAATATGCTTCTTTACTGTGTCTATTGTATACTTATTTTATCTATTATGTTATTTCTCCATGATCACTTTCAGTTTATTGACTCTATTTCCTGCAACTTTTCTATTTTTTCTCTATTATGATGCTGATTTTCTTCCAATACCTCATGATTCTTGGTTATACGTTCACTTTGTAATTGAGTTTTCCTAGTCTATTTTTCTGTTGAATCTGCACAGTCAGTCTAGGCATGTATGGGATCCATAGAACTACTAGCTCCTTGCTGTGTAAATGGAGAGGAGTCATGGCATAGAACTTAGTGGAAGACTTCAGTCTATACATAAACATTGTCAAAAGCACAGAAACTTTTGGTTCTTTAACCTAACGTCTCATATCTTCTGCTGTAGGTAGAAGCAAGCTCCCATTCTTTTCCCATTCCTGCTGCCTCTCCTAGGAAGAATGAGAAAGAATGTGCATAAATCAACCATTCTAAGCTTCTGCAGTAATCACTCTTAGGTCACCATGTGATTGTATACTATATAGCTGGCCCAGAAATATAGAAAACTGTTCAGGTAGGAATAAAACATGAAGTCAAAGATGTCATATCAATTTAGGGATTACAGTTTCACCAAGGAAGAAAATTTACTAGTACTAACCTTTTAGAGAAATAATCAACAAATAAAGACTGGACATCATTTCCTAGATTTTCTATCTGGAGATCTTTAGTAACTCCTTCCATGGAATATTAATTGGTGTAATGGGATAGAAGGCAGATTTGGACAGTCAAGGAGATAATTATAAAAATTATTTTGGAAATCAAGTCAGTAAGTACAAATGGTGTTTTTAAGTGATTAACTAACTAGAGATTATTATTGCAGGCATCTTTTGTTTCTTATCCAATAACTATTTTCAACTTCTGTTTTGTAAAAAAAAACCTTGATGTTTATCAAGGAAGCTGTGGTTGAGAAGATTCTAAAAAGGACCTCATATCTTTACACTTGTATAATTCCCTCTTCTTTGAGTGTGTGTGTGACACCTGTGAATACAATAAGCCATCTCTCCCTTGATGTTAATTGTGTTATATGGCATAGTCGACCTTAAGGTAAAAGGACCATCTAGGTGGGTCTAATGTAATCACATGAGCCATTTAACAGCGATGGGCTTCCTCCAGCTGGTAGTAGAAGAGGAAGTCAGAGAGATGCCAAGTGTGAGAAAGATTTGACAATTCATTGCTGATTTACAGATAGAGGAGCACTTGTGAGAAGAAATGTGGGTTGCCTTAAGGGGCTGAGATACATTATAAGATGACAGCTAGTGAAGAAATGGGGAACCAGATCTATAAGCACAAGGAACTGGATTTAGGAAGCAACCCAAATGAGCCTGGGAGAAATTATTCCACAGAGTTTCCAGATATGATTTCTGCCTGGCCAGTATACTGATTCTGGACTTGTGATACCCTGTACAGATAAACATGTTGAGCTCCCCCAGAATTTTGACATAAATAGCTATGAGCTAATAAATGGATATTGTTTTAGCAGTTAAGTTTATGGTAGTCTGTTATGCAGCAATAAAAACTAATATATCAGCAATGTTTCTAGCTAAAATGTCTCTCTTTTCTGAAATCTTTCATTTGGAGGTGGCCATGGCTCACTTTTAATGTGTAGGTAGATGTCTTTTTGCTTTTGCAAAAGTTTTGGAAAAAACTTTTGCTGTCTCAATATAGGCTTCGTCACTTTCTTCCTTTTCATCCCTGGCTTGCAAAAGTAGAAATGGTTGTATGTGAGCCATCTTCTAATGATGAAACAATAAAAATGACGGCAAAAGCCGACATAATAGAGACATTAGCAACCAAAAAACTCTTTAAAAACTGGGCAGATGAGAGAATGAGTGAAGTAGAATGTTAATTCTGTAATGGTTGTGTTGAGACTCCTGATTATGTGAGAAAATACTCTTGATCTTTTTGTTTAAGCTACTGGTATTTCAATAATTAGTATTAAATATAATTAAACTGGTATTTCAATAATTAGCATTAAATGTAATTATCACTTACATAAGGATAAAGGGACATTTTTAAAGTGAGTTTTAAAACTTTGTTTGTTTATTGTGGTCAGTATATAGAGAATGTAAGAACCTTTGTAGACTGATATTTGTAAAATGTATATGATCATAGGCTAAGAGAATGAAGCTAACAAAGTGAATTTAGAAAGGAATATAAAATAGAGTACTGTAATGGTTAAATCAAAAACAGAAGGACCTATGTCTACTGAAAAAATGTTATAACTGTGCTTGAATTTAAGTTTGTAGGAATGGGATGAAGCTGGGGATGGGAAATAAATGCCTAATCACTTTAATCATCAGATTAATCAGGAAATAAGGCATTTTGCTGAACCTGATGAAAATTGGAACCTGAGGAGCTAATAGAATTTTGCAATAATTACTTGATCAAATATAAAACAGATATTTAAAGAAAAGTTTTAAATAAAACCTGTTAAGTAACTAGATATTTACAAAATATAAAGGCATTTTTTTTGACAAATTGGCAGTCTGTAGTGAGGTAGGTTTTTTTTGCCAGCAATAATATGGAATCAAAAAATGGAAACAAAGCCTGAGAATTGGGAGACTGGTCACTATTAAATGATTGGGGTTTTCTTTTGTTTTTGTTTAGTTTTGTTTTCAGGTGAAGACTCATTCTGTCACCCAGCTGGAGTGCAGTGGCATGATGTAGGCTCTCTGAAGCCTTTGCCGCCCGGGTTCAAGTGATTCTCCTGCCTCAGCCTCCCAAGTAGCTGGAATTACAGGCTGGCATCACCACACCCAGCTAATTTTTTGTGTCTTTAGTAGAGACAGGGTTTCACCATATTGACCAGCCTGATCTTGAATTTCTGACATCGTGATCCACCTGCCTCGGCCTCCCAAAGTGCTGGGATTACAGGTGTGAGCCACTGCACCCAGATTGTTTGTTTGAAAAGAACTCCTCTGGAAAGAGACAAAGAAGTGAAGAGTAATGCATCTCTTTCAAGCTCAGGAAAATGTATTGAAGACCTAGAAAAAAAAAGGAAAATAGATGAATCAAGGAACTTGAGCACTGTTACTCAAAGTGTTTTTCATATGCATCTGCATCTGTTTTAATGTGGGTGTGTTTCCGTTTTTTAAAGCAACATTGTTAAGATATAATTAACATTCTTATCTCTTCTTTAGAATATTTTCATTTGCGTTTTTCTATGTCGTGCTAAGTGTTAGGATTTTCTTCCTTTCTATTACTGAATGCTATCCTTTTTTAATTGCTATCTCACATTTTATTGATCAACTTGTTAGCTGTGAGCATTTAGGTTATTTCCACATTTTAGCTATAATAAATAAGACTGCTATAAATATTCACATACAAGTTTTTGCATGGATGTGTTTCTATTTATCTTTCGTATACCTAGGAAAGAAATTCCTGGGTTATGTGGTAACTCTATGCTTAACATTTTGAGGAGCTACCAAACTAGTCACAACAGAAAAGTACTAATGAAGGTTCCAATTTATTTATGTTCTTACCAATATGCATTATTATCAGTCTTTTTTATTATAGACATCCTACTGGTGGAAAGTGGTAACTCACTGGGGTTTTGGTTTTCACTTCCCTATTGACTAGTAAGGTTGAACATCTTATGTTATTGATGTATCCTCCTTTGCTGTTTATGTATTTTCTTTAGAAAAACATCCCTTTAGAAACTTTTTCAATTTTTAAATTGGTGTGTTTATCTTTTTGTTTTTGATATGTAAGGATTATTTATGTATTCTAGATACAATTCCTTATCAAATATATGATTTGCAAATACATTCTAGTCCATGGATTATCTTATTGATAGTATCAAATGTAGCACAAAATTTTAAATTTTGATTTAGTCCAATTTATGTATTGTTTAAAATTAGTTGCTTCTGCTTTTGGTATTATATCCAAGAACACACAAAGTATTTGCTCCTATGTTTTTTTAAGATTTATAGTTTCAGATATTATGTTTAAGTCTATGATCCATTTTGAGTTAATTTTGTACTTTGGGATGGAAAGGTACCACTTAATTCTTTTGCATATTCATACCCAGGTGTTTTATAGAATTTGTCTGAAATTTATTTTTATTTTTAATTTTTGTTGGTACATAGTAAATTTATATATTTATGGGGTACATGAGATGTTTTCATATAGGCATGAATTGTGAAATAAGAACATCAAAACAAATGGGGTATCCATCCTTTCAGGTATTTATACATTGAATTGAAAACAATCCAGTTACACACTTTAAATTATTTTAGAATGTAAAGTTATTATAGACTATAGTCACCCTGTTGTGCTATCAAATAATAGGGCTTATTGATTCTGTCTATATTTGTATACATTAACAATTTCCACCTTCCCCCAGTCCTCCACTACTTTTCCCAGTCTCAGATAATGATCCTTCTACACTCAATGCTCACGAGTTCAACTGTTTTGATTTTTAGATCCCACAAGTGAGAATGTGAAATATTTGTCTTTCTGTGCCTGCTTGATTTAACTTCAGTTCACTTCAATGAGTTTTACTTCCGTTCATCTTATTGCAAATGACTAGATCTTATTATTTTTTATTGGTGAATAGTACTCCATTGTGTAGAAGCACCACATTTTCTTAATCTATTCACCTATTTATGGACATTTAGGTTGTTTCCAAATCTTGGCTCTTGTAATCAGAGCTGCAACAAACATAGGAGTGCAGATATCACTTCGATATACTGATTTCATTTCTTTTGGTCATATACTCAGCAGTGAGATTGCTGGATCATATGATGGCTCTATTTTTAGGTTTTTGAGTAACCTCCCAATTGTTCTCCACAGTGGTTGTACAAATGTACATTTCTGCCAAAAGTGTACAATGGATCCATTTTCTCTACATCCTTGCCAGCATTTTTTGTAGCCTATCTTTTAGATATAAGCAATTTTAACTGGGATGCAATATCTCATTGTAGTTTTGATTTGCATTTCTCTGATGATTAATGATGTTAAGCACCTTTTCAAATGCCTGTTTGCTATTTTCATCAGACTATTAGTTTTTTTTCTAGAGATTCGTTTGAGCTTTTTATATATCTGGTTGTAATCCCTTGTCAAATGGGTTATCTGCAAATATTTTATTCTATTCTGTGGGTTATCTCTTCACTTTGTTTATTGCATCCATTGTTTTACAGAAGCTTTTTAACTTGATGCGATCCCATTAGTTAATTTTTGCTTTGATTGCCTGTGTTTGTGGGATATTGCTCAAGAAATCTTTGCCCAGAGCAATATCCTGGAGATTTTTCCCAATGTTTTCTTGTAGTAGTTTCATGGTTTGAGTTCTCTTATTTAGGTCTTTAATCAATTTCGTTTTCATTTTTGTATATGATGAAAGATAGAGGTCTAGTTTCATTCTCCTGCACATGGATATCTAGTTTTCCCAGCACCATTTATTGAAGAGACTATCTTTTCCTTATCAGATATCCATGTGGGAATTTGTTTTGGGATTTTCTATTTTGTTCCACTGGTCTATGTGTATATTTTTACTCCAGTACTATGATGTTTTGGTTACTATAGCTCTGTAGTATAATTTGAAGTCTGATAGTGTGATGCCTGAAGCCTTATTCTTTTGGCTTATTCAGAATTGCTTTGGTGATTTGGGGTCCTTTGTGGTTCCAAGTAAATTTTATGATTGTTTTTTCGATTTCTACAAAGAGTGTCATTGATATTTTTATAGGGATTGCAATGAATCTGCTTACTGCTTGGGGTAGTATGGAAATTTTAGCAATAATAATTCTTCCAATTCATAAACGTGGAATATATTTATTTTAATTTTTGGTGTCCTCTTCAATTTTCTTCATCAGTTTTTTTGTGGTTTTTATTGTAGAGATCTTTCACTCCTTTGGTTAATTCCTAGGTATTTAATTTTATGTGTGGCTATTGTAAATGGCATTACTTTTTAAATTTCTTTTCACCTTGTTTATTGTGTTTGTATGTGGAATTTTGTATCCTGGAACTTTATTGAATTTGTCAATTACTTTTAATAGTTTTCTTGTAAAGTCTTTATGTTTTTTCCAAAATAAGATCATATCATCTGCAAACAAGGATAATTTTACTTCTTTCATATGTCTTTTATATATTTCTTTTATCTGATTCCTCTGGCTAGGACGCTCAATGTTATGTCGAATAACAGTGGTGACAGTGGACATCCTTTTCATGTTCCAGATCTTAGAGGAAATGCTTTTAGATTTTCTCTATTCAGTATGATACTAGTTGTGGGTTTGTTATATATGGCTTTTATTATGTTAAGGTATGATTCTTCTATCCCCAGTTTTTTTTTAGGGTTTTATCAAATGTTTTTTAACAACAATTCAAATGATTATATGGCTTTTATCCTTTCATTCTGTTGACATGATATATCATGTTGATGAGTGTGTGTATGTTGAACAATTCTTGCATTTCAGGAGTGAATTCCACTTGGTCATAATGAATGATCTTTCTAATGTGGTGTTGAATTCAGTTTGCTATTGTTTTGGTGATGATTTTTGCATCAGTATTTATCATATATATTTGCCCACAGTTTTCTTTTTTGATGAGTCTTTCTCTGGTTTTAGTATCAGGCTGGCACTTGCTTCAAAAAATGAATTGGAAAATATTCCCTCGTCCTCTATTTTTCAGACTATTTTGAGTCTGATTCGTATTATTTCTTTAAATTTTAGGTAGAATTCAGCAGTGAAGCCTTCAGATCCTCTGCTCTTTTTACTAGGGAATGTTTTATTATGACTTTTATCTTGTTATTTGTAATTGATCTGTTCAAGTTTTGGATTTATTACTGATTCAATCTTGTTAGGTTGCATGTATCTAGGAATTTATCCATTTCTTCAAGATTTTCCAATTTACTGGCATACAGTGGCTCATGATAGCCACCAATAATTTTTTGTATTTCTGCAATATTAGTTGTAATGTCTCCTTTTTTCATTTCTAATTTTATTTATGTGGATTTTCTCTCTCTCTCTTTTTTAAACTAATCTGGCTAACACTTTGTCCAGTTTGTTCAACTTTTCATAAAACCAACTTTTTGTTTCATTGATTCTTTTGTATTTTATATTTCAATTTCATTTATTTCTGCTCTTATACATAGTATTTCTTTTCTTCTACTAATTTTGAGTTTGGTTTCCTCTTGCTATTTTTAGTTCTTCAACATTAATTGTCAGGTTGTTTATTTGAAGTTTCTTCTCATTTTTGAGGTAGGCAGTTAAAGCTATAAACTTCCCTTTGACTATGGCTTTTGCTGTATCTCATAGGTTTTGTTACGTGTGTTTTCATTATTATTTGCTTTAATACATTTTCTAATTTTCCTCTTAATTTCTTTATTGACCCACTGGACATTCAGGAAAATATTATTTAAATTCCAACTAGTTATATAGGTTCCAAAATTTCTCTTGTTACTAATTTCTAGCTTTATTCCATTGTGTGCAGAGAAGATGCTTGATACTGTTTCAAGTTTTTTGAATGTTTTAACACTTGCCTTGTTAGTGAAAATATGATCTATCCTTGAGAATGATTCATGTGCTGAGAAAAAGAATGTATATTCTGTGGCTCCTGGGTGAAATGTTCTGTAAATATCTATTAGATACATTTGGTTTACAGTTCTGTTTAAATTCGATGTTTCTTTGATAATTTTCTTCTGCAAAATCTGTCTAATTCTAAAAGTAGGGTGTAGAAGTTCCCAGTTCTTATTGTATTGGGCCTTTCTATCTCTGTAGTTCTAATAATATCTGCCTTCTCTCTCCACTCTTGGGTGCATATATATTTAAAATTGTTATATTTTCTCATTGTATTTATGCCTTAATCATTATATGGTGGCTTTGTTAATCTTTTTTTACAGTTTATGTTTTAAAATCTATTTTTTTATTTAAGTGCAGTAACTCCTGTTTTCAGTTTCAATTGATATGAATTATTTATCCCTTTATTTTCAGTATATAGGTGAAGAATGAATCTTGTGTTTTCATTAATTTAGCCAGTCTGTATCTTTGAATAGCTTAGTTGATTTACATTTAGTGTCATTATTGATAAGTAAGGACTGACTCCTGCCAATTTGTTATTTGTTTTTTGATTGTTCTTCCTTTTTTATTCCATTCTTGTCTTCCTCTAGCAAAGATGATTTTCAGTGGTGCTATGATTCATTTTCTTGGTTTTTATTTTTTGTGTACCCATTGTATGTTTTTTGGTTTGAGGTTATCATGGAGCTTGCAAATACTATCTTATAATCTATTATTTTAAACTAATAACAACTTACCACTATTTGCATAAATGAACAACAAAGAAAAGTAATAAAAATCTTACCTTAACTTTGTTCCCCATCATTTAACTTTTAATTCTTTCTGTTTATACTTTATTGTACTATATCTTGAAACATTGTTGTAGTTATTATTTTTTATTGGTTCATCATTTAATCTTCCTACTTAGGATAAGAGTAGTTTATACACCACAGTTACTTATTGCTTTTAGGATCGTTGTTTTATCCTTGAACTTTGGGATTTTGATTATCAAATGCCTTGAGATAGTCTTTTTTGGGTTAAATGTGCTCTTATAATCTTCTTATACTTGGATATTGACATTGTTCTTTAGATTTGGGAAGTTTTGTGTCATTATGCCTTTGAATAAATTTTCTATCCCTGTCTCTTTCTCTGCTTTCTCTTTAAGGCCAATAAGTCTTAGATTTGCCATTTTGAGGCTATTTTCTAGATCGTGTAGGCATACTTCATTGTTTTTATTCTTTTTTCTTTTTTTTCTCCACTAGTAAAGGACTCTGATGCACTCTTTAATATGTCAATTGCATTTTTCAGCTCTAGAATTTTTGCTTAATTCTTTTTCATTATTTCATTCTCTTTGTTAAATTTATCTGATAGAATTCTGAATTCCTTCTCTATGATAATGGATTTCTTTGAGATTCCTCAACACAGGTATTTTGAATTCTCTGTCTGACAGGTCACATGTCTCTGTTTTTCTCCAGGATTGGTCTCTGGTGCCTTATTTAGGTCATTTGTTAAGGTCATGTTTTGCTGTATGGTATTGATGTTGGTAGAATGTTCTTTGATATTTGGACATTAAAGAATTAGGTATTTGTTGTAGCTATCCTTCTTGGGATGGCTTTCCCGATTTTTGAAAGGACTTGGATATTCTGATCAAAGCTGTTTCTGCTTTGGGAGGGGTACCCTAATCTAGTAATGCTAAGCTACCTAAAGTTAAAGGTGGAGTAACACAAGCACCCCTCTGGTCACTACGTCTAGAATTGTCCTGGGTCTGGGTCAGACTTGATGCCAGCACAGCACTGGTTCTTCCTCAAGTCCTGCTATAATCACTCCCTGGCTACTGCTTATGTTCATGTAATGACCTGGGGCTCTATTATTAGCAGCTGTCAATGACACCCAGACCTGTGTCATTCCCTTTAAGGCAGGAAGGTCCCCAGGTCCTGGGTTAGTCCAGAAGTGCCATCTGGGAGTCAAGGCCCCAGAATCAAATACCTTAGAAGTCTACCTGATATCCTATTGTATTGTGGTTGAACTGGAACTCAAACCAAAAGAGGCAATCTTACTCACTCTTCTCACCCCTTTCCAAAGGGAGAAGAGCCTCACTCCATAGCCATCACCACCCCTGAAAATGAGGAGTACTGCCTGACTACCACCAATATTCCTTCCCTTAAGGCCATTGGTGGGGGAGGGATGGCATAGGCAATTCACTGGTTTTTTTCTATCTTTTCTGTGCCTTTTTCAGCAATATAGAGTTAAAATTAAGTACTGAGTACTCACCTGATTTTTTTATTCTTATGAAGTGTTATTTTCTGTGTAGATAGTTGTTAACTTGGTGTCCTTATGGAAGAGTGGGGAACAATCAGTGAACATTTCTATTTTTCCCTCTTGCTCCTCATGGGGGTATTTTAAAAAGCTTTGTATGGCAACACAGAACACCTAACAGAAGATCCCCTCAGAGAAGTGTCAAATTATAATTTTTTAACAAAATGCTCAAGTGATTCATATGCACACCAGGGTTTAAGAATGACTAGATTAGAGGTGTTCATTAGGCAAAACAAACAAATAAACACAAAAGCGAGTAAAGTAGGAATAAGCATATGAGGAAGGACAGAAGGTAAAGTAATTTTATTTAGAAAAAGAAGATGTATTTCTATTTTGTAAGATGGAGCCCATCTATATGGTGACAAGGTTTGAGGTGTGACCATGGAAAAGGTTTTCTCAAGTTAAGTGAAAATATAAGTCATTGTAATTGAGGTCAAGAAAGAGTGATGCCTTTTTCTACTGTGCAAATGGACTCTAATGACAAAATGCACAGAAGTCTCCATATTATTTATAAATATTTAATTCAGTACGAAGGAGTGTGCAAGTCAAAGTAAGAGTTTCATTAATGTTTTCAGGCTGTTTCAGCACTTGGATATTAATGATATGTATAATAAGAAACCAACCATTACCCTTTAATTTCTCTACTATCGATAGTGACATGTTAGCAAGTTGATGTTAAGATCTACTAGCAATGTCATTGAAAGTTACTAACTTCTGCCCAGTGAGCTGTGATGAAAACTATTTTTGATTACTACATTAACACTTGGGCATCACATTCAGGCAGGAACATGGCAGAAAATGAAAGCATGAAGAAAGGGAATCATGGACCAAAACCTTTAGCAAATGTAGTTAGGAAACAATGAGGTCCAATAATTAATTTCCATCCTTTGAGTGTTGAACCAATTGAAGAATAAGGAAAATAAGTTTGTTAGATATAAATCATATGTCTTTATTTCAATAATTGGAAAATATGGACTGTTTTGAAAAAAGAAGAAACTTGAAACTGATTAATCCAGTTTGTCTTAGTTTGCTCTGGCAACTATAACAAAATACCAGGGGCAAAGTGGCTTAAGCAACAGAATTTTACTTTTCACAGTTCCAGAGTTTGGGAAGTTCAAGATCAAAGGGCTGGCAGATTTGCTCTCTGGTGAGGACCCACTCCCTAGCTTGCAGATAGTCACCTTCTCACTGTGTGTTTATATGGACTTTCCTTAGTGTCTGTTCATAGGGAAAGAGAGAGAGAGATAATCCTCTCTTCCACTACTTATAAGAGCATTAAATGCATCATCACCACCCCCTTCCCAGTCCCTGAATAATCTAATGTAAACCTAATTACCTCCCAAAGGCCTTCACCCCCAAATATCAGCATATTGAAAGCTAGGGCATAAACATGCATTTTGTGGGGACGCAAACATTCATCCCATTATACAGTCACTGGCAGTAATGGGGTACTGCACGCCTTCTGTATGGTTCCTTCAGTGCTACACTACCTGTATGGTTAAGAACAACTAACATAGCATATTAAGCCTATGTCAACATAGAAATAGAGAGAAAGAAGGAGAGCTACAGATATTTACTTTATTTTCCAAATTTATTTTTTTGTCACATAATGAAGAGACATAATGAGGAAAAAAAAATAGTGTACCATTAGAAACCTTGTGTTACTCTGGCCCATTTACCAAGTGATTCAAAAGTTTTTAGTTGGGTCCAGAACAAGAGAAGGCTCTGAAACAGGTCTAGGCTGCTGTGCAAGCTGCTCTGACACGTGGGCCATATAACCTAGCAGAGCCAATGGTGTTTGAGGTTTCAGTGGCAGACATAGATGTTGTTTGAAGCCTTCAGCAACCCCCCATAGGTGAATCATGGAAGTGATTCTCTAGGAGTTTGGAGCAAGGCCCTGCTCTCTTCTGCAGATAACTACTCTCCTTTTGAGAGAGAGCTCGTGGCCTGTTACTAGGCTTTGGTGGAAACTGAATGTCTGACTATGGGTCATCAAGTCACCATGTAACCTCAACTGCCTATCATGAACAGCGTGCTTTCTGATTTATCTAGCCGTAAACTGGTCATACACAGCAACATTCTATCAACAAATGTAAATGGTATATATGTGTTCTCCACATCCTCTCCAGCATCTGTTGTTTCCTGACTTTTTAATGATTGCCATACTAACTGGCGTGAGATGGTATCTCCCTGTGGTTTTGATTTGCAGTTCTCTAATGACCAGTGAGGAGCTTTTTTTTCATATGTTTGTTGGCTGCATAAATGTCTTCTTTTGAGAAGTGTGTATTCATATCCTTCACCCAGTTTTTGATGGGGTTGTTTATTTTTCTTGTAAATTTGTTTAAGTTCTTTGTAGATCCTGGATATTAGCTCTTTGTCAGATTGGTAGGTTGCCTATTCACTATGATGGCAGTTTCTTTCGCTGTGCAGAAGCTCTTTAGTTTCATTAGATCCCATTCTAGAGATCTATTTGATCTCCCCTCTAGAGAGGAAGTCTGGCCACACTTGGCTTTGCTGAGCTATAGTGGGCTCTGCCCAGTTCAAACTTCTTGGCAGCTTTGTTTACACAGGGAGGGTAAAACTGCCCCCCAGATTCAGTAATGATGGACGCCCCTCCCCAAGCAAGCTCAAGAATCCCAAGTCGACTTTAGACTACTGTGCTGGCAGCAAGAATTCAGACCACTGGATCTTAGCTTCCTGGCTCCGTGGAGGGTGGTATCTGCTGAGCTAGACCACTTGGCTCCCTGGCTTCAGACCCCTTTCCAGGTGAACGGTTCTGTCTCACTGGCGTTCCAGGCCCCACTGGGATATGAAGAAAAAAAATAAATTCCTGCAGCTAGCTTGGTGTCTGCCCAAATGACTTCCAAGTTATGTGCTTGAAAGCAAGAGCCCTGGTAGTGTGGGCACCCAAGGGAATCTCCTGGTCTGAGGGTTGCAAAGTCCATGGGAAAAGTATAGTATCTGGACTGGAGCACATTTCAAGTCAGGGTCCCTCAGGGCTTCCCTTGGCTAGGGGAGGGAATACCCCAATCCAGTCCCAATGAGGTGAGTTGGGTACCTCAGTTGGAAAGGCAGAAATCCCTCGTTTTCTGCGTTGTTCTCACTGGGAGCTGCAAACTGGAGCTGTTCCTATTCAGCCATCTTGCCAATTGGGCCCCTCTTCTTTATATATTTTTAAACATATTTTCTGAACTGACCGTAAATTACTATGGAGGTCAGAAACTAAAAGTTAAATTACCTTGTTTTACTTTCATCTTTACTCATGTGTAAATAATGTTAAGGCACAATTTACAAACACATATAAATATTATCCAGTTTCAGTTAATCCTTTGCCCTTGCAGAAATACCTTCATTGTATTTTTTCCATCTTTTAACAGAAAGCTGTATTTATTGTAATGTTTTAACACATATCTTTTCTATCTTTTAACACAAAGCTGTATTTATTGTAATGTTTCACCAAAATATAATAAAAGATTTATGAAATAGAGAAGCCAAATCAAACAAAGTGATTACTTAGTTATAAACCTTTTTATAACATCAGGCATAGCCATGCTTACAAAGGTAATTCAAAATACATGTTTATTTTTAAATAAAAATTCATATGAATCTAACTTCTTATAAATAAAAAATTAAATGGTAATAGTTCTACTACAGAATATATTTAGAACAGGTTTACAGAATATGTTATAGTTAACTGTATTTATAAAATCCTACAATTTGTTAATATCTTATCCATGTCTATGTCTCATCTATCTGTTTATCTATCTCCACACACAAATGTAGTTTAATTGAGGCAATGAAACACTGAATTAGAAAGAAGAGATCAAGATAGACAGAGGTTCTAATCTATCAACCTGATAAGATGTGTTGAGAGAGTAAAATGTTCTTGAAGAATTTTGGCTGCCTTGCTTGTAAAATAAAGATTAGAATGCTTGGCCTCATTCATCTGCCTAATGAAGACGTTAGGACTCTACATATTACACATTGTGAAAATTACAATTAAATAATGAATGTAAAGTATTTAGCAAAGTCTTTGACACTTAAGACCACTTTTAATTCAAAAATTTTATTGATCAATAACCAAATTTTTCTTCATTTTTTCCTTCTGTGTTTCATGGGAATAAATTGCATTTCTACAAATTATTCATTTGTATTTTTCCTTTCCACTTTCAGGTCACAGAAGGTACAGCAGTTAATTCAGCTGTTAACCATTTTAACCTGAGGGGTTGTTGAAAATAAATCCTCTTTTAAAGGCTCTTCCTGAGATTTACTGATGGTTTCAAAATAGCTTGAGAATCAGATTAACTGAAACATTTCCTCCTCAATTATTAGAAAACGAATGTCCGTTTAATGCTTCTTTGACATTGTGAACCTCTATCATCTCAGTTTTATAAAATGAATATTAAAAATTAATACAAGAAGGGAGATTTCTCCCAAATAGTATTTTTGTTCTGGAAATTCTCATTTTTAACTAGTATAAGGTTAATATGAGTAGTGTCTGTCTTCAAAAATTACTTGTTCGTTTTTTGGGGGGACTTATTTCTGTCTCTGCAACATTTTTAGAAAAAAAAAAACCTTCAAACCAAAAACAATAAAAACCTTATTATTCTTATCCTTCTTTTCTTCAAAACATAACTGATAATTTAAAATATAGTTAAAATTATACTACATTGTATGCAATTAGAAGCCATTCAGCCTCTCTGGGCTGCAGATTTTCCATTAATCAATAAACCATTTAGACTGCTCTGTCTCTAAAACACCACAATATATGTCTCTGAGATATGTGTGGTCATTTAGGTGGACTTTTTAAAGCAAGCACTGTGTTTATCTAATTAACTTCTAGATCAACCAACACCTACCTGTTTCCCATTATGTAATAGACTTCAAATAACAGACTTCAAATAAATAATAGACTTAAAATATAGAAATGATAAAATTTTCTTTTACTAGTTTGATGACATTTTGAATACAATTTTTCATATAAACAGGGCAAAGACTGTTTAGGAAATGGAGACAGAATTAAATGAAATTCTTAGATAATGGGAGATTTATGACTTGGGCAGACAGATCAGTAGTAGTGCTTTACTGAGTCACATTGGTGCATGAGACAAAGGGAAAATAATAAAAACTGTATTTATGATTTGATGCTTTACTTAAGGCACATTTTTTTTTTTTTTGACAGAGTCTTGCTCTTTCGCCAGGCTGGAGTGCAGTGGTGTGATCTCCATTCACTGCAACCTCCACCTCCCTGGTTCAAGTAATTCTCCTGCCTCAGCCTCCTGAGTAGCTGGGACTACAGGTGCATGCCCCTACACCCAGTTAATTTTTGTATTTTTAGTAGAGACGGGGTTTCACCATGTTGGCCAGGATGGGCTCGATCACTTAACCTCGTGATTTGCACGCCGTGGCCTCCCAAAGTGCAGGGATTACAGGTGTGAGCCACCGTGCCCGGCCTAAGACACATTTTTAAAATTAATTTTGTTTGTCTTTTAAATATTGCATGAAAATATGTATCTTGATTATGAGTTTTGGGGTGATTCCTCAAATTTAGTCTGCAAAGCAAATGTCTCAATCACCTCATTGTCTCAAACATGAAGGAGAGAAAGTAGGACAATGACTGGAAAAAATACACAAATATATGATAATACGATGAAACATGCAATCAGAGTGGTTAAAGACGGAAATAAACACATACAAGAAATAATAAGCAAGGAATGACAAGGAGTCAAAACTAGAAATCTTGATACAATTAAATGTGCTTTTTGAGTAGGGGTAATAGTAGAAGTAGAACTGAAAGATTAGGAAGTATTGGTTAGAATTTGGATTTCTTGAAATTAAGATTTTGGAGGAGGTGAAGTTATTGGTGATTATAAAGAAAATGGTGAAAAATAACTTCATGATACTAATTAAAATAGGAAATCTCTCCCTTTATAATCTTTGCTGGAGTTATACTTGAGGCTATCATGATAAATGTTCTTAGTGTCTATTTAAACAAAACAACTTTTTGTGTGATATAAAAATTATTTGAGTCTGCTTAAAAACTGTCTGATGTTGGATCATACTGGTTATTAAGTGGCCTAAATATTTTTTAGTTATTTGATGCTAAGATTTAATAAAGTTGATGAAATAAGCACCAAAAGACAGTCCACAATCAGATTCCACATTTATTTTGAACAGGAGCTCATCTTCAAGTAATGAATTCCTATAAACTATGGTTTTTAAAACCTTAAAATATAATTAGAAGTGATAATTTCTAATTATTGTGGCTGGCTTTTCCCAGAGTCTCTAACAGCTTCTATGATAAATTGTTATGTGCAATATGTTATGTTAACAACCGAATTAGAACATTCTGACCATATGTCTATCACTGCAGGCAAAGTCTAGGAGGATGGTAAGAATATAATGACACAGGATAAGTTATCCTCATAATTACTTGGAAGTAGAAACTGATGGTTGACAGATAATAAATAAGATGTAAAATTATTGCTTACAATGTTTGAAGATTAATAAATGGGTACATCTGTGAAAATATGTGTAATACAGAAGAACAGAGCAAATAGCTTCAACTAAGAGAACAATATGTACTTTGCCAAAATTCTTAACATGAGATCAGATATAAAATGTATTAATTCAAACACCAGAGCTTCAAACCATAAATCTGAGTGAGGTTACACCTTTTTAAAACTGCAAATTGAGGTTAACAGATCAAAATCAATTAGGTCTGCTAATCTGTTCATGAAGGTGTAAATTCTTAATCAGAATTTATTACAAGACTGACAATGCAATTTTACAGCAGTACTTAAATCTTGATCAGACAATTCAACTTTCAGACGCCAGTTCATTTTTTTTCTTTTCCTTCTTCTTGAAGGAAATAAAAAGACCCTATTTTAATGTTAGTACCAAACAACAATTATAATATTAAGTGTATATACTACCTACAAAGTGTTACATATAAGATGTCATTTATATGTCAATTATATTTAGATGTGAATTATGTTACTCAGTGTCAATTAGGATTTTGGAATATCTTATGAGAGTTGCCAGTTACCATTTATATTGTCGGCATATTCTTTCATCTTGGAATGGACCACGTAGTAATTTCCCCCAAAATTTCTATTTTTGAAATCATCTCAATGGCGATCTCAATTTTCTATAATAAGGAGTACTTCAGAGTAGTGTAGTACCTTCTGAAATGCAGTCAGCTATGTTTTCACCACTGTCACTGGTGAAGAGGTTCTATCAGCCTCAAATTATTTAGCATAATGATTCGTCCCCTTAGATGTTCTGATAATCATGCAGTTATAATTGTCTTCAGAAAGTGACATGGAATACTTTCAATGGTTAGCTTTGGAGGTTAAAATTTTATGTTTTACTTTCAATCAATGGATGGAGTCTATTTTAAGTGAAAATAATTTATTCAGAGTGGGTATTGGTGAATACTATAAAGAATTCAAGTCTCATCTTGTATTGCCAATAAAGTTCTGTCATTGGCTTGCATGAAAGAACATACGCCTATGAGAGGAGAATGAACTCATGGAAAGTTAATTATATTAACATTTCTGAAAATTTAATCCTTAAAAATACCTTAGAAATTGGACATATGTGCTTTGTGTCTGATTTGGTGTATTTTGTTTAATCCTGGATAGAAACTTTGAAGTCAGTCTAATTGGGGTTCAAGTCTTTTTTTCTTTTAAAGTTCATTCAATAGTTTATCATTTGATTTAGTTACAATGAATGGTTTGCTTTTTAAGCATATCCCAACATACACACTCTATTACACTATTTTCTAAGTGTAGTAAAAATGGTTTTAATTTTCCTTGAATTTCTGCATCTTATTTCTATTTAAAAATATTTTTCTTTTTAGTTATTATACTTTAAGTTCTGGAGTACATATGCAGATCATGCAGCATTGTTACATAGATATACACTTGCCACGGTGGTTTGCTGCATCCATCCTTCCATCACCTACATTAGGTATTTCTCCTAATGTTATCCCTCCTCAATCCCCCCCATGCCCTTCGATCCTTCCCCTACCCTCCCATTGCAACAGGCCCCAGTGTGTGATGTTCCCCTCCCTGTGTCCATGTGTTCTCATTGTTCAATACTCACTTATAAGTGAGAACATGCAGTGTTTGGTTTTCTGTTCCTGTGTCAGATTGCTGAGAATGATGGTTTCCAGCTTCATCCATGTCCCTGCAAAGGACATGAACTCATCCATGTTTATGGCTGCATAGTATTCCATGCTGTATATGTGGCACATTTTCTTTATCCAGTCTATCACTGATGGGCATTTGAGGGGGGTTCAAGTCTTTTTTTTTTTTTGCTGTATATTATGTACTTACTTTGGTTAATTTACCTAAATACATAGAGTTTTGGTTGCTCTTATATAAAATGGGGATTTGAATAAGAAATAACTGATTTTAATTAACCAATTGTAAAGTATGTCAACCTGTTATCAAAAAGACATTTTATTTCCAGTGTAAATTGTCTATGCATTTAAAAATGATTAAACATATTGCACTTCTTTTGTACTTTGTATATGTTGTATCAGAGTGTTTCCCCAAGGCCCCCCTCCTATTAAATTACTATTTATTCTTCAGAACTCAGCCCGGTTGCTACTTCCTTAGGAAATTGTTCTTTAACCTCTAAATGAAATAATATCCCCCACTATAAGTATTCATATTGGCATGTACATTTCAGCATTTTTCAGACTTGAAATTATTCACTTATGCAATCATTTGTTTAATGCCTGCATCCTGTGCTCAAATGCCTGCCTCCTGTACTAAATTGCAAGTAAGTGTTCAATTTCTGTCTCTTTCCTTAGTGTTTTGTACACAACACACCACAGCACATTGTCTGGTAAATAGGAAATGCTCCAAATAAACAAGGAAACCAAAAATTTTCTTATGAGTAATGTTTGAGTGAATGATCTCTATCTTGCATTCATTAATTTTCTTTCCACCTACAGTCTAATAAAAGATCTAGAAAAATGTTTTTAAATTACATAATTTATTGTAAGATTTTATTGCATATTCCAGGCATTTCAGGATATTTTGCAATCAGAGGATCTTAGTATATTAGGTTAATATGTCAAAAATAAAATTTTCATGATAATCTGTCATACTTAAAATACGTATTCTATAATTAAATGTTCATTTTCGTTAACATATCTTCAAACACTTAATAAAAAGATATATTCTTAAAATAACAAAAAAAGTTTTAAAATGCCAAGAGAACACTTAATAAAAAAACGATAAAAGTTATTTGCATATTTTCTGGACTATAACAGTGAAACAGAAATTTTAAAATGTAACTATTAAAAACCAGGATGTAAATTATTATTGTCTACCCAGAAAATCTCATCCCGAATTTTCCACTGAAGCTGCATAACTTTAGTGAGCTTCAGAATTCTAGCCTGTATAGTTTGATAAATACATGGTTGTTTGAAACAAACATAACATTCTCATGAGATAAGCAACCTTAAAAACTACAATACATTTATGCTTAGTTATAGAATAATTACATATAAGGTAATTTTCTAGACTAAAGAAATTGGAAGGTTGATAAAATCTATTTTTGTTATTATGTTAAAGAATCTGCCTAATGTTGTGATTAGGCTATTTCCATTAAAATTTAATCCACTAATGTTAAGCAATTATGTAACATATTTTTAGTATTTGCCCTTCACTAAATTATTCTCCTTTCTCTTAAAGCAGCAACTGGCCCTCTGGTAATTCACGGGGTGTGGCTGTCTGTCCCCAGAGATTACAACATGCTTCAGAAAAATGCATCAAAATTCATCTCAGGTGTCTGCAATCCTGTATATGCTTTTCATCTTTAGTCATGATGTCATGCTTCAAAGGACAGCATAATAGGAATGTAGTTACTCCATGACAGCTAACAGCTCTGCTAAGAGAACCTTAGCCATAGAAAAACATAAAAAATCTTAACTCAGAGATGTGATCAAGTTAAGCTCTCTTCATACCCACCCTGAAACACAAAATACAGAGTCTGAGGTTACTGAGCTGTGAAGTAACAATGCTGTTGCAAGGTGATCATTCAGCTTTCTGTTATTTTCCAGGGAAATGCATGTTGCCAAATCTAGCGGACTGAATCACAGAGACAAGAGATGATATCTGGAACAAAATGTGTTCACATACAAAGCTAATTATTATGCTTTGGGTGTACATAAGGAAAACTACAATAATTAATTTTATTTTGTAAGACCAATTTAATTTAGATATTAAAATAACGTATGATAATACAAAATACAAAGCTCTCAAAGTACATCTTGAAAATATTTCACAAATTTGCAAATAACATTTTATCTATAATTTATTTTATAGAGATTAGACAATATTCTAGTTATTACAGCAAAGTATTTCATTTTCTTAATAAATGCCCTTTATGATGAATTTTACTCTCCATATAAATAAACACATTCTTGAAATAATCTGCCCATAAACGCGAAATTATAGCATAACCTATAACAACACTGTGAACATTTGTAAATTTGTATTTCATTAATTTACTGTTATGTTTATGGAAGCTGTGGAGCTCTTTGCTATGTACTTTACAAACGTATTAAACTCAAATGTTTACAGTCTTATTTATACTGAAAATTAAACTATATTTGTAGACAGTAAAATGTATTTTAACTTGTAGGTATACAGACACATGAAATATTTATTAAAATGAAAGAGATTTAGAGTCTGAATTTACTATAAAGACCGTTGAGTTAAGAAGAGTTTTTTGCGGATGAGTATATGAGGAAATGGAGAAAAGGTAATGCTCATAAGGTATTACCCTCCAGGTTTCTACTAATAAATCAGTATCTGAATATTGTTCTTGTGAATGCCAGCATTCTACACAAAAGTGAATTTTATTATAAAATCTTCATGAAAAGTACCTAGACTCAAGTCAATAAATCTAATACGGATGATTAGCTTAAATTATTTAAAAATATATTTTATTAGAAAGGCATTTTATCACTAGAAATTTAAATTTAATCTTATGAGATATGTGACAACCGTTTTCTTAGTCTAGACTGAAGGAAATTTCTTCATGGCAGAAGAAATAAATGCAAACAGACAAAAATAAAAACAAAAGCGAAAACCAAAAACACACCTTCCATATTAATTTGGAGAAGTTTATTTAGGATTTACATATTTGTTTTGTTAAAGATGAAACACTTCCAGGGAGAAACTGATTTGTATGCAACATGTAATTCATAAAATATATTTCTTATATAAATGTACGTGACATAATAAAATTCCACATTAGTCTTTATTTTCAACATTCGAATATAGTCATATGTAAAAAAAAATATGAGAAAATGTTTATAGCAGAATAAAATAAAAAGCATGGACTAAAAATACAATGTTAACTTCTTAAACTAGCCAAGCACACTGCAAAATAAATGTAATGCCAAGACTCAGAAAAGCTACAGTTACAAAAATAGAAGTTACCTTTTGAATGTAAACTTAAATAGACATGTAGGAAGTTATTTTTCATATTCTAAATTCTCTCTGATTGATTTTTGTTAGTGGTTGATGAAATAAGAAAAGTTTATACTAGATTAAAAACTTGTCATGTAGCTTTGCCATTCTTGAGCATCACTAATTAAAGCATCAGCTTCACTAGCAAACCCCAGTTGAGTACAATGAAATTCTTTTCTTTGTTATGAAATAATCAAAATATTTTTTAAAATTAAAGACTGACAGGAATGAAAGGCATATTTTCCAAAAATGCATAAATTAGGCAAGAAAGAAAATAATATTGAATTATAATCTTAATATTAAAGACCATTTTAATGATGAAACAATTTTAAACACAACCCTCAGTATGAAATATAATGTGCCAAAAACTCTATACTCATGATTTACTCAGTTTCCAATATAATGTAGTTTATAATTGATTTTTTCATATTGTTGTATCATCCATCTTTTATTTATCTAGCTAGTTAAAGAAGAATGAATCAAAAGTTGAAGATGTACTGGCACCTTAAGTTGTTGACTTCTTTTTTTCATTATACTTTAAGTTCTGGGGTACACGTACAGAATGTGCAGGTTTGTTAGGTATATGTGTGCCATGCCATGGTGGTTTGCTGCACCCATCAACCCATTATCTACATGAAGTATTTCTCCTAATTCTACCCCTTCCCTAGCCACCACCCCCTAACAGGCCATAGTGTGTGATGTTCTTGAGTCTGTGTGTCCTCATTGTGCAACTCCCACTTATGAGAGAGAGCACATGGTGTTTGGTTTTCTGTTCCTGTGTTAGTTTGCTGAGAATGGTGGTTTCTAGCTTCATCCACGTCCCTGAAAAGGACATGAACTCATCCTTGTTTATGGCTGCATAGTGTTCCATGATGTATATGTGCCATATTTTCTTTATCCAGTCTGTCATTGATGGGCATTTGGGTTGGTTCCAAGTCTGCTATTGTGAATAGTACTGCAATAAACATACATGTGCATGTGTCTTTATAGTAGAATGATTTATAAACCTTCAGGATTATACCCAGTAATGGGGTTGCTGTGTCAAATGGTATTTCTATCCTAGATCCTTCAGGAATCACCACACTGTCTTCCACAATAGTTGAACTAATTTACATTCCACAGACAGTGTAAAAGCATTTCTGTTTCCCCACATCCTCTTCAGTGTCTATTGTTTCCTGACTTTTTAATGATTGCCATTTTAACTGGTATGAGATGGCATTTAATTGTGGTTTTGATCTGCATTTCTTTAATGACCAGTGATGATAAGCACTTTTTCATTTGTTTGTTGGTTGCATAAATGTCTTCTTTTGAAAAGTGTCTGTTCATATCCTTCACCCATTTTTTGATGGGGATCTTTGTGTTTTTCTTGTAAATTTGTTTATGTTCTTTGTAGATTCTGGATGATTACAAAATAAGAAACAGTGTTTTTATGGGATGATTTGCTTCACTTTTGGAATATTGAATCTCAGTTATCAAATTTTAGAGTAAAGATCAATCAAAAAACTTTCAGTAATGAGGGAGAAATGAAATCATCAACATTACATTTGTATAGTTTATATATCATAATATCATGAATTATTTATAATACTTCATTTATATTGAAAAATATGCTTGATTTCCTTGACTTCAGAAAGCACATAAAGAAACTTTTAAAAATGAAATGAGAGAATAATATGACAGACAAGGAGATTTTTGTACACATACCACAGAACTAACAACTAATGTTGTCCAACTCTGAAACAGATAACTCCTTGTGATAATGACATTCTACTTATAGATAAAAACATTAAGAATCTGACAATTTGTTCAATGAAGATTAAGGAGGAATTCATGTACTGAAGGTATTTTGTGCTGATGTGATATTATAATTATATGTAATTACATTATGCAATTTTAATATTTAATATTCACAAAAATATCAGATATGAGCTTATGTATCAATAACATGACATACGATTTTTAAACATCAATTTCAAAAACAGATCATGAGAGAATTGTGGAAATGGGGAATGGGATGTTTACACAAATAATAATCTTTGAAAGTTATGAACCATAATGTTAAAATAAATACCTGTAAATAAACTACAAAGTTTACAAAGTAGAATGTTTGCACTACAGATAAAGCACATACTCCCTCTGTATGAAAAATAAACTTGATCTTCATTTTGATACTACATTTTTTATCTCGGTTGTGCTCTGACTACTCTTAGATCAGTTTGGAAAGTCTCCTGCCCAAGGCACTACACTTAGAGAATCCTTCATTATCACAATTATTAAAGCTATATGTTATTTAACACTCAGTGCCTTTCTCTCTCAGGTCACAGTCCTCAGAGTTGGTAAAGTAAGGCCCATAACTGAAAAGCCGCTCTTGTGACTAACCCTGCTCCAGTCCCAGGAAATCACTTCATCATGTCTCTTAAGACAAAAAGGGGAAAAAAAAAAACGCTTGCTCTGAATGTCATGTACTAGCCTTACATGAAACACAGATGTCACTTCTGAGGACAGGGAGGACTTGAATGGTTGAAACAATTGGTTAAGGGAAAACCTAAGTAAATCAATGTGTCAAATACCATAATTCGTACAGGTTTTTCCATCAATATCATTTTCCATGTGCTAAACCTTCCATTATCTCCTTGTTTTGGGGCATACTTGTGTCCATATTATGCAGGAATTAGTGTTGAATTCACCACAGATGCACATTTTGCAATATTAAACAATTCATGTTAATCTTTTTTTTGTAGATAGAATTAAAGTCAGAGAAATCTGCATACACACAGAGATTCATATAGAAATAACATGAATGTTTGATACTGATTATTCATATTAGTAGAGGTATCTATATATTGTTTTAAGATATGATAACATTTTTAACTGAACTATAGTTCCTCAAATAATTTGTCTTGCTCAACAGTTCTCTTTTGTGGTTTTGCAAATCAGAAGCTGAACATTGTACTTATTTTATTGTCCATCTCTCTTAACTTCTGTTTTTCACTATACATCTTCTTATCTTTCTGAGCTAAATTCTAGAAAACTTCTTTACTTTTGTATTCCATCTCAGCAATTCTTCTGTGTTCACTAACATGCTATGAAACACATCTATTAAGTTAACATTAGTAATACTTTGTTTTTTGCATTTCTAGAAGTACTTAATGATATTCTTGAAATAGGCATTCTTCTTTTTGTGCTCTTTTATCCCCCAGTTATTATTTTTCTTTATTAATAAAATATGACATGTGGATATCTGTATCTGTCAAATCCAAGAACTGATTTCATTGGTACTCTATTGTTTTTCCATTTCTCTATTGATTTACTCATGATGTGGTGGGTTTATTTTGTGTGTATAACTAACTTAAAAAATAATTTTCTGTGTGGTAGGCTCTTAATTGCTGCCTCGACTTCCGACCTTGTTATTGGTCTATTCATAGTTTCGGCTTCCTCCTGGTTTAGGGTTGAAAGGACACAGGTGTCTAGGAATTTATCCATTTCTTCCAGGTTTACTAGTTGTGTGCATAGAGTTGTTTGTAATATTCTCTGATGATGGTTTGAATTTCTGTGGAATCTGTGGTGATTTCCCCTTTATCGTTTTTTATTGCATCTGTTTGGTTGTTCTCTCGTTTCTTTTTTATCAGTCTGGCTAGTGGTCTGTCTATTTTGTTGATCTTTTCAAAAAACCAGCTCTTGGATTTATTGATGT
>CM052650.1:29935328-29975245 GCA_028533165.1 Leontopithecus rosalia | reverse complement strand
TAATTAGGTTTCTGAGTGGATGCCCAGTTTATTGATTCCCAGTGCTGGAATCCGAGCAACCCACTGCGCCGGCCAAAACAGCAGTAATAAGGCTGATGGTGCTCCTCTGCCTGGGAATCTCCGGTCTGGCTTCCTTATTGAGTCCGTAACAAGCGGCTCTGCCTTCCCGGAGCTCCAAGCATTAGTCAGTAGGGGAACCAAGCCCGTCCACTCTACACGACAAGCTGCCGCACCGAGACGCCAGCAAAACTGCTGCGCTGGCCACAAGAGTCACACTGGCGACCCGTGGGGCCCCTCCACTGGGAATCTTCTGGTCCGTGAGTGACGAAAATTCGCCCGAAAGTGTGGCGTCCTCTCGTTCTCTGGGCTTTCACCGGGAGCTACAATCCCGAGCTGTCAGCGATCAGCCATCTTGGATCTCTATTTCAATATTTCAGTGTTTTCTTTAGTTTTAGTGCTGATGTCAGATAAATGTTCATGTCATAGAAAACAAAACAACAACAACAAAAAAAACAAAAAGCAGTCTGGAATTACTGGAACTCTCCTGCTATCATTATCCAATGTTAATTTGTTTTCTGGCACTGCTTCTTCTATATCTTCTTCCTTATCAATGGGCACTAGGTAGAGGGTACTAATTTCCAAGTCGTCTTCTGTTAATTACATTGGTGTGATGTGTATTAGCTCTTGAATTTTCCCAAGATTCATATCTTGAAACCCTTCACCCCCACTGCTTTTACATGTCCACAGTCTCTTTCATGATTTGTTTGATGGTTCTGTCAAAACTCTGTGAGGTCATGCACAACAACTGTACACAATTTTCAGCAAGAATTTAGTTTTTCAGACTTGACAGCTTTTATGGCTTTTTCTGTAACAGCGATGATGCCTTCAATGGTATAATTCTTCTAGGCTTTTACATTTTTTCTTTCAAGGTTCTCCTCCTTAGCATTGACCACCCTTTCCATAAAGTACCATGTGTAATAAGTCTTAATGTCCTTCCTTAAGACACTCTGATTTAAAGGCTGGATTGCAGATGTTCTGTTTGAGGGCACTTTGACACCTTAGATGTTGAACTCATGGGGTCCAGTGGGCCAAGGGCATGGTCCAGTATTAAAAGAACTTTAAAGGGCAATCTCTTACTGGTAAGGTACTTCCCTATTTCAGAGAAAAAGAATCAATATTGCCAATTTGGTTTGTTTATATTTGATTTATTTTCATCTAATTAATTAGCAACATACTTCTCCCAAATTTGTAGTTCTGTATATCCATCACTAACTTTGGATTTTGAAGTCTTCTCACTAAAGTAGATCTTTGATTTAGTCACAAGATATCAGGCATATTACCCAGGTACGCCATATGGAATAAGTCCCTTATTGCAGTAGAGTGAATTTAGCATTCCTACCCTTTTCACATATCATTAAACTTCACAGCAAATTTTACCAGTATATTCAAGATGTTTAAAAAGTGATTTCTAATTAACTTGAAGTTTTGGCACAGTTAAGTTAAATATACAGACATTTCAAAATTTTTATTGAACAGACAACTAATATATACACTTTGACTTACCTAATTCTTATTTCAAAATAAATTCCTTTTGGTTATTCACTTTGATATTCATTGCTCAATTTTACCTAGTAAAAGATATCTGTTTACCAGAAATATATGAGAGTATTATTCTTTTGCAACATTTCAAAAAAGCTCGAAAAGAAAGTGTAATACACTGTTTTTGGGTGAAGGATACTATAAATGTCTTTTAGGTTCAGTTGGTTTATAGGGCTGCTTAAGTCTTCTTTCTTTGATATTTTGCCTAGGTCTACACATTATTTAAATTAGATTATTAAAGTTTTCAACTATTATTGTTGAAGACTGTTCGTCTCTTCATTTCTGTCAGTTTCATTTAGTTCATATATTTGCTTCAGATATTTGAGAACTCTCAAAGTATATGTTATATTAATCTTCTTACTTAACTATGTTAATTTCTCTTTATTTGTTCCTGTGGATTTCAGTGGTCATCTAGTATAATAGCATTAGTCCAATACAGATTTTCTCCCAATTCTTTTTTTGTACTGTTACTGTCAAATATTACATAGTAGCATTTTATAGGCTTAATAATACAACTATAATCATTGTTTCTCCATTTTTTTCAATCAGGAAGGTAAGAAAGGAGAAGACATTGGCATTAGTGCCTTTTATAATTACATAATCACCTCCACTGATATAATTCTTTTAGATGAATTTGAACTACTGTCTGTAAACATTTGCTTTTAGTCTGAAGCATTACTTTGGTATTTCTTATAATCCATAACTACTATCTTAGTTATGCATTTTCTTAGTTTTTGTTTAACTGAGGATGAATATTTTGCCTTAGTTTTTACAGGATAGGTTTTTTGGGTATAAGAATCTTCATTGACAGTTTACTTTTTTTCTTCAGTACTCAGAACATGTCATCCCATAGCTGCCTTGTTTTTATCCTCCTAAAATGTCAACGTTTATTATATTGGAGTTCTCTGAATATGATTAGTCATTTTTCTCTTTTGCTTTCAAATTTTCTGTTTGTGTTTGCTTTCATCAGTTTTTACTATGATGGATCTAGTTTTTGATATTTTTGTGCTTGTCTTACTTGGATGTCCTTAAGCTGGGGAAAATTTTTACCAATTATTTCTTACTTTCTTTCTCCTCTCCTGGTGTTCCTTTTAAGCATATATTGGTGCAATTAATAATATCCATGTTTCTCAGAGATGCTGTTCATTTTTCTTCATTTTTTCTCTCTGTTGTTTAATATGCATAATATCTTACTAATTTTTCTCTTTTGCTTTCACTTTGAGTCTATTGTTAATCTGCTCTTGTCACTTTTTTCACTGAAGTTATTTATTGTACTTTTTGTACAGTAATTTGTACAGAATTTTCATTTAGATTTTTAAAGTAATATGTATTTCTTATTGATATTTCCTTGTTGATAAAACATTGTCATCATATCTTAATTTCTTACTTTAAGTATGATTTTCCTTCGTTCTTTAAGCTAATTTACAATTGTATCCTTCGAAGTCTTTGTTTAATCTGACACCTTGACCCTCTTGTAGGCAGTTTCTATTGGCTGTTTTATTTCTTCACATGTGTAGATTATGCTTTGCTGTCTCTTTGCTTGTCATACTTTTTGTTTGTTTAAAACTAGATATTTTATGTAACGTAACAATTTTGGATACTGATTTTCTCAGGACTTGTTATTCCTTGGTTATTTATTTGGTGAATAATTTGTCTGAACTATTTTGGTGGATTCTACTGTCTCCAGAACATGAAGGATCTAATATAACATAAAGTAAATAGCATAAAGTAAAATAAGAGCGTATTTGATCACTATAGATGTATGGGAATGAAAATTTTAGTGAAAGAATTGGAGAAAGAGAAATTTGCTAGATTTGATGAAAAACTATTTTTATTTCCTCAGTAAATGTTCCTATTCTTATGAAATATGCATTTTAATGAGAGGTGAAAACATAAAGTAACTGCTGAATAAATACATATTTTATGTTTTTAATGTTATAATATTACAGACTTTGTGGAGATATGTGGTGAAGGAAAATTAAATGAGTAATTATCAGTTTGTGATTGGGCAATGATAGTTATGTTGTAGACAGCAGGATAAGGGAAAGAGTCTCTGGAAGATTCTATTTGAGCAAAGATGTAGATATCCTGTGTAAAAAGATGTGGAAGTTGTGAGGGAATGTGTTCTAGGCAATAGGAGAAGAAAGTGTAATATTCCTAAGGAAGAAAATTTCTGGAAGAATTTAGACTGTTCTAAGTGCCGCAAAACATTCATTGTAGTGTGAAAAGAGTAAGGGGAAGTTGCTAAAAGATTAGACAGCATAAAGGGAGTGTAAAAGTGTCTGAGTGTTACTGTGATGTCATGTGCAAGCCATTGGTATGTTATGAACAGGGGTCTGACACCATCTGAATAATAGGGATGATTCCACAAACATCTTGGACCATTACACATCGCTTTGAATTCTGAGAGAAATACAACATTGATAAAGAGCAAGGAAGGTGACAAAGAAAACAACACGTGGCAGTGGCTCAAGCCTGTAATCCCAGCACTTTGGGAGGCCGGGGTGGGTGGATCATGAGGTCAAGAGATTGAGACCATCCCGGTCAACATTGTGAAACCCCGTCTCTACTAAAAATACAAAAAATTAGCTGGGCATGGTGGTGAGTGCCTGTAATCCCAGCTACTCAGGAGGCTGAGGCAGGAGAATTGCCTGAACCCAGGAGGCGGAGGTTGTGGTGAGCCGAGATCGTGCCATTGCACTCCAGCCTGGGTAACAAGAGGGAAACTCCGTCTCAAAAAAAAAGAAAGAAAAGAAAAGAAAAAAGCAGTAACAACACGTGGAATAGACACTGTCAGAAAAAAATAGTACTTCTACTCAGCAAACTCTTGAAGGAATAAGACATATTTGATTTTTCAGTTTTTCTGCTATAACACTTTCTTCTTCTTTCCTATGTATTACCTGTTTTCCTCCTTCTGTTGTTATTTATGAGCATACTTAATTTCTGCCACTAACTTATGGTTGTTATTTCAATCTTTATTAACATTTTCCTTTACATGATTAGAAATACACAGACACACAAAAAAGAACACAGATGACTAGGCCCTTTCCTAAACATCTTTCCTACTTCTCTTCACAGCCCTGCCAGTCCTCATTCTGTACCATAAAAATCTCTCCAACTTAAAATATATATGGCAATCTCTTGAACATAAACAGTGGTGGATGTAAATTTCCATCCACTTTGAAATACACTATTTGCTTGCTATTTTTAATACCATACATAATGTATTCTAGAAGTTTTATGAAGAATTATTCCCAGAAAATATTAGAGGTCATAGTGCAAAAACAATAGCAAACAGATAAACAAATTAAAACTCACAACCGTAGGACCTGACATTTTAAAGAGAGAGCACTTTCCTCACATGAAAGTTCAATCTTATTCTGTGGTTGAGTTTTAAAATGCTCAATAAATAGACTTTTCTTCAGTCTAACCAATATTAAAAGAGTGAAACCAGTTTGTTTTGCACTGTGTGAAATAAATATTTAATTTTTATTGTATAATATGTCTTAAAGATATAGTAAGACAAAATAAAAAATCCACATAGTGGAAATAGAATTATGAAAGCATAACATTTCATTAATGGTGAGCGCCCACTCTTCCTTACTCTCAACTGCATTCTACAGCCAACTTATTAAGGTCACAAAGTAAAATTTAAAAGGTAAGCCCCAACAGTGAAAAATGTGTATTGAGTCAAATGTTCCCTGGAGAGTAGAGGTTTAGCAAATTTTGAAAATGTATTAACACACTTAAGTTGTGGACAATGAACTACTGCTACAGAGTTGTACTTTGACCTCAATACAGCTCAGTATGCTCCAGAAAGGTCTAATTTACCTTCAGAAAAGAATTAAGTTGTTGGTGTCTTAGGTTTATTATATATTGTTTTCAATATGAAATTGGTAATTTTCACAAATATAAAAAATACAGTTAATTTTATTTTATAAATATTCAGTAAGTTAAGAAATTTACTCAAAAAATACCATTCATAAAGCCCATTTCAATTGCTTGTAATCACTATAGCATATTTTTCCTAGTAGAGCTGCTTAATAGTAGCTAATTGTGGGACTAAGTGAAATGAAAAAGCTTATTATAGCTTTTGGATTGTTTAGTATCTGGCTTTTAAGAATAAATATATGCATTTAGGCCTTCATACAAAAATATGTCTTGAAATTTCAGGAAATTTATAGACTTTCTGAAGCACATGAAAGGGCTCCTATGATCTGTGGACTGGGTTTGAGTGAGATCTGAAAGAGAGAGATCAGAAAACATAATTGCAGATTCTTTCAGGCTATCCTTTTGCATCAACTCAGCAGGTTTAATGGAGGGATGCCATCATAAATAACACCACCAAGCTTGTTACTGACTGGAGTAGCTAATATTTAAGTTTGCATGGAGCCAACTATTGGAAGTAACATATAAACTAAGTTGGTTTTATAATCACATTTTTAAAGAAAGTGAAAGTGAGGCTCAAAGCACTGAAGTTGCTTATTTGCATTACACAGCTGAGGAAGCAAACGTTGAGTCTAAAGCCCGCTAATCTGCTTCAGAGCCCTTGGTTTGAGCTATTATCTTGATAGGAATTATATATTAAGCATATTCTTCCCTTCTCCTGAAGACAATTGCTCTCAATTTTCTTTAGTATCCCTTCATAAAATTTTTTATTACTTAAAAGGTTTGTAGAAAAAATATTAAGTACTTAAAATCTAAATTATGAACTATAAGTACCATTTGTAGATCTAGGTCTTTATAATTGGTTCAAATTATCTGATGAATCTTCCTGGTTTTTTACCTTATTTAATGATTATTTTCTAGAACTAACAGTACATTTTCTTTATGAAAGTAAATTTTTATAGCTTTATGAGAATGTCTGTAACCAGGATGAAGACTTCTGAGTTATAAAAACTGAAGGGAAAACAAATGAAAATAACACATTGTCTTTCCAGCCACCAGGAGAGGGTTGGGTAGGGGATAGAGGAATGCAATCACTTCATTAATTGAATGAAGGAATGATAGAGAAATGCAATCACACATTCCCAGGCACTTTCTGCTTTGTTGGAAATCACTGGTCTTTAACCCTTGCCATATTGCTATTCTGAAATCATATACTGTATTATAAACTAGAAGGTATAGACTTGCATATCCTGCACCCACATTCTCCCTTTTCCATAGGTTTAACATCAATGTGAAGTGTCCATGTTATTACATGATCTTATATATAGAATTTAATTATACAAGTGCAGTAAATGAGACATAAATTTGATCTTTCAATCATAACTTTTGTAAATGACTCCATTTTCAGGGCTGTTGGGAATGCTCCAGGGCCACATTATTATATGTCTTTTTTTTTTTGTCCATAGTTGTTAGCACAGAGTTGTGGTATGTTTGAACATGTGTTGGGAAATCCCTGACACATTCCCCCGTCTCAGTAGGGATTTTATAGTCCTGATGACTGACACCAAGTGCAAGTTCCAGAAAAGAACATGAAACTTGGGACAAGTCACTCAATTTGTTTATAGCCCTAGCAACATTGTGAGGTTTATGGTGGGTAGGTAAAATCATTAAGTGAAGCATGACCCTTGGTAGAAATTTGAAAGGAAGCACAGGTTTTCTCAAGATAACTATATTAGAACATTATGGAACCTTAGAACCACCAGTTGCCATATTCAACAAAGCACAGAGCAGCCTACCCGATTAGGAAGACAACAGGCAGATTAGCAGAATACAAACTGGTGGAGAGGTATACAGAGATTTCCAAAATCTAACTCCTAGATTCAATCTTGATTATGCTTTATATATCTCTACTAATTCCCTATGTATTATAGGCAATCAATTCCTTTTTGTTTGGTTTAAGCAAATTTGAAAAGTTACTGTTCCATCACATGAACGTAATTCAAATTATTACAGAGACTGCTTGACACTTTAAGAGCTCTTAGAAAGAGAGGACAGAGGTAGGTTGAACTAAGGCATCTTCTGATGACTGAAACTGAAAGCAAGTCAGTCAATGTAGAAAGGGTAACTGCCAACTTGGAACTGTTTACGAAAATGAGATGATGATTTTTTTTCCCATGACCCAATTATTCAATCAATCACTGAAATCCATGAGTTAAAAAGGCTTTTTTCTTAAGACAGATAAGGAAGTGGTAGTAGTTAGAAAATTTGAAAAACGTTTTACTCTAGAGACACAACATGGGTTCCTGAGCATGCTAAGTATCAAATAATGGTAATGTGTGCAGTTAAAATATCATCATTATGTTCTTTATATTGTTCTTGTAATACCAAAGGGTGCATAGATACATAGAAAGGGAATTCCAGTAATAATAATATTTTTATAATATGGAATTTTTAATATTTCCCAGAAGTATTTGAATGATTTAATTAGAAAAGGGTAGGTGAAGAGATAGATGCATTCTGCCTTACACTGTCACCTGGTAACTGTAAAGAAAGAATTGCAAGATACTCTTTCTTCATACAAGCTACAGTCAGTGAGAATCATGAGGCCTCCCAATGGCTATTCCTCATGACTCTGTGAACCATACACACTGAAACATACATAATAATAAATAGCAAAGCCTTAAAATGTATAAATATTTAATTTTAGAAGTAGTTTTTCTTGGGCAGGGCATGATGGCTCACACCTGTAATCCCAGCACTTTGGGAGGCTGAAGCACATAGATCACTTGAAGTCAGGAGTTTGAGACCAACCTGACCAACACGGTGAAACCCATCTCTACTAAAAATACAAAATTAGCTGGGTGTGGTGGCATATGTCTATACATAGTCCCAGCTACTTGGGAGGCTGAGGCAGAAGAACTTGAACCAGAGAGGCAGAGGTTGCAGTGAGCCGAGATTATGGCATCGCACTCCAGCCTGGGCAACAAGAGCAAAACTCCAACTCAAAAAATACAAAATAAAATAAAATAAAAAGCAATCGTTTTTCTTATTTATTTTCTTTGTTATCTATTCACAAAATTCTATGTTATCACTAAAAAATGAATACAAATATGTTAACAACACAATGTAGTATTGGTGCCCTTATAATTAGTTTGAATTATCTGATACATCTTCCTGAATGGAGGTGAAAATAAACTGGTTATTCTAGCAACATTACATTCAAGAAATAAGAATGTGCATACCTACATATATTTCAATAGCATCAATGCTGAAGCAAATCAACTGATTTATTTGGAAAATATGATTATGTACGTCTTACCCTGCAGACAAAGTGATCAAACATTGCTGAATTTGGACACACTTTTTTTTAACCTACATCATGTTGACTTACATTTTGTCGTTAACTCAAAATATTCCAGATTAGTTTTCTGTTATTCTTCTCATGTTGAAACGTTAAAGTTTCAGCAAAACTGGCTTTCACTTCTATAGTATCTGCCTAGCAGAAATTAAGTAGTTAATAATAACATTAGAAAGGATATAATCTCAGGACTGTCAGCACCTCAGCTGAGCTGTAAATAAGAGAAAGTTCATGCTAAGTTGCTGAGTTGCCAGGTGTCAGAGGGACTGAGTAAAGAAACAAGCCAAAAATGGAAGAGTTAAGCTTCTTAATCCCTTACTGCAGTGGTGTGAGCCAGCGGCTAAAATCTGAGAATATGCTGACTCTACCTGTGCCGTTTTCCCTGATAGAAAGATGTGTCAGTCAGGGGTCAGCACAGATATTGGGGTTATCTCACCGTCGAGGAAGCCCCCAGAACAAAATACTCCAGCAGTTTTCTGGACCGTAGGGTTGTTGTGAGGGCTTGGAGGAAATCTTGAGAGGCAACTCTGTACAAGGCCTCAGAAAAAGTGACCTAGGAATGCAGACTCAGGGACTAGAACACAAATATGTGAAACAGCAGGACAGGCCAGAGGGGTCTGATTCTTTGACAGCAGCTTCTTTTAGAGACTGTGATGTCCTGGCTGTCCACAGAGAGTCTGATGTGAGCATGGCAGTTTGTCCACTTGAGGCATTCCATGTAAAGCCTTTGTCAGGTCTGTGGGCAAGCCAGAAGTTTACACTTAGATTTTTAACCAGTAGCTGGATTCCTCAAGACACTGGTCTTAGTACATTTAGGGAAGGTATAAATAATCATAATTTGTATCTAGCACAGTTCCTGGCACTTAGCATAGTTACCTGATGGATATTTCTTACAAAATATTGTATTTTTAATGAAACATTAAATTTTTTTGGTGCATGTGTGACTTAAAGAACATTGACCCAAGAGTATGTTTATGGCAAAATATAGTAAGATGGTAAAAACCGGAAATTAGTTTTTAAGTTTGCCATTAGAGAATGCTGTTATTCTCCTTTGCAATTTAACTAAATAATAGTTATAGTTTATACAAGCTACAATTTTTTACTCTATAATTAAAAGTTGTTCTTTCTGAGTTGTGAATACCAAGTTAGAGGTAAATCAGTATATTTGGATGCTTAACAAGTAGTTTTAATATTAACAAGTACTATTCAATCTTAATTCAATGCCAAAAAATCACCAGGAACAGAAGAACAAAATCTCTTCTACAGTTTGGTACTGGATAACATAAAACTAACTTATTTGATATTTTCCAGACCTTTCTTTTATTCAAATTTTCATCTTTCTTTTGTTAAACCACTGACTCTGTAGACATTGTCTACTTTAATAATTTGTGGTAATTACCCTATCATTAAGAGTTTATTATTTTATGTCTCCGGTTCCTAGAAATGGGAAATGGCACACAAAAAGGAGAAAATTGAGAAGAATATGGGCAGAGTTAAGAGAAAACAACAGAAGATTATGCAATACTCTATGGCTAGCTTTAGCCGAGGACCACTATTGAAGTTAAGAGGAGGGAGTAAAAGTAGAAAACTTCTGTAAATACACAAAGAGCAGGGGCTACCTGATAGGAGCTGCAGCATTTACTAGAGTGATTCAGCCTAATATTTGCTACCTGTCAAAGAGAGGCCTGAGGAAAACAATGCCTTGACCTCTCTGGTATTCTCCACTCTCCTCAGTCCCTAATATCTTAGTGATGCCCCCTTCTTTCACCATTTGGCCATCAAGGAGGGTCTGGGAAAATATTTTTTGAATGGCATAACAGCTGCAATTGTACCTTCTATAACTGACGTGGAGCCTACATTGACATCCATAGATCTCTTTTACAACTCCTTGCATATTCATTTATATGAAACACCTTTCGGTGTGGATATCGGGTGGATATTTTTCTGTTAAGAAAAACAAATGCTTTATTCCTTCAGGATCTGAGTCCTTGGGGCTACTGTATTCAGGACGTTAAAGCAGCTTTATATTGATGAGTATTGTGCATGGATAACTAAGGGATGCCCCAATGAATTCACTGGGGTCCACACAAACACCTTTTGCTCCCATTGTGTAACAATACCAAATTTTCCCTTGATAAGCAGAATAAATCAGACTATTAGTATAGTATCTCCCTCCCTTGTTTGCTGCTTTCTCAGCATTAAAAGACCAAAATGGCCAGAAGTAATTTCAGCTTTCATATTTATGAAATTGTTTGTGTATCTCTTGGTCGAAACATTTCTCTCTTGGGATCTATGATCTCCAAACACACTGAACTCAGGGTCATGGGCAAAGGAAATAAAATCTCTTCTGTAGTCATTGCATACAATTATGGGAGGGATGTCTCACAACTTTACCAAGGTCCTGAGTGTTTTATTACTGGCTATGGGGATAAAGCCTTATATTTTGGCTGCTGCTTTTAGATATACAGCACCTACTGCAGAAATTCACTGCAATCTCTTAAAGTGGTATTTCCCATGATTGAGTATTCAACCATTTTATGAAACCAACTAATTCTGGGAGATGGAAGAAATTATACACTAGTGATTTCATGGAATTTATTCTTCTGCAAGTTCTCAACTAATGGTGCTGGTCAGAGAAAACATATTTATTCCTGGAATATGAATCTGACTTTGAAAAGAGAAATTTTTCCCCTCTCCATAATGAAAAGTGTGGGGTTTAATACACTGGCTACCTACTAACAGTTTCTTCTTATGCCATACTAAGGGTCCGGGTTAACCTCTGGTTTTGGCACATAGCCTGTTTGGTAGTGAAATTAGCCAGATTATCCTTGAGTGTTTTTTAATTTTAATTTTGAAGACTTCATATTTTTGGAACAGTTTTAGGTTCACAGTAATCATGCAAAAGGAACAGAGCCAATCCATTAGCCCTGCTACAAATGCATAGCTTCACTCATTATCAACTTTCCCATCAGAGTATATATTTGTTACAATTGATAAACCAACATTGACACATCTTTATTCTCCAGAACCTATATTTTATAGTGGGGTTCACTCTTGGCATTGTATATTTTATGGGTTTAGACAAATGTATAATGACATGTATCTATCATTATAGCATAAAAATTGTTTTCACTACTTTAAAAATTCTTGTGCTTCTCCTCTTATCCTCCTTTTCCACCTAGTATCTGACAACCACTATTTTATTTTGTTTCCTAAGTTCTACCTTTTCTAAATGTCTATATTTAAAATTTTATATCATATACCCTTTCAGATTGGCTTCTTTCACTTATGAATATGCATTTCAGGATCCTCACTGTCTTATCATGGCTTGATAGCTTATTACTTTTTACTGCTATATAATATTCTATTGCCTAGACCTATACAGTTTATTTTTCCATTCACCTACCGAAGAACATCTTAGTTGCTTCTGCATTTTTGCTGGTGCATGTGCAGGGTTTTGTGTGGCCATAAAATTTCAACCATTTTGGTTAAATACTAAGAAGTTTAATTGTTGAATCATACGGTTAGTGCATTTTTAGTTTTGTAAGAAGCTACCAAATTGCTTTAAAAAGTGACTATACCACTATGCATTCCCACCAGCAAAAATTGAGAGTTTTTGTTGGTTTACATTCTCACTAGCATTTGGTGTTGTCAATGTTCTGGATCTGGGCCAGAAATAAGATGCTATTACATACTGATAGGTGCGAAGTGTTCATGGTTCATACCAATAGGTATGTAATAGCATTACACTGTTATTTTAATTTTAATTTTCCTGATGGCTTAGGATATGAAGCATCTTTCTATTTGCTAATTTACCATCAGTATACCTTTCCAGTGAGATAAAATTTACTGTTTTTGAGTGGATCCTTAGTCTCCTTCTCTGACACCATGAACAAATTGTGCATGAAGTCATTAAGCAAGCACAGAGATGGCTAGACAGAGCTTCTAACTGACATCTGAAAGGGTGTATTCAACTGATTATTTTGTGCCTCTTTGGGGTGATAGCTTCTAGAGAGCATTTGAGAACTATATAAATATCTTCACACTCTTACCTACTCTATCCACTCGCACTTATTTTTCATTCTTTTTCCTTTCTGAGCCCCAGTGTCCCAGTCAACCAGGTATACATGGCCCATGAATCCGTAGAACTGAAGCTCAGTCTCCTGTTCTCATTACACAGGTGGACACACACACACACACACACACACACACACACACAGAGGCACACAAAAATCCATACACACCACCAGGCCATTTGTCCACTAGGAAAATTTACCCTCAATAAAAGATCTAATCACAATATACAAATTCTGATGGGATATAGATCAATTAATAATTAAAGTGAAGTTTATTGTCTTAAATAACTACTTTATCAAGAATAAAGACATAATAAACTAGCATCCAACATAAAAAAAACTTCAAAAACAGCAAAAGAAACACAAAGGGAAAATAATAAGTAGAAAAGTCAACAAAGTATAATTATTGGAAATGTTTGCAGATGATACATTGACTGTCTATAAGATGAAAGTGAATCCAATTAATAAACTATAGATTCAATGGGATGAAAAGGTAATTACACTTAGTAAAAAGTAAATACACATGAGTATATAAGTACACTTGCACACATACAAAATATTCTCAGAAGGCAACAAAGGTCTTTTATATGCCAACAATTTAGTAGGTTGTATTAAAGGCATGACATTTGATGTTAGAAAGCCTGGATTCATTCATAGCACGACCACTGTGTTATTTAATTATAAAGAAAAATAATTTAAACGTAGTACAAATTCTTCAAAGAATTAAGCTCGATTTATTTCTTCAATATTGTTAAAAAAAAGAAAAGAAAAGAACCAGAAAATAATTTGAATAATTTCTATGTGGAAATAATTAAAATTAGATTTAAAATTTTAAATTAGGGAATATGTAGAGCCCTAAGATGACCGGTAACACAAAATCAGATGAATCTAGGTACTAAAAAAATAGTGGAAATATACATCAAAGGCACATTGGTGTAGAATTTTATATTTTCTGTGTTTTTAAAATTTTCCTCAACGAATCTGAGATGGTTTAATCAAAGGCATAGCAGAATATGTGAAGACATCTAAAAGAAATCTGCTAGTTGTACCCAAAAATTGTCATCTGGAGTAAACATATTAGATAAGATGCCTGTATTTATTAACAAAAACCAAAAATGAAAGCATTAAACTTTATATTCAAGAATTTAAAAAAGACAAAAGAGCCTAATATATATGTACAAAGATTTGTTTATGCACAACTTAGTTTCTACTTTAGAGTACTATATAGTTTATATAGCATACATTTTGGAGTAATATGAAAGCCCAACTAGAGCTAATTTTTTATTTAGGTATTTATAAACATAAACATATGGTAGAATACTAAGAATACATTGCAAATAATGGTATCAAACAAGTAATAGGATCTACTGAAAGGTTGATACTGTAGTATTACATGAACACTGATCTATAATATAAACAAAATATTATAAACATATATTCTCTCTGTGTATGTACGTGTGCTGAAGTAGTTAGAAATCTACCACATTTTGTTAATTTTTTTATAGTGAGGATGCTTATTGCTAATAACATTACAATCATTTTGCAGATATAAATTTTCATCATTGTATATAATATTTTATGGCAAAATAACTGAATAGTGGCAAAACAACTTTGGTTATGCCAACCAATAAAATGTTCAATGCAATGGATGTCCATATCATGACTGGAGAATGTACACAGCATGTGCATGGCAATTTATTACTGAAAAAGCATTAGATTTCCAATAGGAATAAAAGCAATGTAGGTGACAAACGAATTTTTTTTTTAATTAAAAAACAGGCATTGAAGACAGATAGCAGGTTTTACCAAAGAATTGCTCCTACCTTATACCTCAAAGTAAAATGGGACATTTGACCGGTAACTGGACTGAGCTACAATATAATATAGATTATATAAAGTTGTAGAATTATAAACTAGAAAGGAACTTCTGTAACCAACAAAAAAGACTGCATGGTTTTCTAAACAAGAAATATGAAACTTCACATATAAACTAACGTTTCTGTAAATTGAAATCTAACCTTGTAAAAGGCGGTAAACTGAAGAAAGCAGTATTATTTGAAAATGTAGACTTTGTGGATAAATGAAGCCTAGAAAGATTAACACCAAGTAACAGTTAATATGAGTTTGTACTCATTGAGCATCAGTCACAATCCCAAACATCGTATACTAACTTATTCATTCTTCACAATTACTCTAATAGTTAAGTGCTATTTTTCCTCTAATTACACAATGGAGGAAAAGGAAGCACAAATGAGAAATTTTCTCATATTTTCAGGTAGTAAATGTAAAACCAGTATTTCAGCCTACTCTATCTGACTCCAGAGTCCATGTTTCTACAGTGCTTTTTTTATGTAAGTACACATTTTTGCAATAAATTAAAATGTATGAACACATTAAGAATATAATATCATATTTATTAACATAGATGCAATATATCTTTTACAGCTCATAATTGTGTAATTTGGATTTGATTTGAATTCTCCTTATGTGAAAATCAAAAGGGACCCAGAATATTTCTGTGTAAAATCTAGTCATTAAAATTTACACCATGTCATTTTTACTTTTGTCTTTTCTTTCCCTAAGTGGAAGTTAAATAAGAGTGAACTTTAAGTTTTACTTTCCAATTAAACAAAGACAAATGCCAACTCTGAAAGAAGAAGACTGCCGAAAATGTTTTAAAATCTTTTTCGATGGGACATTTCAGGGCTCCTGCTAAAATATAAAGAAAAGGAATGTCCTCAGAACCATTCTACAGGATAAAAAGTCTTTTAAGGAGGAAATACTTACTAGTTGCACAAACCTCAGAATGTGCCTTTCAAAGTAATTTGTTGTTGTTTTTTTTTAAAGTGTATTCTCTAAGTTCAGAGTAAGTTCAGATGAATGAATGCCTGTCATTGAAAGAGCTTCGTGGTGTCAGGCCTGGCTGTTTTGGGGACTGTGCAGGGAATCAAGCTGTGCTACACATTGGGAGCCCTGCCAAATGAATGACATTTCCTGAGAACCTAAGCAGAATTTTAAGAAGTTGCCTTGTCCTTCCTAAAGAGTTGGGTTAAAGGGTATTTAGAAAGAAAAAACACAGTCAACCTTACTAAGGATACTAGAGAGAAAAGCCAACAAATCTCTAAACTTAACTGAGCTGAAATGAAGCAATATGGTCAGTAGTAATACATTCTCAGATTTTGTATGTTTTGATGTTTTGTCTTTTTTTATTTAAAAGGAATCCAAATATTGTGTATCTTTTGGAAATTCACATTTTAGAAAACACATGAATAAATATTTTATATTGCGAAAGGATTTGACTAGGATTGGCCTTATTCTCACCAGAAATATATAGAAATACAGCATAGAATAAAACATTTTTAACTTTAAATGTAAATTATCTGCATAGAAAATAATGAAGGTAAAAAGAAACTCACATGGGACCAATGTATTTGAGTTGTGATACATGATTTTGAAACTGAAGATTCGTAGCGGCTGGGCCAGGAGAGCTACCTCATGCAAAGGCAAGGTAGTGTCTAAATTGAACACCTTGCATCAAGCTAAATGCCTAGAAGGTTTTGATTTATTAACAGTGTCAGAAGGCTAGAAGAGGAAAGAGGCACTATTAAAAGTAATAACGGTTTATAATTTTCTAGATTGCAAGAAAGGAATGTGAGATTTTACATGATAGTTGTATGCTGAGTCTGAGGTAAGATAGTTTTTTAAAATAAAATGCATATTACCAAAGAAATTATCTTATCAATAACTAGAGATAATAAAATTATATATGTATAAATTTTTTAACATAAGGTTTCACTTTGGCACACAGGCCGGAATAGAGTGGCATGATCTCTGCCCACTGCAACTTCCACTTCCCAGGCTCCATCAATCCTCCCACCTCAGCCTCCCAAGAAGCTGGAACTACAGGTGTGATCACCATGCCTGGCTAATTTTTGTATTTAAGTAGAGACAGGGTTTCAACCTGTTGCCCAGGCTGGTATAACAATATTTTGAATTTAAGAGTGGCTGTGTATCACTTGTGAGTTCTCACCAAATAAATGACTAAAGTGTATTAATCTGGAAGGAAAGGTAGAATGCAAGTGGAAAATTAGACAAATAAAAACAAGGTAGATTTTTGGTAATATTTTCATTAAGTGAATAAATACAGAAAGTCCTATTTAAAGTTGAAGATATAGTGAACCTCAAACTTCAGGTAACATAGCACAAAAAAAGAAAATTATATTAAAATTTTTTAAACTCCTGTATTTATTATAGTTTCTATATTTTTCCTAAGGGGGATAGAGATGCTGGTTACATGGTGACTGTGATATCAAGTATGCATGCTAAAAATTAAATGGTTACTGCTAAAAGAATATTGAAAGAGTATATATATATATTTCAAAAAGTGAATAACAGATCAATGATCAAAAAATCTCGAGAATAAATGAATAAAAACAGAAAATATATAACACATTAAAACAAAAATAGAATATTCAAAATCAGTGATAATATCAAAACAGACAATGAAAGAAAAACCAAATCAGCCAAAACAAAACAAAACTAACCAAAAAATCACCTAGACACAACAAATAACTATATGTAACGTATTTTGAAGAAAAGTGTGATTCTTTTTATGCTGCTATTCATTCAGGGTGGTTGGCAAAATATTACAGAAAATATTTAGATTATAGTCTCAACCCTTATGGAAGGCCAAAAGGTTTTATTGAGATAGGTTGAAGTCAGCTGCCTCATTAACCTTAGCATAGGAAAGAGATAGAGACTGATCAAATGCCTTACACCACACCCATTTGTCTCCACTCTGTTTACTCATGCAGATTTTGTGTTGGGTGGTTTCTCCAGGGAAAATCAAATGGGAATTATCTGTTAATAGCATTTTCTCAGGGCACAGAACCTAAAGCTTTTACCAGTTGTAAAACCATTCTGTTAACCATGCTAAGTATCCACAAGTTTATTAACTTAGAACCTCTGTTGTAAAATCTTGATGGGATAAAAGTGTGGATGAACAGAAGGTCTGGGTCAATTGGCTGTGTTTTCCCTCGGAAAGTAGCCAATGGCCATCCCTAGCCCACTTGTATTGCTGTAATGGTGTGAGAGTGAATTCATTCATCATCCTTGAGTCTGGGTCTGCTGGTCAGACTTCTGCAGGTGCTGACCCAAGTCTCATTTTTACAGAAATAAAAGTAGACCTAAATACAGAGAAAGCTGAATATTTTCAAGGCATCAGTATTATGGTGATATCAATTTCATAGTAATCCAAATGTTTTCATAAATAAATTGATAGGATATTCCCCAAATTTACAGGTAGGAGTAAATGGTTGAGAATAACTAGAGTGGGCCAGGTTTGGTGGCTCATGCCTTTAAGCCCAGCACTTTGGGAGTTCAAGGTGGGAGAATCACTTGAGTCCAGAAGTTCCAGACCAGCCTAGGTGACATAGCCAGACCCCATCTCTACAAAACACACACACCACACAAACATAAAAGCTGGGTGTGGTGACACATATATGTAGCCTCAGCTACTCAGGAGGTTGACGGAGAAGGATTGCTTGAGCCTAGGAGATTAAAGCTGCGGTGAGCCATGAGAACACCACTGCACTCCAGTAGGGGTGACAAAGTGAGATCCCGTATCAGAAAAAAAACAAACAAACAACAACAAAAAAAAAAAAAACAGGAGGAAGAAAAGAGTAGTTAGAGTGATCTTGAAAAAAGAAGGAACAAAATTAGGCATTAAACTCTTCTGTTTTTCCAAAATGATGTATATTAAATACGCAAAAGACCTCTCAAATTGGATAGTAATTTAATCTTTGAACTGAATGGGATTGACAACTTTCTATTTACTCTATCATAGAAATATTTTATAATATAAAATTATAAGATTTTTGATAATTGATATGTATTTATTCCTAAGAGGCTTAAACCTGACCTTTCCCCTACCTTTATTCAAATTCTGCATTTTATGTTTCTAAAATAAATTGTTCCTCTTGTCCTCAAAGGATGTGTTATTTCCTAATCCTTTCTGTACATTGGAACTCAGCAATCTGGGGTAGATATTTTCTTGGATTAAGATATTGGTCACCAAGGTTCCTCATTGCCTGGTGGGAGCACTGTAAGTCTCTGCTCTTCGGAACCACATTTCTGTATGAGTCACTCAACTGTCTTCTGTCTTCCATTTAGGTCAATCCTTTCTTCAAATTCCAAGGTGGTAATCTCACACATCCAAATACAGGCTGTAATCTCTTTCAAAGTTGAGATCAAATGCTGATTGGAATAATGTAATAATACTGTTCTAGACCTTTGGAAATTCTTAAAATTGTTCTTAGAATGTCTGTCATAACCTTTTGATTTAGATGTCAGAGCTTTTAGAATTCATTCTATCTATCATCTTTCTATCTATACATCTATCTCTGTAATCTCAAACACTTTATAATTCAGACATCATTTTGAGGATATGTTTGATTTTAGGAAACAAACAAAAATGCATTCTGACATTCAACTAATAAAATGAAATTCAAATACTGTTTTGCTTAATAGGAAGGGGGCTGTACAAACTTTAAAAATTAACAGCCTGAATTGGGATTGGAGTTATGCATGCTATTTTAAGACCACTAAAATTTTTGATTGACTTAATTATGCAATTCCTATTATAATTAAAGTAGTTGGGAGGGTTAACATAAATAGGTTTAGAAATGTAAAATTAATTATTTATTTTAATTACCTAACAATTGTTGAGAGCATATGATTTGCCATGTACTTGATTATAAAATAATTAAAAATTGGCTAGACGCAGTGGCTCTTGCCTATAATCCTAGCAGTTTGGGAGGCCGAGGCGGGCGGATAACAAGGTCAGGAGTTCCAGATCAGTCTGGCCAACATGTTGAATCCCCGTCTCTACTAAAAATGCAAAAATTAGCTGTGGTTGGTGGCAGGTGTCTGTAATCTGAACTACTTGGGAGGCTGAGGTAGGAGAATCGGTGGAACTTGGGAGGTGGAGGTTGCAGTGAGCTGAGACCTCACCATTATTCTCCAGCCAGGACAACTGTCTCCAAAAAAAATTAAAAATTTATGGTTCACTTTGATTCTCTCATATCCAAAGGAAACAACAATAAAATGTGTTGAGTGTTTAGAAAATACATAATATAAAATTTTCCTTAATAAACATTAAAAAGTTACATATAGTACTTACATTTGCAAATAAATGCAGACATGAAATGACTTTTTACATCCTTGCAGTAATCACTATCAAGTCTTTGAATTTAGAATCAACTTTTAATTGACATTCAAGTCAACATAATAATTCACATTTTCAAAATAAAGTGTCAATTATTTTGTCATTCCTGTGGTTACACTCTGTTTATGTCAACCAAATCACACCAAAGAATTATGTCTTTGAACAATCATGTTGTCATTCATAAATTGTTGCTTCTGAACTACATTATCAAAGCCTTGTTATAATTAGCTCTTGCAGTTTAGGCAAAGTCCAACTTGGGAAAGTGTTGCCTGATTATTAGGGATTCAGAAGATATCTTCCCATGGGATCAGAAGTAAGCAAGGGATATGGGCACAGACTTTAAATATGGATACATGCTCTTCACATCTTGGGTGCCTTTCATATCCTATTTTAGTGACAGCGCATATCACATATGAAAAAGCTGAAGAGGCAAATCGTCAGATTGATGATATCAGCCACAAAAAAAGAAACATCACACATGCCCAAACACATTTATGTATTGCCTTAACTGTAGTAATTATTTCACTATATATATATATATATATATATATATATATATATATATACACACATACATATATATCATGTTGTGTGCCATATATATGTATGTGTGTGTGAGTGTGCATTTATGTGCATAAAGAACTACCCTAATCACCAACTCTCATTCCTCCAGTGTTGCTTTTGTGGATATGTGCAGTTTCTTGTAGTTTCTTTCGTTTATAGTCCCCTAATTCAACTTTATTTGAGGTTTAGAGTCCCCTTTCTGCCAGCAAACACAGTTAAACCCATTATATACCTGAAGCCCAAAACCGCTATTGATAATATTGACAATAACTTATCTAAAAGAGTTTGAATTCTGATGCCGAAATCTTGTCACTACCACTTCCTTCTTTTCAAACTTCATATACTAGAGTAAGGAATCAGGGAATCTGCACCTTTGTTTCACAACCTTGCCTGGAGATGGAGTGGCAACTTTCTGTTTTGTAGGCTTCCTTTGAGAGACAGAACTGGTAGGTAGTGGTGAGGATGCAGAAAGTATCTGGAGGAGTGTGTACAGGTGGCAGACAGGAAGAACTGGGGCTTTGAGTTGATCTATGTGAGGTAGTGGAGGAGGCACATTTTTAAAAATATGATTATAGAAAAACAAACAGGAACTATTTATGTCAAATATTTATCCATGCCAAATACTTTATGTGATCAGCAAAAGCTTAGAATAAATTTACTGCTGCTTACTCTGTCCACAATATCCAGTTTCCCAGTCTTTACATGTTTTTAAACTTACTCCTTTTAACTCAAAATGGAGAGAAAATGATCCCCAACATATTTCACCAATTGTTACTGCCCTTTTACTCTCCCAGATTACTGACATAGCACCCAGTAATACTTAATACTTAATGTCTGGAAAAAATGACTTTGTCTTAAAAGTGATGTTCTAGTTGATTCTCTAACACCGTTTCTTTAAAGCTTCACTTGAAGTCTCTTGCTTAACTTAAATCCTACTTCAGCTACACAGAGCACATCTGTAAACAGCTTGGTTCACTGCTTCTCTTAGTGAGGTATATTTCCAGCTCCATTCAGCAGACTCAAAAAAAGTTCTAATTGCCAGGCTCCAACTATTAATCAGCTCTATGACTATACCAAACACAGACAGATGTATCCCTTGTAGACATCGCCAACTTCTTTATTTCTAATCAGAATTTTCAGTTAGTGACAAAATAAATTTTGACATAGTGGCTAATGTTGTATTTACAGTTATAGGAAAAACTGAATTTCCAGCTATGCCATTTTTGTGTCAATAACTACATCCATGAACTATTATGATGTAAAAAATTGACTTGGGTGTGTGGGTGCATGTGTTTATATATGAGGATTCCTGTGTATGTGTATGTGTACGTGCATGCACATATTTACATGTGCACACCTGCAAGTAAAAATGTGGGCAGACATGCAAAGAAGTAGCATCAGAGAAGAAAGAACTGGAATATGTAAGCTACTTAACTTATTTCAGAGTGAGATACATATATAATATGTACATATACACACACATATATTTGTGTATGTATATGTATATATGTTTATGTGTGTATAAATATGTATGTGTATGAATATATGTGTGTGTATATATATACATATAAATATATATATAAAATGAGGTACTATAACTCATACCAGGAGAGTAGATGTAAACTAGTTTTGTCCATGGCCAAGCACAATATATGTGTATGCATGCAGATGTACAAACTCACACACATACTGTAGATTGCATATATTAATACAGATTGCTCTATACCTTTCTATTTTCATCTGGTTCTTTTAAGAACCATAACATGTATTTGCTGGATATGGCATCTAGCCATTCTACTAAAAGCTCTCAGAAATATGAGTCATAACTTGCCATAGCTGTAGTTGTGCTTGTTATGGGCTTGGTAGTTACACTAATTAGTTCACTAGTCCTGAAGTAGTAACGGTTCAATAAAACTAGGTATTTGAAAGTGTTTCTATGAACAGATTACACAGATGCACAATAATAACCACCCAAAGTGGTTTGGGCTTCCATTATAGTTTGGGGTATGCTTCCAACAAACCTCTGTCAAAAAAAAAAAAAGAACCTGGGCAGGAAATTAAAAACACATTTCCTGAATAGAGTCAACTGCTTGTTTGCAATGCAGTTATTTTCCTCCAAGCCACTTTGCTTTTTCAGAATGTTAGTTTACCAAGGACAAAACTGACATTAAATATTTTGCAAATTCAAAGAAGTAAGAGGATCTCTTTGAACCTGGCTTTCCAGAACGAACTAAGTGGAATAGATTGGACCTGAACAGCTGATCATAAAAGATAAAGATCATTGAGGCCAGTGGGAAGCAGCAGAGAGGACATTTTTGATCAATATTACCAGTTGTTAAAACCATTCTCAATCTTACTGTCTACTATCTTGGAGTAAGTGATAGAAGACAAGATGTACAGGAGCAAAATAATTATGTAAATATACAAATATGTATGATATTACCTACAGAATTAAGTTTTGCTAGATTCTAGTACAGAGTCTCAGATGCTTTCTCAGCTGAAAGTCATCTTCATACATATATGTATCTGGTCAGTTCTGACAGTGGATCTGAAGATATCTTAAACACACAAATATACAACATATATTACACATATATATAAATATATGTGCATATACATGTACACATATCTCTACATACATGAACATATATATGTACAGGTGTAACTATTATGGATACTCACAAATATATATTAATATATATATCTATATTAAATTAATATCATTGATAATTTGTGGATAATAATTTATTATTAATAATTTATAGTAGTTAACATAATTATACTATATTAATTTACCTTATATATAATTACATTAATGATTTATAATAGCATACATATCATTACTATCATAAAGTATTAATGTTTTATTTAATTGGTATTAAATATTAAATAATCTAATTAAATTAAACATTAATATGAGATATTTTTGATTAAATTAAATATTGGTATTTAATTGTTATGATGTTAATATTAATAATTTAATATAGATTTTAATATATATTTTCGTGTGTGCATAATAAACAGATACACCTGTATATAATATACATTCATGAATATATAGATATGTGTACATGTGTATGCACATATTTAATAATTATTATAACTAAAATTAAATTAACATTAAATTTTTATATATATTAAAATATTAAAGTCATAGTCAAGGAAAATAGGAAGTATAATTGTTGTCATCTTAGTCTTCATTTGAAGTACTCATAAATTATCACAAGTAGAATTTGAATTCATGCGTCTAAATAATGACTCAAATCCAATTTTTGTTTAAATCTGATGAGTTATAATTTGAAATTATTGTCCTTTCATTATATATCTCTATTTGACCTCTAAAATATCCTCAACTATATTGTTTTTGAGGCCCTTATTAGAATAGGCTGTCAAATATTTTTAGATGAATGGATGGTGAACATGTGGCTGAATTGATGAATAATTGATGGTAGAAGAATCATTCATTTTTCTACCATCTTGTGAAAAATCAAAACACTCTGATTTGTATGAACACCTTTACACTTTACAGAATATATTTTGAGATCTCTGCAGTTAGTTGTCTTCTTATCTCAGTATGTCTTCTTGGTCTGGGACAGTGATGTGCAAATCGGAGAATAACAATAACTTGGCTATTCAATTTATGCCTCTTCCAAACTTAAGAAGTTTTAACCTAGAAATCAGTATCAATTTCATAGAATGATTAGGTCAAATCTGTGAAACAAGTCTTTTTTCAGTCATTTTTTTTCTATTTATTTTATCTCTATTTTGCAAATGGTCCTGATTTGCTTTAGCATTCCTTCTTCTCCTTTCTGGGAAGTATGCATCTGCTTCTGACATCTGTCTTCTATCTTCCTTTGTAAATTATGAAGTGCTGCCAACTCCTTTTATCAACAAATTACCCGTAGAAGCATTTAGAGGGCTATAATGATTCTTTGATTTCCTTTGATTCTTTATGAATTTGCAAAATGGCATGATGCTTATATTAGCTTTGTTTGTCCTTTCTTTTTCCATATTTAATATTTATAGTTGGCAGGCCCAGATGGTGTATTTTGTTTTGTCCTGAAATGTTGCTATTTTTTTCATTCTTAATTACAGTAATGTCAGTGTGTAATATCCCCAGCCTCCATCTCTAGTTGACATTGTAGATTTCACATATTGTATTATTTATTAAACAGACTGTATGTTTGACACCGTAAAATATACAGTAATTATTTTCTTAACCTTGCTGCTCTTTCATGTTTGTCTACATCAACCATTTGCTTTTTATCATTACGTGATGCCCTCAATTTATTGTACATTTTTAAAAATGTTGCAGATATTTAGATATAGATATCCCCTCATAGACAAGACAAGGGATGAAGAAAAGAAAACAATTGTTTCATGGTAGCAGAGAGGTACTGTAAAAATATATGCAAAAAAATCCTATTTTTTAAAAAATATATCTGGAGGTGCCCTTCTTTTTTTATTTTTGAGACGGAGTTTCGCTCTTGTTGCCCAGGATGGAATGTAATGGCACGATCTCAGCTCAGCGCAACCTCCACCTCCCGGATTCAAGCCATTCTCCGGCCTCAGCCTTTTGAGTAGCTAGGATTACAGGCATGCACCACCATGCCTGGCTAATTTTGTATTTTTAGCAGAGACAGAGTTTCTCCACATTGGTCAGGCTAGTCTCAAACTCACGAACTCAGGTGATCTGCCCACCTCAGCCTCCCAAACTGCTGGATTACAGGTGTAATCCACTACATCTGGCCAGGTGCCCCTCTAATAATTTTGTAATTGATAAACGTGGAATATTTTATTTCGAACTTCACAAATTTTGTAGTTTTTAAAAATGCATTTTATAAAAGCTTATATTGAAGACCCGGATTCATAGCATTAAAAGTATCATTGATTTCTTCTCCTTAACTTATTTGGTGTTTGTTATTTGATTTTGATCCAGATCTCATTTATGCTAAAATAATCTGTGCCAAATTCATACCGCTCATTTTCCTCAGAAGCTTTTATAAAATTTATAAGGACTTCACTTGTCAGTCTCTTAAGGTCTTGCTATTGAGTTATATTCTTGACTTCCACAAAAGCTTTTCATTCTCCAACTCCACTAAAATTTTATAAATGCTAATTTAGGGAGTTTCCTCTAATTAAATTAAATGTTCTATATCAAGAATCAACCAAACAACATATTCTTAATTTCTTCACTTAGTTAGATTTTTAAAGCATCAAATTTTAACATTCTCTCGCAAAGTCCCTGAGGTATAAACATCGAAATAGACGCCTCCTATTCATATAACAGGCCTGCTCTGGGCAACAAAGTCAGCACTTTGCCCTTGGATTCAACATCAAACAAGTTTACATAGATTTCCCAACTACTACACCTGACAGTGTCAGCTACCTTTTAAAAAGAAATTTGCAGTATCACTAGAGATTGCTTTACTCTGAGCTCAATGAAAGCCCTATACACATATCAGAGGTTTCTCTGTGACCCGTTGTTTTTTCTATTGTATTATTTGGTTTTTCTAATTTCAGTTTGGTACACAAGATATACAGCACTCTAAAATTATTTCTTTAGAAGAATGACTGAGATTATGAAATATTTTAAGTTAGCATTTTACTTTTGCATTTAATCTGAAATATGTGAAATCACAATATATTTTGACTTATATAATTCATATAAACAACACATAATTATTGAACACTGACCCTATGCTAGGCAAAAGTATTTACACATGCACATTAAAATAATAGTTTAAGAGCACTTCAAAATTACAATATTTTTATGAACAAAAGGACTTGGAACTAATCATAAGAATAGATCTAACAAAACTTGAAAAGCTTCACCCCAGTGTTAACAACTAGTTACCCACAACTATCTCTAGCCTTCTGGGGCAAAAGTTTGCCACAATTCCCTATCTTGACCGTACTGACTCCTTTTACCCTGTTAGATTCTGTGGAAACATTAAAGTTTTACCCTGGAAATTGTCACTCAGTTTATTAGCAATTAACAAAAGCAATTTTAAAGCTACTAATAAAATATGCACATAAACATGCTCATTTTCTGGCCTTTCTGTTCATACACCATACTCCCTTTTACAGAGTTCTGGTCTTCATGTTCTTGGATTTCACTGGCTGCACGTGCAGTAAAATCACTAAGCAGCTGACAACATGGGATCTTGCAAGGTATGAGAACAAGTTTCATCTCTTAAACAACCCTGTTTATGCTATGCTGCATTCCACAACACAACAGAAAATTTCCTTTTGTGGTCAAATGATAGTTTTCACTGTCGTGTTTTCATTTCTCTTAAATCGTTTCACTTTTTCGTGGAGTTTCATTTTCTTGAACAGGACCAAGTAAGTATTCCAGAAAATGTTTTAAAGCACTTCTTTATTCGGTTGATTGGTTGGTTGTTGCCCCAGATATTGACGGTGGAGACTTTATTCTGAGTATATTCATCCTCAAGACACTTTTATTGCTGTGTAGAAAAGTGATCAAAATTCTCTCACACACAATCCCCAACACCAAGATCTATGTTATTCACTATTTATGAAGCTCTCTGTGGGCCATTACCTTTGTTTTCAACCTGGCTCTTGCAGGCATTTTATTTAACAGTTCCCTGTGTTATGCTAGATCTCTGAGAATTTTTAAAAAATTAATTAGACCTAGTATCCACTTCTAGAAACTTTTTCTAGAGAATGAGATACATGTACGAACAGACATTTGGAAAATTTTGAAAAGTATTGAAAGATGAAAGCTCAGCACTCTTGATTACACAGCAATATTACTCATCTCAGATGAATAAAGCATGAAGAAGCAAGATCAGCTGTCACCTGACAAAACTGCATGATGCTGATAAGGGAGGGGACAGGGCAATGCTGGGTAAAGAAGGACAGGGTCAGTGTGAAGAGCTCTACCCTCAGGCCTGTGCCCAGAGACCTAAGTGAGGACAGGCACTGCTGTTTTTGCACTCAAATGTTGCCTTATCCAAAACCATTCTGGCCTGCCATATCCCCCACCCTATGCCCATATAAGCCTGAGTTAAGCGGACAGAGACACAAGCAGCTGGACGTCGAGAGGAATACATCAGCAGAAGAACACACGAACAGACCCCAGCAGGCCATCGACAGTGGAAAGACACGGACACCAAGGAAAATTCAACCAAGGGTGGTCAGAGGGGAGTCCAGCTGCTGAGTGGCCAGACTCCAGGGGAAGACCACCTTTCCCCTCCAACTCACCATCCATCTGCTGAGAGCTACCTCCACCACTCATTAAAGCCTTGCACTCATTCTCCAAGCACACGTGTGAGCTGATTTTCTGGTACACTAGGGCAAGAACTTCAGGATACAGAAAGCCCTCTGTCCTTACAATAATGCAGAGGGTCTAATTGAGCTGAGTAACACAAGCCACCTGCAGATGGCTAAGCTGAAAGAGCACACTGTAATACATGCCCACTGGGGCTTTGGGAGCTGTAAACATACAACCCTGGATGCTGCTGTGGGTTGGGGGGGAAACACACTCCCCAAGAGTTGCTCATCTGCATGCTCCCCCTAGAGGTTTGAGCAGCCAGGCATCAAAGAAGTGAGCCACACCCTTGTCACAAGCCCTGGTCTCAATGCCCCAAGTGAAAAGAGCCCAGCTGAACCTCATTTTTGCAATGCCTGACAATTATCAAAATAGTTGCTGTTTAAGCTACTAAGTCTGAGGTAGTCACATATCAATATTATGGGAAAAGCAAGTAATTAAATTGTGTATGCATTACAAAATGAGAGTGAAAATAAATGATCATCTTTCTCAGAATTTGGTGCAACACATGAAAGCAAATGCATATTTGCTTCATGGACTATGATTTTTTTCTTAATTTCTTTTTTATATATCCCACAACATCTTTCTATAGATGTGACAACTGGCAGAAAAGAGTGTGTTTATGATTCATTGTTTAAATTTTATTTTTCTTTTGACCATGTTTGTCTTCTAAATTAACCACTTACATCTCCTGGACACTCATGGCACTCTGTCCTCACCTCTCTCTGGTTATCACATTACTTTGTAACTATGTTTTTACATACCCAGGAACTTCCTACTCTGTATTATAGTGTCCTTCCCATGAAATAGGAAACTTACGTAAGAGGCAGTCTATGAGTTAAATAGGAAATTAGGAGATGTGCTTAATGGAGAAACAAAAGAAGACCAGAATTTAAGAAGTTAAATCCGTTCAGCAAGACACGATTCTGAACAAATGTGTATTACTTACATTTTTAACTTAATCTTCTACCACAAATTCTTAACATCCAATCAATACCTCTTTCCTATACTTGAAATTATCTGGTGCCTTGCTGACTTACTGTGATGCTTTAAATTTCTTCATATTGTACTGTCTTTTACCAAAACCTATTGGACTTTTCTAAGACCATTATCAATTCACCATGTAGAATACAATCTCAAATAACTATAATTTTCATGTCATGAAAGAATTCTCAACTATGAAAAAAAATTCCCAATCATTTAAAAACCACTGTTGGGGGAAATGTGGTTAAATAATTAGCTCTATGATCTTAATCTCCCCCTTCATTATTATTCTCTCTAGAATTTTGGATGTGGTTTAATTATTATTTTTTTTTTGCTCTTCCCCACTATGTTTGATTAATGAATTTATTCTGAAGTGGAGGAAAGCACAAGATTATATATATATTTATTTTAAATAGATGGGCTCCTTTCACTTTAAACTTTCTAATAATGCATAATAGAGTAATAGCATAATATTTAGTAGCCCTGTTACATCCATAAGTCATTTATCAGGCTTGGGAAATCATATTAATTCTGTAGCTCTTGCTATAAAACAGTTATATCTACTTTATTTTCATTGAATTAACTTCATTAAAATAAACTCTATTTGCCTGAGGTCAGAAAAAATTCAAAGATGAATCTCAATATTTTTCTATCTTTACTAACTTTTGATTTTAATAAACAACTGAAATGAAACATAATGCATAAAATATTAAAAAACTTAAGTCTAAGCTCACCACTATTTTTCAGGATTTGTAAGGATTTCAATTTTAATACCAGGTTTAATCCGTTTAACATAAGGTTAAATCAAAGGTCATTATGTATTAAATGTTTTCATTGCTTTTTTTTAAGCTATATCATTTACGTACTCTCATTCTGAAATCTGAATAGAAGAGAAACATTGAGTATGCTTAAAAGGAGAATTAGATGTGGGTTTTTAAAGAAAAAACAGTAAAAATAAGTTACAAAATAACTTTTATTTTAATATGCAGAAAATTACATCTAAAATAACGCAAAAGCATTTTCATATTTGTAACAGAAAACAAATATAATGCCTGATATTAAATATAAATATATAAATATAAAAATTGTAAATACTTGTTACATTAAAATATTGCAAATTTCCCCTTTATTTTTGATATAAAAATACATTTTCTCACATGTACATATTATTTGCTTTTAAAGCAAGACACATTTTTTGGGTGTTCAGGTAGGAAGCGTTGTAATATTATTTAAACACATACATAAAAGTAGAAATAAACTTTTAATGTATATACCATTTATCCAAACCATGCAAATTTTTCCATTAAAAATGAGCAACATTATAAAACCAATAAAGCGTATTTTTAAACTATTTTATAAATGTGTTGTTCTGCTGAAATAAAATAGTACTCAAGCCATGGACATACTTCTGACTTCTGTAGCATAGGTTCACTTAACCTGAACATGTTTATACTTCTCTGTGTTTGCTCAATTATTGCCTGATTTTCTCCATTTACACTAAAATCTCAATAAAAATCTCAATTCCTTCAAGGTTCCAGGACAATATTTGGTCTTCGCCTCGTAGAAATGCCGTTTTTCAGTATAAAGTTAATAACATTTTCTCATTAACTCAAATTAATTTAAATAGTACTCTGTGTCAAGTGAGTAGAAACAAAAAAACACTTAAAAAGTTGTGAGAAACACACGTACACACACAGTAAAGAATACCTCACCGCAATACTTTATGATAATCAGCCAGACAGTCAAAGATACATATAATGATATGTATGAGAATCACATATTCTTATCTTTAAAATTTTAGAAAAATATAAAGAAATACTCAAACATATCTGGACACTGGGGCAACTTTTGTGGGCTTCCAGATGTTTATAAACCTCAACTTGACAAATATATCTATTATCCTGCTTCTTGTAATATTTGTTAACTATGGTGCATTTTGACTCTATGTGTAATTTTAAGCAAGACAAAAATCAAATTTGGAAGCTCAAGAATACTGAATGAAACTTTGACCAAATAAAGTATATCCTGAATTTACATATGACAAAAGTTTTTCTCCCAGTATTTTGAAATTTGAGAAGAAATACAAAAGTCTGAGTCAAAAAACTGACAATACTGATTAATCAACTCTTGAAATGAATCACTAAGATAGAAATGTTTAAAAACACAGCACTGAGATAAAATGATTCAGTAAGTTGTGTGCATACGCATTTTATGAGCATCTCTGCTTTACAGCAGATTCACTGTCATAGTTCTGTCATCCTTAGCTTGTTGACACTACTTGTGTCAGCTTGTTGTCTGACACAGTCCCAATAAAAAGTTTTAAGAACAAAATTATTTTTCTTCACCAAAGTATTTTAAATTTGTGTTCCTTTAGATAAAACTATAACAAATGCTCTAAGTTCTTAGAAAAACTTTAACTTGATAGTTAAAATAATGCTTCAACTTAATGTAAAATTTTCCCTGGGAGTACAAAAAATTTACCAAGGCTTTGTTCTGTAGGCAGAGGACAGAAATGCAGGGGATCAGCAAGCTTTGTGAAAGAAGACATGCCTCAAAAACTGTCATTAAATAGATAAATGATCATCTAGATCTTCCAGTATGCAAAGTATTTGGTTATTTTGAATAATAACTAATGTTAGTCCTCAAATATCAAGTGTAAATCAATTAAATTAACAAAAACTTGGTAATTTTTCATTAATTATAGGCCTTTCAGTGAGAAATAAAATCAACACTTAATAAAGTATTTTCCTTAAAGAATCTTTTAGTGTGCAACCTAGCTTTAACAATACCATAACTCGGAGTAAACTTATCTTGCAAACTGAAATATTATATTGATTTTGCATAATGATTTTAAAGGTATACATGTTAAACTAAGCTCTTAGATCATAAAAACACAATCTTTACCATAGATGTTCTCCATGCCTTTTAGTGCTTATAGTATAAAAGTAACATATTCTACTTTTATAACTCTTCTGAAATCTAATATCAGGGAATAAGCATTTAAAGTGAAAGAATAAATGTGGGCACTCCATTTGATGCCATAATTTACTATAAAGTAATTCTGAGGACAAAGGAGTTAGAGCCATTTCACTCTATTTATTCTTTATCTAAAATTAAAATTTTCATTGCTGGCTATGGAAAAATAAGCATTATACATGTTCTATATGAAATATAAGTTTTATGCTAAAAAAGTGTATATAATTTCAGAAATAAGATGCATACAGATATCAGGGTTTCATTGACCTTGACTTTGTCTTTTGAAGAAAATGATCATCTGTGTGTTTCCAAGAAGAGTTAATACAATGAATCAGAAGCAGTACTATCTGGGAGGAATTAGAGTCCAGATTATATATATAATCGCTATCTACATCCTCTCAACTTTCTGACACAGAATTCAAGGATAAAAATTAAGGTCAGGGATTTAAACAGAAACAATGTGTTACAAGTGTTGAAATATATTTTCTGAAAACTGTTATTATAATTCATTTTAAATCAAATTATGATTCAAATGTTTTAACTACAGTACAGATGAACTTTCTTAAAAAAAGAAGGAGTGAATTTAGGAAGAGACTTTAGACTACATAACCATTATTTGTAATTACATTTCAAAACTATCTATATTTTAAAAGAATAATTATTTTACAGCAACTATATTTTCTGAACAAATTAATTAAAATAAGTTTTTGTTTTGGTTGGATTATATATATAACAAGCATGGGATAGTTGTTACTGAGTAATACTACTTTGTAGAAAATTTTAAGAAGAATCATTGTCATGTTGAGCATCGGATGGTCATTTTATGGCTTGAAGGCATTTATCACTTTAATATTCATTTTCTTAAATGCAAATGTCAATGCCTTTTATTAACGTGCAAACAAATCTCTGATTTTTGAAAAAATAATAATTTGACAATTTTTGAAATATTCTTTTTTAAACTATTTCTATTCCTTTCTTTTAGCAGAACACATTTGGAGAATGGTGGGCCTGAAATCAGAAACAAAAAATTATCCCATAGTGAGCACACACATTTTTACTCCATGGGGGAACCTCAAACATTCTGAGATTTCAGGTTGCTAAAAATAAATATTTCATATAAACCTTAAAAATCCCAAAATGATTATTCATTTTACTATAAAATAAAACTAAACTGTTAGCCACTTAACACAATATTATACGGAAATAACGTTTGTTTTTCTACATCATGTGCAACGTAGGTTCTATTTATTACTTTTCCTTGTAAAAAAACTATAAAATAAATTTTATTTATCACATTTCTTTTTCCTTAGGATACAAATAGTATTATTAACATATAATTGGAAATTTATTTCAAATATAATGCATTTCTACTACATTAACTGTAATTTTATTTTTTAAATTCTCTCCCTCTCTGTGTCTTCCAATTTTTCATTCTCTTTCAGTTACAATTAGTTACCAGGAGACTGGCATTCCCTCTGTACTCAATTTTTAAAATAAAAAAATAACTTTGACTCTTCAAATTTTTATGACTTGGGTTTAGACATAAAATTAATTATATTTACTGTATGTAAAAATATAACATTTATTTTTATGACAACAGTTGAAAAATCAGTAGACAAAGTTATCACTGAAAAAAATCTTTAAATAAGTACCCCCACATATTGTTGTTGTTGTTGTTTTCTTTAAAAGAAAATTGTAATATAATACTTTAATCACAAAAGTACAGGTTACTAGGTTTCAGTACCTACCTAACAGGTCATTGTTTATTTCAAGAAGAAAACTTACAAAGGCAGAGCATTTTTAAACCATTTGAAATTGTGTACATTTTATTTTGAATTAGCATTGCAGGAATTGTAAGATGATTTTGAGATACACAAATTCATACCAACACACAAATATGAGTAAGCAATATTCTACAGTGATGTATTTTAAATAAAATAATTAACTATTTTTTGTGCAACCAAGAATGTTGAGAAATAAAAATTGGAAAATCTAATGTGGATTTCTTATGTATAATTTAAAAACTTGTTACTGAGATGACAGTTGCATCTATACTCAGTAAAGCAATTTAGATTCACTGTAATTTGTACAGCAATATCAATTTATTTGCTTGATATTCAAATGTGATTCCATGCTCAGCTTGAAATACTATTTTTATATTTTCCCATCAACCATTTTTGGATGTGACTTCATATTCTTGTACATAAGATTTAATTATCTATTATTTAGTTGTGAATGAATAATTCATATAATTCAAAACTTCTTGCAAAAACTATAATCATATATGCATATAACTACATATGCATGAATATATTTTAATATATAGGGAGAGAGAGAATAGATGTTTTCTAATATATGAAATCAAATGTGAATACAAGTCACCATTATTTTGACTTATATAATATATAATTAAAATAGCATTAACATAAAATGATTCTCAATATCTATAAATGGTGAAGCAATAACTGCTTTTTGCCCTTAGCAATGCCTTTTACAAGTCTGGAACATCTCTGAGTTCAACTGAGGAGCTAAGAAAGCTTTGAGAAGCTTAGTTCTTATTAACAACTGATTTTTGACCTTGAGGCTCTCCTCTGTTCTCATTCCATAAATTGTGTACAACTTCCAGAGAATATTTCTAATACAATACTATCTTTTACATATCCTAATAAGAATAATACAAAAAATTAGTCTCTGAAATATTCAATAACATTTTTCCAAGATTGCTGCTAACACTGCAATAATTGAAGACATTAAAATAATAGGTTAGCAAAGTTGTTTTTTAAGTTAATTTCTAGCAATAAAATGTTATGTGTTTGTAAATTATTCTAGGACAAGAAATTTACATAAGGATAAATAAGTTGAAAGAAGAAATTCTAAAAAGAAAAATATGAAATTAATGTGTTTTCAAAAGCATTACTGCTTGCATCTTTAAATATTATTTTCTATGGCTTTTTCTTCCACAAGTGGCTAAGGTCTCAAAACGGAAAGCCAGATAAAATGTGCAGTGATATAAAAAATTCCGTGTCAATTGTTCTTTTACAGATGAACTAAATCACTTTCTATCACTTGTAATTTTGAGGAAAAAACAAAAATAGTTCATCAGTGAGTTCATCTTATTTGTAAATGCTATCACATGTCTTCTCTACAATTTTTTAATCTTTATTTAATTTGTTGTTTTGGATTTGTTATTAATTTTAAAAATTTGATCTTAGTACAGCAAAGCAATCCCAATACTTTCTTCTCCTGACCTATCTTTTTTTTTTTTTTTTTTTTGAGACAGAGCCTTGATCTATACCCCAGGCAGGAGTCCAGGTTCACTGCAACCTCTGCCTCCCGAGTTCAGGATTCTCCTGCCGTAGCCTCCCTAGTAGCTGAGATTCCAGGCTCCTGGAATTTCCACATTTTTTAGTAGAGACAGGGATTCACCATGTTGGTCAGACTAGTCTCAGACTCCTGAGCTCGCTATCAACTCGCTTCAGTCTCTCAAAGTGCTGGGATTACAGGCATGAGCCACTGCAACTGGCCTCTCCTAATCTATCTCTTTACCTAATATCTATTTCCTTAAGTAGCATTGCATTCTAAAATTTCCCTGAGGGCAGGATTCCAGTCAATCAATTTAGCTTTTCAATTATTGATTTTTTTAATGAATAAATATTTACATAACTACTTAATATAATGCACGCATATAAGATATATTCAACTTAAGACCTTTGCTACATTGTACCTCTCTGACAAGTGCCTATTAATAGGCATTACTAGTTACCTAGTGGTTGCCTGGATATGGAGAGTACACTGTTAAAAAATATACATTTAGACCTCTTCTTTTTCAGGGTAATTAGATGGTACAATGTTTTTCTTTCTTCCTTTTTTTTTTTTTTTAGATGGAATGATCACTCTGTCTCCAGGCTAGAGTGCAGTAGCATGACCTCGGCTCACTGCCACTGACCTTGGCTCACTGCCACTTCCGCCTCCGGGGTTCAAGCAATTCTCCTGCCTCAGCCTCTCTAGTAGCTGGGATTAAAGGCGCCTACCACCATGCCCAGTTAATTTGTGTATTTTCAGTAGAGACAGGGTTTCACCATGTTGGTCAGGCTGGTCTCGAACTCCAGACCTCAAGTGATCCACCTGCTTCAGCCTCCCAAAGTGCTGGGATTACAGGCATGAGCCTCCACCCCCAGCAAGTGAATAACAGATGCTATTCATACTATCCACTACTAAATATAAACGGACATTTTCTAAATACTCTGATAATTGCTTTAAAAATTTACCATTATAAATGAATTTTATCTACCACATCAAAAGTCAGGGAGTATTCAGGAGAAGAAAGTATTGGGATTAGTCTTAGTATAGTAAGATCAAATTTTTAAAAATTAATAAAAAATCAAAGCCTCTGCTTTTAGCTGCTTCAGTTAAATTTGCTGAAATATAAACAAGCTTTTCAAATATTTATTTGAAAGCCACATAAAGTTCAAGAGCATCCCAGTATCTCACTAAAGTCATTCTGAAGATAAAGTTCTCAATTCAAACAGGTATTTTCTTAGATTTCTCTCTCTCTCTCTCTCTCTCTCACTCACTCTGTGTGTGTGTGTGTGTGTGTGTGTGTGTGTGTGTGTGTGTGTGTTTAGATAGAATCTTGCTCTATCACCCAGAAGGTAGTACAGTGGCATGATAATCACAGCTCACTGCAGTCTTAAGCTCTTCTTGGGCTCAAGTGATCTTCCCACCTCAGTCTGCAAACTTGCTGGGACTACAGCTATGCACCACAAGGCCTGGCTAATTTTTGCATCTTTTGTGGAGATGGGATCTCCTCATGCTTCCCAGTCTTGTCTGGAACTCACAGGCTCAGGATATCTTTCTGACTCCCAAGTGCTGGGATTGCAGGGGTGAGTCACTGCACCTGACCTATTTTCTTAAATTTCATGGTAACTTCAACTCTTGCTCCTTTGAAATAGTTTTCAATCCCAAATATGTATTCGCATATACTATCTACATAGATAAGTCAATCTTTCTAATAAAGAAAAGATCTACCAAAATAAAGTTTGACCATATTTATAGCTATCTCATACTCTTTCCTGACAAACCCATATTTCTAAAAAATCTGCTGGATATTTCCAAATGGAAAATTTGCAGGTACCTCAAGTTGTCGAATAACAAACACATCCTGGTACTTATAAAAACTTGTGTTTTTCTATTACTGTATTAATGTTAGTTCATTTATTAAAACATGCTTTAGATTTTGAAGAGTTTTATCAGGACAAGGTCAATTTTTTAGAAATCTTTTAAACATACTGGGCTTGAGTCTGATGGTTGTATCAATGTAGAGTGCACAGATATATGTTGAATCAAACCAACTCATTGTTGGGAATAGAGATGGAACAAAACAATACTCCCTGACTTTTGATGTGGTAGATGAAATCTATTTATAATGGTAAATTTTTAAAGCAATTATCAGAGTATTAAAAAATGTCTTTTGGGGGAACCTAGGGAAGATGGCGCTGTAGGACCAACTCAGGATTGCAGCTCCCAGTGAAACCGCAGATGATGAGTGCACGCCACATTTCCAGACGGATCTTTATAGCCCACAGACCAGGAGATTCCCAGGTATAGGAGCCGCACGGGCCCCCAGTGCAGCTATTTGGGCCCACACGGCTGTTTGGGCCGGGGCTGCAGCTCAGCGGCACTCCATAAAAAATTCACTGGTTTGGTTGCCCTGTTAAACTGGCAATTGGAGATTATGGAAGGCAGATTAACACATTCATCTGATTAAATGGGACTTAAGCAGAAAGCCAGGCCAGGAGATTCCCGGGCAGCAACGTGGTTCCAGCCAGCGCAGTGGATCGCTGCATGGGAAATCACACAGATCCCGGTGCCCTTTCAGCAGGATACTGGAACACCTGGGAGAGAGTCAACCATTCAACGTAAAAAAAAAAAAGGGGGGGTCTGAGGCAGGGAGCCAGGTATCAGGCTAGGTGGGTCACACCACCACAAAAACAAACAAAACAGCAATTGGAAACACTCGGGGTTGAGAGTTTCATGGTAAGCACAACTGAACCCAGGGTGGTGCAGCTGGGAGGGGGAGGGGCGTCTGCCATTACCGAGGCACTCAGAAGGTACACTGCCATTGCTGATGCAGCCTGCCATTGCCGAGGCAACCTGCCATTGCCAAGGCAGCCCACCATAACAAAGAGAGTCCGCCACTACAGAGGTGGGCCATCATCACCACGGCAGTTCTAACCACACCCATATAAACAGGACTACAGGGAATTACACACAGCATCAGGGAGGAGCCCACAACAGCAGGATGGAGCCTAAGGCAGCTCAGCATAACCACTACAGGCAGGCAGTGATTAGACTGCCTCCTTGCTGGGTAGGACAGTGCAACTGATACTCATAAATAAAGCCCTAACTCCCCAGGACAGAGCACCTGAGGAAAAAATAGGGGCTTTTTGAGTTCTGCTGCAGCAGACTTAAATGTACCTGCCTAGCAGCCCTAAATGAACAACAGAGCTCACAGCTCAGCACTTGAGCTCCTATAAAGTACAGACTGTCTCCTCAAGTATGAAGTACAGACAGTCTCCTCAAGCAGCTCCCTGACCCCCGCGTATCCAAAGAGTCACCTCAAAACGACTGATCAGACTGACATTTGGTGGGCATTATTCTGGAACAAAGATAGCAGAAGAAGAAATGGGTAGCAACCCTCATGGTTCCGCAGCTGCTACAGGTATACCCCAGGCAAGCAGGGCCTGGAGTGGACCTCAGTAGTCCTACAACAGAGGGCCCAGACTGTTAGAAGGAAAACTAAGAAACAGAAATACTTCATCATCAACAATCTGGATGTCCACTCAGAGACCCAATCGGAAAATCAGCAAATACTCAGACGACAGGTGGATAAATCCACAAAGATGGAAAGAAACCAAAAAAAGGAGGAAAACACCCAAAACCAGAACACCTTGCCTCCTACAAGAGACCACAACTCCTCACCAGCAAGGGAACAAAGCTGGACGGAGAATAAGAGTGATGAAATGACGGAATCAGACTACAGAAGATGGGTAATGAGAAACTTCTGTGAGCTAAAAGAACATGTTCTAAATCAATGCAAAGAAACTAAGAACATTGAAAAAAGATTTGAGGAAATGATTAACAAGAATGGACAACTTAGAGAGGAATATGAGTTAATTGAAGGAGCTAAAAAACACAGCACAAGAAATTCGCGAAGCATGCACAAGTTTCAACAGCCGAATTGACCAAGCAGAAGAAAGGATATCAGAAGTTGAAGATCAACTAAATGAAATAAAACGAGAAGCCAAGATTAGAGAAAAAAGCACAAAAAGGAATGAACAAAGTCTCCAAGAAATGTGGGACTAGGTGAAGTGACCTAATCTATGTTTGATAGGTGTACCTGAATGTGATGAAGAGAAATAATCCAAGCTGGAAAATACTCTTCAGTATATTATCCAGGAAAATTTCCCCAACCTAGCAAGGCAGGCCAATATTCAAGTCCAGGAAATACAGAGAACACCACAAAGATATTCCGAAGAAGAGCAACCCCAAGGCACATAATCGTCAGATTCACAGGCGTTGAAGTGAAGGAGAAAATGCTAAGGGCAGCCAGAGAGAAAGGTCGGGTCACCCACAAAGGGAAGCCCATCAGACTCACAGCAGACCTCTCGGCAAAAACCCTACAAGCCAGAAGAGAGTGGGGGCCAATATTCAACATCCTTAAAGAAAAGAACTTTCAACCCAGAATTTCATATCCAGCCAAACTGAGCTTCATAAGTGAAGGAAAAATAAAATCCTTTGCAAACAAGCAGGTACTCAGAGATTTTGTCAGCACCAGGCCTGCTTTACAAGAGCTCCTGAAAGAGGCACTACACATAGAAAGGAACAACCTGTACCAGCCTTTCCAAAAACATACCAAATGCTAAAGAGCATCAACAAAATGAAGAATCTGCA
>CM052650.1:29790960-29934828 GCA_028533165.1 Leontopithecus rosalia | reverse complement strand
AAGTCTATAAACATAATTCACCACATCAACAGAACCAAAAACAAAAAACACATGATTATCTCAATTGACGCAGAGAAGGCCTTTGACAAAATTCAACAGCACTTTATGATAAAAACACTCAATAAACTCGGTATTGATGGAACATATCTCAAAGTAATAAAAGCTATTTATGACAAACCAACAGCCAATATTATACTGAATGGGCAAAAACTGGAAGCATTCCCTTTGAAATCTGGCACTAGACAAGGATGCTCTCTCTCACCACTCCTATTCAATATAGTACTGGAAGTTCTAGCCAGAGCAATCAGGCAAGAAAAAGAAATAAAGGGTATTCAAATAGGAAAGGAGGAAGCCAAATTGTCTCTATTTGCAGATGACATGATAGTGTATCTAGAAGACCTCATCGCCTCAGCCCAAAAACTCCTGAAACTGATAAGCAACTTCAGCAACGTCTTAGGATATAAAATCAATGTGCAAAAATCACAAGCATTTCTATACACCAATAACAGACTTAAAGAGAGCCAAATCAAGAATGAACTGCCATTCACAATTGCTACAAAAAGAATAAAATACCTAGGAATACAACTAACAAGGAATGTAAGGGACCTCTTCAAGGAGAACTACAAGCCACTTCTCAGTGAAATAAGAGAGGACACAAACAGTTGGAGAAACATTTCATGTTCATGGTTAGGAGGAATCAATTTCGTGAAAATGGCCATAATTTACAGACTCAATGCTATCCCTATCAAGCTACCATTGACTTTTTTCACAGAACTGGAAAAAACCACTTTGAACTTCATATGGAACTTTATTTAAAAAGAGCCACTATCTCCATCAAGCTACCTATGATCCTCTGTGCAGAACTGGAAAAACTACCTTAAACTTCATATGTAATTAAAAGAGAGCCCACGTAGCTAAGTCAATTCTAAGCAAAAAGAACACAGCAGGAGGCATTACACTACCAGACTTCAGACTATACTATGAGGCCACAGTAATCAAAACAGAATTGTACTGGTACCAATACAGAGATATAGACCAATGGAACAGAACATAGGCATCGGAGGCAACACAACATATCTACAAATATACAACCTTTGATAAACCTGACAAAAACATGCAATGGGGAAAAGATTCCCTGTTTAAGAAATGGTGTTGGGAAAACTGGCTAGCCAAGTGCAGAAAGCAGAAACTGGACACCTTCCTGACACCGTACACTAAAATTAACTCCAGATGGATTAAAGACTTAAACATAAGACCTGGCACCATGAAAACCCTAGAAGAAAATCTAGGCAAAACCATTCAGGACATAGGAGTAGGCAAGGACTTCATGACCAAAACACCAAAAGCATTGGCAACAAAAGCCAAAATAGACAAATGGGACCTAATCAAACTACACAGCATTCTGCACGGCAAAAGAAACAGTCACTAGAGTGAATCGGCAACCAACAGAATGGGAAAAAATTTTTGCAATTTACCCATCTGACAAAGGTCTGATATCCAGAATTTACAAAGAACTCAAACAGATTTACAAGAAAAAAACAAACAGGCCCATTCAAAAATGGGCAAAGGAAACAGACACTTTACAAAAGAAGACATACAAGAGGCCAACAAATATATGAAAAAATGCTCATCATCACTGGTCATAAGAGAAATGCAAATCAAAACTACATTGAGATACCATCTCACACCAGTTAGAATGGCAATCATTAAAAAATCTGGAGACAACAGATGCTGGAGAGGATACGGAGAAATAGGAACACTTTTACACTGCTGGTGGGAGTGTAAATTAGTTCAACCATTGTAGAAGACAGTGTGTCGATTCCACAAAGACCTAGAAATAGAAATTCCATTTGACTCAGCAATTCCATTACTAGGTATATATCCAAATGACTGTAAATCGTTCTATAAGGACACATGCACACGAATGTTCATTGCAGCACTGTTTACAATAGCAAAGACGTGGAACCAACCCAAGTGCCCATCGATGATAGACTTGACTGGAAAAATGTGGCACATATACACCATGGAATATTATGCAGCCATCAAAAACAATGAGTTCATGTCCTTTGTAGGGACGTGGATGAATCTGGAGAACATCATTCTCAGCAAACTGACACAAGAACAGAAAATGAAATACCACATATTCTGATTCATAGGCAGGTGATGAACAATGAGAACACATGGACACAGGGAGGGGAGCACTACACACTGGGGTCTATTTGGGGGAATAGGGGAGAGACAGTGTAGGGGGGGAGCTGGGGAGAGATAGCATGGGGAGAAATGCCAGATGTGGGTGAAGGGGAGGAAGACAGCAAATCACACTGCCACGTGTGTACCTATGCAACTATCTTGCAAGTTCTGCACATGTACCCCAAAACCTAAAATGGAATTAAAAATATATACATAAATAAATAATGTCCTTTTATATTTAGTAGTGGATAGTATTAATAACATGTATAATTCACTTACCACATATAAAAATATTATACCATCTAATTATCCTTTTTTCTGTCTTATTTTCTTGTCTAGCCATCAATGGTGATTTGCTATCTTCTATGGGAAAAGAACACATTCAACACTTGCCTGGATTACTCGGCCTTAGAATTCTCACGAGCTTTTGCTTTCACTTTAGATTACTTCCCATCAATGAAGTACCAAGAAGTGACTCAGTAGGTCACTTGAGTACTAAAACTATTTCTCCCTGCCTCCTTGTGTAGTAGTTATTCTACCTTGTTATTATGACCACATTAAATTATTTGTAGCAGGACTTCATGACTAAAACACCAAAAGCATTAGCAACAAGCTTTGGGACAGCAAAAGAAACAATCATTAGAGTGAACCAGCAACCAACAGAATGGGAAAAAATTTTTACAACCTACCCATCTGACAAAGGGCTAATATCCTGAATCTACAACAGACTAAAACAGATTTACAAGAAAAAAAACAAATAAACCCATTCAAAGGTAGGTGAAGGACATGAACAGACACTTATCAAAAGAAGACATGTATGAGGCCAAGAAACATATGAAAAAATTCTCATCATCACTGGTCATTAGAGAAATGGAAATCAAAACCACATTGAGATACCATCTCACACCAGTTAGAATGGTGATCATTAAAAAATCTGGAGACAACAGATGCTGGAGAGGATGTGGAGAAACAGGAACACTTTTACACTGTTGGTGGGAGTGTAAATTAGTTCAACCATTGTGGAAGACAGTGTGGCGATTCCTCAAAGACCTAGAAATAGAAATTCCATTTGACCCAACAATTCTATTACTGGGTGTATATTCAAAAGACTATAAATCATTCTACTATAAAGACACATGCACACATATGTTCATTGAGACACTGTTTATAATCGCAAAGACCTGGAACCAACCCAAATGCCCATCAATGATAGACTGGACAGGGAAAATGTGGCACATAGACACCATGGAATACTATTCAGCCATAAAAAATGATGAGTTCAATGAGTTTCTGTCCTTTGTAGGGACATAGATGAATCTGGAAACCATTATTCTCAGCAAACTCACATAAGAACAGAAAATCAGACACCACATGTTCTCACTCATAGGTAGGTGTTGAACAATGAGAACACATGGACACAGGGAGGGGAGCATCACACACTGGGGTCTGTTGCGGGGGACTAGTGGAGGGACAGTGGGGGGTAGGGAGTTGGGGAGAGACAACATGGGGACAAATGCCAGATATAGGTAATGGGGGGATGGAAGCAGCAAACCACATTGACATATATGTTTCTATGCAACAATCCTGCATGTTCTGCATGTGTACCCCAGAACCTAAAGTGCAATCAAATATTTAAAACAAATTATTTGTAAAAATTCTAAAAGTATGGTGTATCTTTTATGTCCCTACCAATGTGCTCACATGAGTAGGCCTACGTGGCCAGGATGCAGCTATAGTTTTATGTTTAATGGTATTCTTTAGTGTCTCTGGATGAAATAACCCCTCTTCTGAGACCAGCACCTCCATTCCCACAAAGTCTAAAGTGTAATGGACAAAAGCATATAACCACAATTAGGTTCCTGGAAGTGCTTGTTAGCAGGGTTACTTCTACCTTCTACCTTGAAACTACCTCTGGTCCTTGGTTTCTGTACCCATGTATCTGCCTATTAGGGCAACAGCATGAGATGATACTTGGTTCATTCTACATTCTAATGAATAGCAATCAATTCTCTCAGAACCTGATTTTCAAGGTGGCATCTTAGCTGTACCTTTAGTAGGTTATGATAGTGTTTGTCATGTGTTCTATCAGGAAGATACTTCTGGATGGTTCTGTATGTGGTACAATTTGTGGATCTCATAGCTACGTGCCCATGGCCTTGATCTGGAAAGCAGTTAAGTGAGTGTCTATGCCAGTAAATCAGACACTTTGAAAATTCCCAGAAAATATTGTTGGGTGAGACACTGTGACTGGAAAATACAAACTCTTACCTGAAAAAGTCTGCCAGCTACAGTCGGGGTAAAGCATTGCCTTTTCCATGAAAGATGGGATCTGATGTAATCAATTTGCCATCTAAAAATAAAGTGTTTTTTATCTTTTTTTTTCTGTTCTCAAGGTAATACATCATAGTTGGACCTAAGTGTTGTTCATTGTGAAAGCAGGTTGGACACTGAATGGCAGTGATTAGATGAGACTGAATGAGAAGGAGCTCTCCTGTTGAGTCCAAGCACTCTTTGAAGAAGTTAATAGTCAAGCAATGGTATCAGAAACTGGTTATAAAACACCTTTTAGGTGAGTTTTCCTGACCATTTGTGTTTTTGTTTTTAAGCTTTTGTTTACTAAATGCTCTCTTGTGGGTATTAATATACAATTAAAATATTCTCACACTTCGTGCCTAATGTTGTACATCCATTAACAGGTGTCTTTCTTGGGTCTCCTTAAAGTTGCCCTTCTTGGCATTCTGTATATTAAGCAAAGGCATTTACCTCTTCCCACACGTTCAGATAGCTATATCTCTGCATTGGATGATGTCTCTTTCCAAATAGAGTAGATGTCCAAAAACTGCATCCAAACAGGAAGATTGCCATCACCATTGTCATTTAGGCCTCCGAATAAGTGAGGCTGTAATGCTAACAGTGCATTTTCACCTTCCACCCACAGACATATCCAACCCATCCTTGAAACAAACTTGGTCTTTTCTATCTCTGTCAGTGTTCACAATGGACCGTTTATAGAGGCATAGGTGTGAGTTACAAGGTGTCGAGGGAAACTGAGCCAACTGTTCACACAGCTTATTTGTACCCTCTCAGTCTTCTCAAACCCAATCTTATATGTACTGTATTCACTGTATAATGAATTGTTACTGGTGTCACCAACTATTTGACATTTTGACTGTGTGACAGACATTTGCCAATCTGAATTCCTGATTGTCAGTGTTAACAGGATGAGATCTAAGTTCTGCGCATTGTCTTCAAATCTGTCTGTCCTCTGGGTCTAGAAGATAATTTCCATCTTTAAAAACTGCCAAGGAGACTCTCACACTCTTTCCTTTCCTCTGAGCAATTAATACGAGCCTGGAAGTTTCCCTTATTGGCTTATCCATGGTACTTGACAACAAGCACTTAATTCCTCAGTTCTTGCAGTTACCATTTTCTCCATACCACTCAAAAGCTAGAAATCATTCACCAGCAAGTACATCTCCTTCTGACTCTACCACAGATCAAAGTCTTGATGATCACACTGCATAGCCAGCCTTCCAGAGACCAGCAAAATCTCACCTGTCACTATAAGAAAAGCACTGATTTCAGCAATTTGACAAATTTAATTTAACTGTCTGTGAGATGCTAAATCTGCCCTAAAGGAATAAGATGAATTTTCTGTTTCATACTTGCTTTATTTTGAAGCTCTCAGAGAATCAGGAGAACACAGACATTCACCTGTCACTTGGGGCTGATAATCTCATTTCGATATATAGTTTTTCATGTTCAGATACATTTTCAGTGGTTATCAAGAACAAATTTGAACCTAAAACCTGTGTTTACATCATAATTCTAAATAAATATCAACTTATTAATGTGGGAAAAATGAAACAAAAAAAGTTGGAAGTCTGAGACAAAATTTTATTTATATTTATTGAATAATGGCAACAAAGTATTCTCAGACATAGAGGAACATGTTCATGTAATTTGCCAACTTAAATCTTTCTGTATATAAATAGTTCGTGTTCCATGGAAGTCAAACATATAGATTTAAGATTTTGAATTTCTTGTATTCTTTTTCACTCAAGATGACATATGGTAATAGTTTATTTCTCATAAGAATAAATTTATAATAATGAAACATTTATTATTACAATAAGGATTTTAAATCTCAGGGATGTATTCTTGTTGGTACTTCACCATCAATGCAATGCCACCATAGTGATGTACAATTCTGATAAATCATTTCAGAGATACCATTGTGATGATATATTATGACTCACACATACATCATCACGGTCATCATGATGCTTTATTAGTGTCATATGTCACCACAATGATAGGGCTTTGATGATCTGGAATTTCTCGGTAAAATAGTGATAATAAAAGTCATCTCTTTTGGAGAAATGCTTTGTAACTTCATTCCTGAAAAGTTTATAAATATGCCATCTACCTTTCCTATGCTATCCTGAAAAAAAAGTACTTTAAAAAATAAAAACAATGTGTGGTTCTTTTGTTGTGCAAACCTGAATTTTGCAATGCAACATGCCTGAGGATTTCTTCTCATGACAGTCTTCATACTGATTAACTTGAATTTTTCCCATTCTAAATTGAAACATTTTTCTAATCTCCTTATGTCAATAGGCTGAAAGGAATCGATCACAGGCCATGTTATATAAGGAAGAGATTCAAACTGCAGTGGCTTAAACAATACAGATAGCGATTTCCTTTGTGTTAGTATAGAGATACCTGTAGATTACAGGGCAGCCATACGGTCCTACTCCTTTATGTCATTGTGCATTCAGACTACTTCTAAATGACTTTGTGATCCTTTAGAGTACAGGCTATATTTACATGATTAAAACTCTCTCACCATGTATATGTGGACTTTCCAACACAATAGAACGGGAAAAGAGACAGAGAAGGAGAGCAAATGAGCAGTTTCTTTTGAAGACAGCAATGCAAAATTTTACAACACTAGTCTACATGGGATAATATAATTTTATAGAACATAAATTTTCTGCACTTTTTATATTTCTATTACTCCAGGAAATACTTCATGTATCATATTCCTTAGGTAAATATCTTTTATTAAGTAAACTTATCAACAGTACATAGAATAATATAAAAAACTGTCACTCAACTCTAAGACTAGTATTTGTCACCCAGTTAGAAAATACCTTGTTACTCTTAAAGTTGCCCAATACCACCTTATCATGTCCATAATTACATGATATATTGTACAAGTAAAACAAGAAATACAATCATAATTAACTATAGCAATAATATTGCTTCAATAACTTGTAACAGTATTATTTTTTCCTCCTCCATGCTGCCATAAAACATTTATTTATATAATTCTATTATAATATTCAATCCACAGTCTTGTAAATGGTTATCCCATCTACCACTAGAATATAACCTTACTGAAAGTTTACATTTTGTTTTTATTTTTGCTGTGACTTGCTCACAGTCCAGTGCCTGGCATAAGGAAGATTCTCTATACTTGTTTCAAGGAGTAGTTTTCACGGTGTTGTCAATATTAACATTCAGAAACAAAACTGTTAAATTATTATTTTACCTTAGTGATTTAATGGATGACATTTCTCATTTAAAATATGTGCCAGCAGACTCTTTAACAGTAGACAATTTCATACCACTCATTTTCTTTTTAAAATGTATTTCCATTTCACTTATACCATAGAACTTGTTCTAGTTTATTATATTTTTGTGCTAAGAAATCTTTATTGATGACAATATAGTTTTGGAATGAAAATAGGTAGGTAGGTAGGTAGATAGACATATAAACACATATATAAAGAGAAATTTATAATAATCTTAAAATACCTAAATAGTAAAATATTCATCTTCATTGAATTATTACATACATGATATTTACATTATTAATACTTGAATGAAAAAAGTATACTATGTGTCAATAGCTATTAAACAATAAATACAATTTATTGGAACACAATCTTTCAATGATCTTAGGAGGGTCGTTTTTGCAACTAATTGATTATTACATTGCTGTTAAAATTAGATAAGGTTCATAATTAAGTCTAATAGTGAGTTTCATTTCTATAAGTAGATGGGGAATGTTAAGGAAAGGATACTGGATTCTTTAAACTCCTTCCAGATTATAATTTAGACATAACATGGTGATATAACATCAAAATGATGTAATCACTGAAAACTCTGTTAGCTTTTTCTTTTTCGTTATGGATAGGAAACTACAAAATCAATTCCCTGATTGGCCGTAATGTTTTGCACCCATAGTCCCATCACTTTAGGAAGCCAAGGTTAGAGGATGGCTTGAGCCCAGGAGTTTGAGACCAGCCTGGGCAACATGGAGGAACTCCATCTCTACAAAAAAATAAATAAATAATTGAGCCGGCCATAGTAGCACATGCTTGTAGGTCTAGTTTCTCTGGAGGCTGAGGTGGGAGGATCACTTGAGGCTAGGAAATCCAGGATTCAGCGAGCTGTGATCAATGGTACCACTGCACACAAGCCTGGGCAATGAGAGCAAGACCTTGTCAAACAAAAAACATCAATCACCTAAAAGAGAACTGGAGCTACTTATTAGAACTATGACCTTTGTTAATTTCATGTTACAAAATGTTCTAGCAAGATTAGTAGTTACACCTGTTATCATCATTTTTGTTTCAGTGTATGGTAATTTTCTTGCTTACTTTTTTTTTTTTTTTTGAGAAGGAGTTTCGCTCTTGGTACCCAGGCTAGAGTGCAATGGCGCCATCTCGGCTCACCACAACCTCTGCCTTCTGGGTTCAGGTAATTCTCCTGCCTCAGCCTCCCAAGTAGCTGGGACTATAGGCGTGCACCACCATGCCCAGCTAATTTTTTGTATTTTTAATAGAGATGGGGTTTCACCATGTTGACCAGGATGGTCTCGATCTCTTGACCTCATGACCTACCTGCCTCGGCCTCCCAAAGTGCTGGGATTATAGGCCTGAGCCACTGAGCCTGGCCTCTTGCTAACTTTTATCATGAAGAGTTGTAAATTTGTAACCTTTTATTTCAACATTTTTTTGAAAAAATATGTCTGTCTTCCTTGAGTTCAAATTTATGTGCTATTTCTTACTACTTAATTTTCAAAAAAGATACATAGCTAAAACTATAAGATACTTATGAAAAGATAATTAGCATAGAAAAATGCTATCCCTTTAGGAAAAGTGTTGGGACGAGTGTGCCTGGTATTCTGCTTTAAAAAAAATTAGGCTGCATATGTAAATATTTAGATATAACTCCATTAATTGTATTAGCTCTTCTGGTCTATTTTTTCTCCCAAATTATGAAAGACAAAGGTCTGTATTATTTACAATCAATTGCTTAAGCAACTAGTATGCAAATTTAGAGATTTTTAAATTAGAAGTTAGAACATATTAAACAGAGATTAAACAAGAAGAGGATAGGTGGTAATTATGTTAAATATGTTAAAATTTGATTTTGTTTTATAGTTTGTGAGTTACTTTGTAAATAACAAATATACCACACATAAAAGAAAGTGTATAAAATATTTAATGAGTCATGTCTCTATCCACATAACTTTTAAAAATATGATAGTTTTGAAAATATTCAGTTATGTATAATTGTGTCAGTGTCAGTAACCTAAATTGTTTTTGCTGCTTTAGATATGTTTTATTTCAGCAGTTTATGAGAAGAACATAGCTAAGAAAAATTTCTTATTTTTAAATTTGTAGAAAAAAATATCACTTTTTTAATCAGTGCTTTCTTTGTTTTTGTCTCTAAAGGCCATATATTATTGAATATATTTAGAAAATTGAAGATGTAAAGTCTCCCCTTGCTTATCTTTTGTAAATATTAAATTTAGCAATATTCCAACAAGTCCAAAATACCTTGTGTCTAACACCATACTTATGTAGAGAAAGACTGATTGCCCGGTGTGGTTTGCTGTGCTTTGATTCACCATAAAAATAGCCTTTATTGAAAATAATATTTCCTGTTACTCTTTTGTGTGGTTGCCTGGAAGCTTTCATACATGGGTAATATGCTGTAATAACATGTCAGAAATGCCTTTGTTTTATAAAGTGGGAGAGGTCATTTTGCAAAAGGGAAGTAACAAAGGAGTGTTAGGATCCAGTAAATATGGGAAAGTATTAGTACACTCTTAGTGTCTTAGTTTTGTTTGTGCTACTATAACAGGATACCATAGACTGGGTAAATTATGATAAACAAAAATTTATTTGCTCATGGTTCTGGAGGATGGGGAGTCCAATATCAATATGCCAGCATTTGGTGTGAGAATTAAAGAAAAAGGAAAGAAACATGAAAGTCAGCTCGCCAGTCAAGACAGATTTATTTCAGAGAGAACAAACCTGAGAGGTGCCTACTGGCCGAGTGATGTCAGAGTCATGCTCTCATATAGACTAAGAGTTTTTAAGGATTCAGGGTGGGGGAGTTTGTTGGAGGCTTGGACTGCTTCTGTGTCTCTTTGTTGTGCTTATCTTAGAGAAAGAGTTGTGTGTCTGTTTCCATACATCTTTCTTCAGCTGCAGGCATATCCCCAGAGTCTGCTTTTAGCTTCCCTATCTTAGTGCACCTGAAGGGAAAGAAATGAACTTATTAAGGCCCATTGTTTTACTGGGGCCCATTGTATGAGGGCAAAGTTTGGCAGTTACCAAAGAGACTTTCCCCACATCTCTCTCTGTGCCCAAGCTGTCTTATTTGTGTTTCACTATCTGTGATTTCCTTGAAATGCATGAGGCTAGAAAGGGAGCCAGAACTTAAAGCAGCAGTGTTTGTCCAAGACGACAGTGCTCCTGCTCTTGTCATTCCAGACCCTACAGTTATAAAGGGACAAGGAGTGACATGTTCTTTCTGGCTACTTCCTGCTGAGCAGGGGCAGAAAGGTTTTTTTTGTCTTAGATTGACTACAGGAGTAGTTGTCTGTGAAATGTCCATGATCCTGTCAGTTAAAAATTTTTGAAAAAGGTTAATTAAGCAGGGTAAAAACAACAGTCCTAGGCTTTTTAGCAGCTTTTTAAAATTAGGTCTGATTAGTTGAGACAGAAGTAACATTTTTTTTTTCCAATGACAGGGGCACATGTTGGGAAAGACCCATGTGGGTTTTTTTTGTTGTTAATAATTGTTATTCCTGCTATCAGGATAATAATAATCAAAATGCTAAAGCAATTGAGGTTCTCTGTTTGGTATGCCACCCTAAGAGTGCTACACTATATAGTCCTACTGCAAATAGTAGACTGAGTAATGCAATTCCTGCAAGGATGGCAGAGTAAATATTTCCATTAAAATAGCTTTTAATATTTGCCTTAAAAGGAGAGGTAGAAAAAACAATAAGTATTTGGTGAGGTAGGGTTGAGACTGAGTAAGATGAGTGACTTTTATGTAATTACTTATCTTTTATGATTTTCAGCATAAGATTTCTTATTATTTTCTAACATTGATAGGACATTTTTCTGGGCTATTAGGAGTTGCTTTCTCAGCTCTTTAGGCTTTGACTTGAGTCTGATGTATCCAGGAGCTGATTTCTGTAACAGAGATAATTTAAACTGTAGAAGATAATAAAAATTAAAAAAATTTAGGACAGACTAGAATTTAACAACAGGTATGCTATAGTTTCTGAAACATAATTTTTTTTCTTTAGTTTCCCATTTTTATTAAAAGACAAATCGTGATAGGACCACTTTGCTTTATTTTCCTTGCCTTCATTATTTGTATACAGTACAGCAAGAATAATTATAAGAAAAATTACTTGCCATATAGGCCTTTTAAATCAGCTTTAATGCAGCTTCATTATGCAGCCCAGCCATGAATTTGTACCATTGAATACCTATGAGTTGGGTGAATTCCTCTCCTCTTGAGGTTTTAAAATAACTTGCGGTTACTGGTCTGTTAGAAAGTGACATTCTTTACTTACCACAAATTAGAAACCCTGCACAAGGGCTGTAGGATAAAATAAATTCCTCTTCAAAGGTTTTAGCCTATAAATTGTAAAGTACAGGCTGGGCAAGGTGGCTCAAGCCTGTAATCCCGGCACTTTGGGAGGCTGAGGTGGGTGGATCACGAGATCAAGAGATTGAGACCATCCTGGTCAACATGGCAAAACCCCATCTCTACTAAAAAAAAAAAATACAAAAAATTAGCTGGGCATGGTGGCACGTGCCTGTAATTCCAGCTACTCAGGAGGCTGAGGCAGGAGAATTGCCTAAACCCAGGAGGTGGAGGTTGTGGTGAGCTGAGATCCCATTGCACTCCAGCCGGGGTAACAAGCGAAATTCTGTCATAAAAAAAAAACATTGTTAAGTGCAATGAGTTCTGAGATCCTCTCCAAAGAACCAATGTATCAGTATGTTCAGCTCCTCCGTTCTTTGTTCTGCCTTTCAAAGTTTAACTTCCTGGTTCTCGTTGCCCCCTTAGCCCTAGTTTTAGTAAACAACTTTCCCACCAGTACTAATTAGTAGTTCACATCTATTACCCTCGTCCCCTGCTTTGACCTGAGTCACATTTAGTTCCCTGTCCCATAACTGTTCTTCCTGCCATACTGTTCACCTTGCCACTCTAGCTCATACCTCTACTCCCTTTAAACTAGCCAATCAGAATTTACTTAGACTGTGTGGACCAACTCTAGCCACTGGGGGAACGACACAGCAGTCGGGGCTACCTGCATCAGGGATAAGAATTCCTTCTACTCCCGTGTTTGGGTGTGTGCTCAGCATTGCTCCATCTGTAAGATGCACCCTTCTAAAGAAATAAAAATTTCCTTGCTGAAAAAATTTACATTCAAGTGCTATTTCTTTTACAGCTCTGAAAATTTACATATGACAGGACTGCATTCACAGAATATTTGTCCAGGTCCTCAAGGGCTTTATTGCTTTATAAGTCAAGTTCAATTTCCTAAAGGAGAACACACCATTCCAGTCAAAGCCTTGGTAAAATAACCAGTTTTTGCAATTGTGATCCATTACAAAAGAAAATAGATTTCTACTGCACTGATGCAAACAACTTTACTGTTGTAATTTAAGAATTCATATAAGTAGTTTTTAAATTTTAAGGGAACTAGGCAGAAAGTAACAAAGAAACAAACGTGCTTTAGATTCTATTTACAGAATTATACAGGGGGATACTTAACACAGTTGTTTAAGTTTGTAGCTAGCTTAAGACAAGTTTCCTTGACTGAACAATAAGATTAAGATTAGCAGCATTCTAAGCAAAAGGTAAAAGTTTATTTTTGTTCAGTCAGTTTTATTAACTTTTGTTTTGCTTGATATTTATAAACATTTTAGCTTTTCATGAGTTCTGTATATTTTGCTTATTGTTGTTGCTGTTGTGAGAAACCTGCATTTGAGAGCACTTGTTAAAGTTTCACAGCTTGAACATAAACCATGTTTTTAAGAGAACTAAAACAAAATAATAATTCTGTAAAAAATAAAATGTCCAGTTTGGATACAACTAGAAACACAACTGACAAAAAAATTTGATTATTTTTGTGGTTTAGATAACCCAACATCTGGTGAGAAACTTCTTTCTGTTTCATTACCCTGTGGAAGATGAAGTGGGAGAAAGAGGGAAAGAGGGGACTGGGTAGAGCCCTCACAGCCTAATCACCTGCTGAAGATCTTACCTCTGAGTATTGTTACAATGGAAGTTAAATTTCAACAGGAGTTTTGGAAGAAATAAACATTCAAACCACAGCACTATCCTTTGAAAATTTTTCTGTATATATATCTTCCTGCTTGAATGTGAATGTTTAAACAATATGTATTTAACTCAGTAGTGGTAGAGTTTGTTTGATTTCTTATTGAATAATTTACTATCTAATGAATTAACTTGAAATAATTACCTGATTAAGTAACTTAATTCTATTTATTTCCACAAGGTTGAATTGTATGTAAGCCTAAGACAAGGTAAGTTGATTTTGGCAAAAGAATGGGTGAAGCCAGGGGAAAAGTAAGATGCTAAAAACATGGGACTTACCACAAACACTGATTAGGTTAGCAGTTTTCCATTTGATGATTCATTAATTCACTTTCGGTTTCATAAGTGCTCTCAAGCCTGAATATCATTTCTCTATGAATGGCAGAGAAGGAGTAGAAAGAATGAAATGAATATGATATGAATCAAAAAAGAGTGCTGGCAAAGTTATGCTGTCCAATGTCTCTAGTTAAAAAATCTTTGATTTTTTGGTCTTTACAAATTTAGTGACTACTAGTCATTTAAAGATCCAATCTTGAAAATTCCCTTTTCTTCATTAAAATAATTATATTTTCATAATTCTTAGCATGATAAAAATTTGTTTCACCAATAAGGAATAAGGTTAACATGCAGGATATAAGGCCTGAAATCTAGGCAATAAAAATTATCATCAAAGAAGCAGATTCTGTAAGGTTTAGTTTATCTCTAACATATCTAGTAAAAGTGTATGTTAAATCTTTTACAACTTTTGAAATATTATAATTAAAGCATAAAATAATAACCCAAATATTATCATATGTTTACATATATGCATCGGTAAATGTGATATAACTTACATGTGCTCTATAATAGTCTATAACTTAAAACAACATTTATTGAACTTTTGTGCCCAAAGACCTATGGCTTTAAGGACCTTTATTTTAGGAGAGTTCTCACTCTTGTAAAATTGTTAGAAATCAGGTCAAAAACTGACCAAACTAAAATTTATCCCATTTGTTTATTGAGCTAAAATGGCTAAAATTAATCTGATCTTCATGAATTTAATCTGTACTGATTAATTTAGTGACAATTTTAGAACAGATTATTTATGTCAGTAGCCAAAGGTTAACTTAGTCTTGAACAATAGTTACAGACCTCACTCAAAGCTCTGGGCTTCTGTCCATTCATTGAGTATATACTTGACCACAGGTGTCCATTATTTTTGGTATCTTGGCTTTGTGTATGTGTAATTCTTTTGAAATATGCACCTGATAGTGTATTTCTAAAGTGTCATGACCTTAAGATATGCTGTGCTATTAATATAATAAAAATTCACTAGTAACCTGACATAATGAATTAGACCAGAATGTCAAGACAAATTTTACACTAGACAAGTATGAAAAATAGCCAGCTAGACTTACACTGATTGATAACTGTATTTCAAAATGTTTTTCTTTACCTTAAGGATCATTATTAAAGTGAATAAACATTTTGGTGAAACTTAAATGTTTTAATGTGAAATATTTTTCTTCCCTTTTCCAGCTATTTTCAATTATAAACTTAACCCAAGTTAGTGTCCTTCACCAATAAAAGTAGTTTTGCAGTCCACACTGATCTAATAAATTAGTTATCCAGAAAAAAAGGGGGAAATATTATACAATAGACATGCTAAAAACAGCTACATCATAGCAGGGATCTATAATATAAGCAATATTATCATTTCTTTTCTATCAAAAAAAGCAAGGTTATATGAAATATTGGAAATCTATTTATAATTCCAGTATTTGAAGATAGTTTCTTACACTAATGCTGTCAACTACCTTTTGTTACCACGATAGTTTCTTTGACTCCATGAAATGACAGCAAGAATTTATGATGGTTCCTTTCTTTTATAAGACACGTGAAAAAATAAAGTTGATGAATCTACTCAAGACCAAGAGCTAACCAAAATCTAAAATCACTTTAATTTATCAAAATTGATGAGAGATCTTCACTGCCAAAGTCATTGCTGGGTTTTCACAATTCATTGCAGATAATATGCTATCCCATTACCTTGAAAATATAGAAGATTCATAATCAGTGAAGAAAGTGAGATTAATACTTGCAATTATTATAGAATTATTTATCCTGCTATAGGATTATTATTATTATTAGTGTCATTTGACAATTCTTTCCCATTTTATTAAACACAATTGTGAGTAATTTTCTTGCCTAATATCATTCTGCATTGGCTACCTGCTACCAAATATTCATGGAAATATCCATTAATGGCACATGTAAAATGTTATGTTATGTTGCTGTTGATTCAGCACACACCACTACCTGATTCTTTAGTTCTTTGGGAATTTAAGTATCAATTAACTGTGTGTTTTCTGGATTCTTTCCAGTATTCAGTATAATATGAAAATATTATTATACTCTCAGAGTTGATAATCATTATTATTTTTACCATATTGCACAAGGAATTGCACTTTAATTTTACAACAAAAATAGAAGTATATCCGCATATGAATTTTGATCATTTTCTATTACTCTGTTCAGACTCTAAAATTCTGTTCTTAGGTTACTATACATCAAATATTTTGATTGAACAATGAATGAGACAGTTCCTGGACATTCTGTTCAGTGTTCCCAAAAGGACTATACAGCTCACTTCTTATATTGTTACAGTGTCTTACACAGATCTTTTACAGTGTCTTGTACATATATGAACTTTTTTTTTTGAGACAGAGTTTCTCTCTTGTTACCCAGACTGGAGTTCAATGAGGCGATCTCGGCTCACTGCAACCTCCACCTTCTGGGTTCAGGCAATTCTCCTGCCTCAGCCTCCTGAGTAGCTGGGACTACAGGCACACACCACCATGCCCAGCTAATTTTTGTATTTTTAGTAGAGAAGGGGTTTCACCATGTTGACCAGGATGGTCTCGATCTCTTGACTTCGTGATCCACCAGCCTCGGCCTCCCAAAGTGCTGGGATTATAGGCTGGGAGCCACTGCACCTGGCCATATATCAACTTTTTGAATAAACAATAAATATTATTAAACCTGAGTAAAATATAAATTTTTCTCTTTTATGCTTTTACACCCTCTGTTTGCAGTTTATTTATAGCCTTCTGATAAGTAGAGTCCCTTTGTTTATGAGAATCTGGGCTGCATTGGCTCCAAGAGCATGTTTAGACCTAGATATAAGGTTATGGATACCTCTTACGCTTAGTTTCTCTTGACACCAAAGACTGAGGCAAGGATTTGAGTAGGGATAACTTATTTGGGAGATTATCTAAGGTAGAAAATGTGAGGAAGTAGGAAGAGGGAGACAGAGAAGAAGCAAATCAATCATAGAAGTACATTATTGATGTAATTCTAATGGGAAAACAATGGGGGCATGTTTTGTTGGAATCTCCTGAGTAACCTCCCAATGTTATCTCCATGAAGATCTTGAAGCCGCCGCTGACATGCGTATCAATGGTTCCTATTTCCCACTTCCTGGAGTTGTCTCAAAGGATGTTAACTCCTCGTACTTCTGGGCAGTGCTTAGTTAGCCTTCACAAACTTATGATTTGGAGAAGATCTAAGATGAGAGTTGAGAGCTCAGATGCTATTAGTATGAAGTCAGTGTAATTTCCCGCAGTACTGTCACCAGGGGTATAGCCAAAGTCAAAGCTTAGGATGTGACATTATTGGTGGTTGTGGTGCTATCATTTTAGTATAATTACTGTATTTGAAATTTTCAAAGATCTCAAGAAATAAAGCTTTACTTATAAATCTATAAATAGGAAACTCTTTTTAATTTTTATTCATGTATTTTATGGCAAATGGGCAAAAAGCTATATCAATTGATGTAATATTTAAATGTCAGAGAAAAATGTAACTGAAATAATTCTTTACTAGACTTTTGGAGCAAGAGAAACTTATGTAGTCATTTCTAGAGTAAGAAGTAAGAACTCATGTTGTGATGGGGATTTTCTTAAATGAGTACATACCTGAACATATTTAAAGATTTGCCAAAAAAGAATCATCGACTTTGTGTCCCCTGATGATTAGGCAAGAATTTTAATATTTTCCAACAAACTCTTATATCTGATTATATAATGGCTGTAAAGGATTGATGGGGGTAAATAACATACAAATCCACAAGGACAGACAATATGAGAAAGAAAACAATAATCAGATAAGAGAAATCAACTCCTTTGAGGAAGATGATAATTGAACTAGGAAGCAGTAATTGAACTTGACAGTGGTTACTGAACTTTGAGACAGAAAAAACAAGACGTTAGTTCTCAAGGTTTTAAATATGTGATATGCCATGATACCATATGTAATCCTGGGAGAGACAGAAACTTGGAATGGACAGGAGGAACTGTGTGTTCGGACTTCTGGAGATGGATGAATTAGAAGACAGCTTGATAAATTTTGTTTGGTACAATTAAATGCCCAGATTTCTCTTCCTTAACTTATTCAAGGAATAAAATATCTTTTTGCTTCCCCTTCAGGAAACCAATGGTTTGAAAATAGGCATTTCAGTTAGGATTTACATTCCGCTGTGTGTAAGATAAACTGACTACAGTGGTTTAAACATACTTTCCAATTTAACAAGAGGACTGGAGAGAGTAATACCTGTTGTTGATTCAGACACATAAGGAAATCAAGTAAAATCTCTTGGGGATTTTTATGGCCTTTTACTTATGACTGCAAAAGTGGCTGCTAGAGTGTTTTTTTGTTGTTGTTTTTTGTTTGTTTGTTTGTTTGTTTGTTTGTTTGTTTTTGAGACGGAATTTCACTCTTGTTACCCAGGCTGGAGTGCGATGGTACGATCTCAGCTCACTGCAGCCTCTGCCTCCTGGGTTCAGGCAATTCCCCTGCCTCAGCCTCCTGAGTAACTGAGATTACAGGCACGCGCCACCATGACCAGCTAATTTTTTGTATTTTTAGTAGAGACGGGGTTTCATCGTGTTGACCAGGATGGTCTCAATCTCTTGACCTTGTGATCCACCCACCTCAGGGTGGATCCCAGCACTCGGCCTCGCAAACTGCTGGGATTACAGGCTTGAGCCACTGAGCCCGGCCATGGCTGCTAGAGTTTTAACTAAGCCCACACTTTTGGAAGAAAGATAAAGATATCAGAGAATGATATGCTTTATTGATTAATACTGTGTCAGAGGGCCATGACCTAACTCTAAGAAGTGAGGAAAACATTTGCTCTTGTTTTAGGCCTGTCTGTTGCCAATCTCCCAATGGGTTCTAATGTTAAGGAAAAAGAAGATTAATATTGGCCTTATGTCTATCAATATCTGCCAGTTCCTCTTTGGTAGCCAAAATCTCTACATGCCATCTACCCAGAAAAAGACAGTCACAACATATACAATGTCATCTCCAGTTTGTAGCAAGAGAAAATCATAATGGAGTTTGTTTCTCTCTGTATAGACAACTGCCCTTCCGTATGATCTGGTTACCTGTCACATAAAAGATAGTTTACCTGCCTTTAATATACCCAGATAAAATTGCAGAAGAGATGTAAGGAAAAAAATTACAATATTTATTCAGAAAAAGGGACCATCAAAAATACCTAAAAATAGTGGTTTATAGTAATTCTTAATTATTTTAGCAAGGAGTAGGATAGAATTTTTGTTCATTATCTAGACAATATGGCAACCCTAACTCTCCTGAGAATTCATTCTTTACCTGTACTTGAATGCCACAGCTGAGAAGTACAGTATATGATGCCTTCCCTTAGGGTGATTCTGTTTTCACAGACACATTACTACTAAAGGAGATATGGGGATACTGGATTGCTTTAAGGATTTGTTTTTTATATCAGTTTTTAATTATTTTGAAGTGGTTTTCAATTTGTACAAAAATTAGTAGAACTCTAACTTATTTTTTTTTGCTAATTGCCGTATGCTAATAATCAAAGCCAATGATCTTGACTGTTGGAACTCTTGAATACTAATGATTCTCTAATATTTTGTTTAACCTAAGAGCCTCATGTTTTACTCGTGAAGCTTTAAAGTAATCAAAAAATAACTTGCAATGGGACAGTAACACCCTTAAGATCAGCTTATTTTAACGTACAAAATTCCTCTTCCTGGGAGGAAGAAAAGAAGTTTGAGTTAGTTCTGGAGAATCAACTTAAATTTAAGTGGCTAAAATTTATGACTTGCCTAAATGTACAGGGAACCAAATGATGAGACTCTCAATCAATTTGTGTTGAGAGGCCAGAGAGAGAGTATTCCTCCAAATACTATTTTATTTTCTTCTCTGTTTGCTAATTCTAATTCAAGATTTTCCCTTTTTAAATAGCGTATAGTGCAAATTGGCAATAGATAACAATCACATGCTAATATTCTACCTTTTTAATTATTTTCTCAAAAGTATTAGTAACACTATGCTATCAACACTACTGCTATGATAAAATTGGTGAGGATTTTGACTTCATTCTGAGGTTATGCTAAAGTGTATTTGGTTTTCCAAAATTATAAATACATGAATATCATTAAAATATAAAATACTCAAGTGTGAAGAATTCTTATTCAACTCCTTAATTAATGAGAGAACCAGTAAGATGTTAATATTGGTCCACATGAAAATTTGACTTGCAGAAATTTATGTTTTCTAGTGGAAATAATTTAATAGCTTACCATTAACAGGAATTATTTGCATTACAATCAGTTTTTATAACTTCTATCTCTGCAGGGTTGTAAAGGGCCTTGTCAATAGCAAGCCAGTAAATATCATACCCAGTAGAATCAGATAATCCCCAGAGTTCTGCTAGACAATACCCAGGACTTACAGAAAAGAAAACCTTGGAATTTATTTTGCCCAAATATTGAAATTTTAAAAAAAATGTTCATAGTCTCTACCCATTTTCTAAGCCTTGTCCTTCACCCCATATCTTGAGTCTATGAGCAACCTGATATCTGACTAATTTATTTCTGTGAGTGGTCCTCAGATTAATCTGTCAGTTAGTGCTTCTTGTTAACCTCTGAAAATCCTAACTGGTTACAACATTATTAACATTTTCAAAGCTCTCTATTATCATCACTACATTGTAAATACTTCACGATGATTTATCACAAATAATTTTGACAGAAAGACACAATAGCTGTCCACTGGTAGAGAAAGCACATTTGAATACATCAAATTTGAAAATAGTAAATGAGACAGAAAATATTCCAAAGCATTTATATCATATGTTACTATATTGGAATATTATATATATTTGCTTTATTTCTAGTAATGTTAATGCTGCATAATTAAATGAGATGTTTTTATGAACCCCATTTTTCCCTGTGGGGTTCGCTCCTGCGAAGGACCCTTGACAGGACCCTCACCATCTTGAGCTTGAGCCCATACATGTTTCTCCTATCCTGGAGGCTGTTGAGCTAAGGGAAAGGAGGAATTCTGGTTGCACTGATTTTATAAACATCAATCTTTGCCTCTGACATTTACAACAGAATGGCTGAGCTCAGGCCTTGTGGTCTAATGAGACATTGCATGGTTAGACATTGTGTGCCTCCTAGTTCCTTCTCTGCACAATAACTGTATGACTTTGTTTACCCCTGCTAACTCAATCATATTGTTTGCATATGATCCTATATGAATAGGCAAGGTTAGAATGACATTTGGAAAGGTCCAGCTATAACTTGTTAATTATTTTACTTGCTTTCTTAACTGATTTTAGCAAAACACATGTTTAGATTTATGACCCCCTTTTGCAAACTTTATTGTCCCTTTGCTGTACACCCTGTGATTAAGAGTCATACTTTCTGTACCCCTTTTCTTGTGATTTATGTTCTTGCTTTTATTTCAAGATACAATGGAATATACGTCACTCCTTAAACACTGAAAAGTATATAACCTATGGTTTGCACAAATAAACTTGCTGTTTGGGCACTTGCTGCTCCAGCATTGCCTGGCAGTCCTCCAGACCCCATTCTCTCTCTCTCTTTTCTTCCGTGCACTCCCTCTTCCAGGTTGAGAACACTTGAGTGGGGCTGAGGCTCTCCACTGGTCGGAAGCCCCCCGGCAGACGTGCTGGACCCCCACATTTCCCAATGCATTGTTTATGCTAATTAATTCCATTTTAAGCAAAAAAAAAAAAAAAACTACAAGTATATCATGAATCATATACTCTATATTTTGCAGAGGAGAAAACCGAGATTTAGAAAAATGGAAAATATGAGCTAAAATCCCTCTGTTAGGAAGATATAACAACATAAATACCTATTTTTATTCTCATTTGGTCAAAAGATTATTTAAATTAATTCTACAATGGCTTTAAGGCCTTGGGGAGGTAGTTTAGAACTATGTTTAAGTATTCAGTCTATGATGGCAATTCCTTGGCTTAAACTCTTACTAGCTTTGTTATTTAGTACAAGTTATTTAACCTTTTTAAGCCTGAAAATCCTCATCGGTAAAATAGGAACAATGATAGTTTCTAAATGAGAGGGTTGTTTTGGAAGTTAAGATGATGAAGGCAAGAGACTAAGTATAAGGTATTTGTAAGTCCTCAAGAAATGATTATGACATTATTTTATAACATTATTTCTAGCAGACAATATTGCTTCAAAAAACTTTTTTGGAATGACAGGAATTTCTTTGACCCCATAAATACTAATATTATTCTTCATTCTTTCCTCAGTTTATCCTTTCCTAACATGAGTAAAGAGATACTTAGGTTCTTCTGAGGTTATAAGGTTAAGAGGCAAGAGGTCTGATTATGATTTTAGTGACAATTTCATCTCTCACATCATAAAAAAATACTTTTTATTATCACTCTTTAGTTCCATGTACTTGGAATTATAAAATAGATTACTGGGTGTGTCATCAGTGAGAACTCTATCCTCATTTTGAAATCATAGGGAACTGAGCTGAAGATGCAAAGAAGATTTGAGTATATAGCATAAAAACTTAAGAAATTTCATGGGAGTTACAATGAACAGACTACTAGGTGATTTCTGCTTTTAAGACAGGGGACACCAGGTATACTGATTTCAGAGAGAGGTCAAGGTCAATAGGTAAAGTGATGAGATTTCAGAAAACAGAGCTTAGTGATAATTTTGAGTTCTAAAGGGTACATGCATCTCAAGCTCTCTGTTTGCCTACTGACTCAGGTTTTTCCTGGTTCCACTGGAGGGAAAAATTCAACACTAGAGGAATGGTAAGGTCTATATTGTAGCCAAATCTCAGTGGATTATTTAATATCCACATCCTACAGCTTCCTCTCAAATATAAAAACAGTTTCTCTTAACTAGGTATCTGGAAATATAAATGAAAACCTATTTTTACACTGTTGGTGGCTGTGGTCAATTAATTCAACCATTGTGGAAGATAGTGTGGCAATTCCTCAAGGATCTAGAAATAGAAATACCGTTTGACCCAGCAATCTCATTACTGGGTCTGTACACAAAGGATTATAAACCATTCTGTTACAAAGGCACATGCACACGTATGTTTGTTCACAATAGTAAAGTCTTGGAACCAACCCAAATCCCATAAATGATAGACTGGATAAAGAAAATGTGGCACATGTACACCATGGAATACTAATTAGCCATAAAAAAGGATGAGTTCATATCCTTTGCAGGGACATGGATGAAACTGGAAACCATCATTCTCACAAACTGACACAAGAACAGAAAACTACACATCACATGTTCACTCATAAGTGGATGTTGAACAATGAGGACACATGGACACAGGGAGGGGAACATCACACACTGGGGCCTGGTAGGGAACTGCTAGGGAGAGGAATAGCAGGGCATGGGGGCATTAGGGAGGGATAGCATTAGGAGAAATACCTAATGTAGGTGATGGCACAGTAGATGCAGCAAACCACCACCGTGGCACGTGTATACCTATGTAACAAACCTGCACAATCTGCACATGTACCCCAGAACTTAAAGTATAATAATAAAAAAGAACATGAGAAGACAAACCACAGACTGGAAGAAAATATTTGCAAAACACATATCTGATAAAGGATTTGCTATGGTTTGGATGTGGTTTGTCCATGCCAAAATCCATATTGAAATTGAATTGCCAATGTACAAATGTTGGCAGGTGAGGCCTTTAAAAGGTGATTAGATCATTAAGATGGATCAATGTCTTTCTCCAGAGAGGGGGTTAGTTCCCTGGAGATTAAATTAGTTCTCAAGGGAATAAAGTAGTTCTTTCAAGAACAGGCTGTTATAAAGAAGGCCAGTCTCTGATGTCCCTTCTCTTTCACACATGCTAACATGCCCTTTCACTTTTCTTTCATGCTATGAAGCAGTCCAAGGCCCTTGCCAGATGTGACCACTCAATCTTGAAGTTCCCAGCCTCCAGAATTATGGCTTAATAAACCTCTTTTCTTTATTAAAAAAAATTAAAACCTACTATTAGATACTGCTATATATCCATCATCTTGGCAAATAGTACAAAGTCTAACAAGAGTGTGGAAAAATTGACAGTGTTCTTTTTCCTGGTGGTAGTACATACTGATTCAACTATTTTAGATAAGTACTTAGAAATGAAGACACTTATAACCTCTCGCCCACTTCCAAAGGTATACCTTAAAATGGAATGCATTTTAACAACTGGATATACATAAGGATGATGACTATAGCAGCTTTGTTCATAACAGCCAAATAAATTGTGGCATACTTATAAAATTGTATGTTACACAGCAATGTACATTTACAAATTAGAAGAAGGGATTAGATTTCTTTCAGGAAGAGGTCTTCTATAGTGCATATTTCTCAAGACATGTCAGTTACATGAGCTTTCAATTTATTTCTGAAATATAATGTAATATGTGAAGTATATATGAAATAGAATTATATAAAATAAATACAAAAATGCATATGTATATCAGATTACGCCTCATTGTTCAAGTTTCCATTTGTTTCCTCAGTTTTCTAACATTTTGTTAAACTCACTGACCTAGAATTTTGATCACGTTTGTCTAGATTCTTCCATTTTACCAAAGTTCTTTTCAAAATTCACTCCCTAAAACTTGGCAAAATAATCTGTTGTTATCTCACTGGAATTTAGCATCATTGCACCCCTTAACTAATTTTAACAACTTCTACCTGTTAGATGCGTGTCTCTTTTAATTCCTGTGGAACTCCTGGTTGAATGAATTTTCCACAACTTTCTTTTTATGAAGTTTAAAGCTATTGCCTCATGAATCCAATTAACAATGAAAACAAACAAAGAATGTATATTCTGTTATAGAATGTGCAGTGTAATGAGTACTGTCCTAAAGTCCATAAAACCTAGTGTTATGTGTTGGGCGTGCCTTTTCTAGCTGTGTAACCATAAACCAGTTATCCAAATTCCATTAATCTCAGTTTTCTGACCTATGAAATGGTGCTAATAATGCTATGAAGAGTTGTATGAATTTAATGAACCATGGAACATTAAAGTTTCACATTTGATGCTAAAATGATAGCTATTATTATACTTATACCTAGTTATTTAAACAATGGTAATTCAGTAGTTAAAAATAACATTGACACATTTATGGGACACTTGGTTGACTATAAGCATACATTTACCAAGTATATTTGATTCTAGTTTACTCTCTTTAAGAATATAAATTCCATAACTCAATACAAACCATAATACAAATAATAATAGATACAGTAATTCTCTGATTTTTTTCTTACACTTATTTTTAAGGCAATATTGTTTACTGTTGAATATAAAGAAGCTTTAAACAAGCCTGTCTTATTCCAAATTTGTATGATGCTTTCTTATAAAATTAGATTATAGAATTGTGTGAAATAAATTCATACAGTTAATACATTTATCTTTAAAAGACCAGATGGTCAATTTAGCATTTTTTAAAAGATTAAAATTTACACCTTAAAGCCAAGTTCTTTCAGCATTATTTACAATCTGTCTCCCATGCACTGCAAATATTACTTTAACCTAAACTAAGTAGTATGTGTATTCACACATAACTAAAATGAATTTTATACCATAGTTTTTCATGGTTAGTTGCTGTTTCTTCTTCTCTACTTATAATTTTTGGGAAAAAAATGTAATTCTACCAAAACAAATATTTATTAAACTTTGCTTCAGTTCACATTGGGTAATATTGTATTTTATCTCTGCTAATACTGACTGTCAATTTGACTGTTTAGTTTTTAAGATTTCATTTCTCTTTAACACAATAATTATTAATGTCTGTTTCCTTTTCAATTTTAAAAATGCCACTACATTTGTGACGTCAACTACAAAGTTAATTTTAAAGTCTGGATCGTAAACTCCATGTTGGCAAGGATTTGTCTTGTTCATGACACAAAAAAATTGGCACTAAATGAATCTTTGTTGATTGAATGAATGAATTATGTATCTGACACTAGCAGAGCTGACAGAAGCAGAGATGAAGCAGAAATCCCAATGACTGTCAAAAGGGTGAACCCAAAGATGAAAAGACACTTTTAGCTTAGTAACTTTGATATTCACTCAAAATAACACTCCAATTTTGCATGAGTTTCTGGAATGAAAACAGCTCTACCCCTAAATAATAAATGTATTAATTGCACTCCTTATGAGTTCTGACAGCAGTCAGCTTTGTGGGTTTCTGATTTGATTCCAAGGAGTTGAGTGTCTCTGTGATTTATGTAATAGGCAGCAGTGTCATGAGGAAAGGCTTGTAGGATAAAACTTCTTAAAGACAGGGACACAGATGGCTGCCTGTGAGTGTGTGGTGAGTGTTAATGAAAATGCACTGAACGGTGAAGGAAGGCCAGCAAACAACCACGGACAGGTGCCCAGAGTTTTTTGAAAGATATTCTAGATAGTTTTTTTTCCCTTAGTGGTAAGTTTTAAATTAGTTTTTGCTCTGGAAATCCATAAACACTCAGAAAATTATGAACACAAGGTGAGCATTAAAGGATGAAAATAACAACAAAAAGAATTGAGTAAATTATAAGGGTTCATCATTGATTTCGGCCATGTTTCTCTGTGCTTAACCGCTTACGAATAAATTACACAGGTGAATTTTTTAAAAGCAACCCTTTCAGACCAGGCTGTTAAACCAATACAAAGGGCCTTATGCAATTTTTTGTATCATTAGCTTTTCTACGTTGGTTATCTATCCTGAAAACCATCCATTCATAAATGTTCATGCATTGAACTGCCATATGCTTCTTATAGCCATATTCACTGTATAATTAGTTTACTATTCTATTTGTATCTTACCAATTGTTCAATTTCCTCAGTGTTTTTGCTCTTATTTCTCACAAAATTCAATTCATTGCATATTAGGCAAAGTAAAACAAAGAGTCATGGTTGTTCAGAAGGTGATTTGGTTAGTGTTTTTCTGAGAACATATTATGTCACAGACAAAGTATTTCTATAACATCATTCTAACACCTTCATGTAATACTACATACTTAGTAATCTTTCATTCAACTCATAAATTCTGTCTTTACACATTTTTCTAATTCAGGAGTCAACTCTTCCTAGTCCAGGCAAAGCCCACTCATTTTATGTGAAAATTGCTTTAACTGCCCGGTCCAATTTTCATTTAATCCACTGCTCTGGAAATCTAAAAGGACAGACAAGGAATATTTTATAAAATGGCACTTTGTCCTCCTAACCTATGGAGTCTATATAAATAAGCATTTGTTTAGAGAGCTAACCAGGCGTTTCAAACGGACAAAGAACAAACAAATTGCTTGCTCCTAGCCATTCATCATTATTTTATTTACAGAAACCAGGAAAGCAAAGTCAGAAACGTTTGGGTTTTTAATTTTTTAAATTGAATTATGCTCTTCTAAACTCATCTGGTGCCATAGACATAAATCCAAAACAATTCATATACACTACAATTCAAGATGCTGCCCTTCAGTAATGTCACTGGTGGGAAGTCTTAGTCTCTAAAGCAGATGAGTTTTGGTATCAAAAATGTAAGCCTCAGCTTTGTTAACTGTTAAGGGCAGTCATCTCAGAGGTACATGGTATCTTACTTCCCATGCCCAATCATCTAATTCATCTTATTTTTATGTTCACAACTCATGAAAAGGCTTCCTCTGTATTCCAGATGCCCAGTCAAATCACCTTGAGAAACATGTTTTTAAGTGTACAAATAGTCCAAAAAATCTTAATGTGCTAGAAACATAGCAATTCCCACAGCTCCTACTGAAATATTGCAATACCTCTGCTTCCCTGTGTTTAGCTCCATAACCACATGACTATTACCAATGAGTCAATGTTTTCCCTTTTAAAGAATTTTCATTACAGATCCTTAGCCAAAAAGCCTGCTTTTCTGTTGAGAAAGTTGTTCCGCAACAGATTTTTTTTTTTTTTGAGTCGGAGTTTCGCTCTTGTTACCAAGGCTGGAGTGCAATGGCAGGATCTCGGCTCACCGCAACCTCCACCTCCTGGGTTCAGGCAATTCTCCTGCCTCAGCCTCCCGAGTAGCCGGGACTACAGGCACGCGCCACCATGCCCAGCCAATTCCCTGTATTTTTAGTAGAGACGGAGTTTCACCATCCCAACCAGGATGGTCTCTATCTCTTGACCTCGTGATCCACCCGCCTCGGCCTCCCAAAGTGCTGGGACACAGGCGTGAGCCACTACGCCCAACCTGCAACAGCATTTGAAATTCTTATTTTTAGTCATTTTAATATTTGCATCTGTTAACTAAGATCTTTGTTGACTCCTCCTGTTGCACTATAATAGGGACAAAATGTCAGAAGTTAGAACAAGATCCCATCTCCCTTTCTACTGTACTTGGCCTGTTCTGAATATATGACCTTGCTTTAAGTAGTGCTTCCTTATGAAAGTCTGCAGTGGAAACTATAATGCCAACGATTTTCTTTTCCTCAAAGTAAGAAAAACTGATGGAAGTGATTTATATTCAGTATAATCCAAAACACTAGAGTTAGGCACTCTAATGAATTTTGGTAAAGGAAACATTGTGTGGACTCTATGTTAATTATTTGGTAGTTTGGGCCAATTAACATCTCTAAATGCTGGATACAATTTCTTCAAAAAGGCCCACAAAATATTGAGCTTCTTACAGTTTCTAGGGGGTGCAAGGCAAGAATTTCAGTTGATTCTTTAACAACGTAAGTTTGAACTGCCTGCGTCTCCTTATGCATAGATTAAAAAAAAAGTGGATCATAATATAGTATTTGTGGGATTTGAAACCATTGTGTATGAGAATGGTTGACTTTTAGTATACATCAGCTCCACAGGGGTGGCTGAACATCTTGATTATGCACTGATTTTGGTATATGTGCGGTCCTAGAATCAATCTCTGTGGATATCACAGGGCAACTGTATATCACTCACTGACAGGAGGGAGTTTGGGTTGGCCGCAGACCAAGAAAAATCCTGAATTCACTCTTTGGTAAGGACCTTTCACCTAGGAGCAATTATATTTCTTTCTAAATTAAATATTATAAATAATTTTAAAATATTTTAGCAAAAAGCAAAACAGTTGATTTTCTTATTAGTAGTAATACACCATCATTTACAACAAACTACCCTTCTCTTATGGATTAAAATGTGCTGGCACCACAAAAGCAATAGAGAAAAATCACTTTTTCAGATCTCAGTAAGCTTCTGTCAGCCTCGATGAGCCATCTGCTTTTCAAACCTGCCAAATCAGGCCCTTTTTATAAAAATTAATTAATTATTAATTCAATTTTATGTTTTTCTAAAACCACTTTAAGTTTTCACTGAAATATGCTTTTGCCTTCACATGTGCTTTATACTGACCGATATTTAAGTGGATGATACTAGCTCTGGCATCATCTAGAAAATAAAAATTGTAGAAAATATGTTTGCTGCATAATTATTACATATGTATTATATTGTCCATTTTATTCCATCCATCTTATCCTTATTCATTAGAAATACTTTGAGTAAATTTATATATACATATTTATATAAAATATGCTTTATAATTATGTGAACTAATTAAAGTTGTGTTTTGCTAATTGGGAAAGGTTTTGAGATACACACTGGATTGCTGAAGTAGGGTTTAAGAATTCAGTTGGAAATCATTAATCTACAATTCATTCTGGACAAGATAAAAGCTGATAAAATTGATAAAATCAGTTCACAGAGGTAGCTTACTTTATGAAATGTAGCCCCCTTAGCCTTTTCATAATTTAAATTACAGTTGGGGATAAAATGATACCTGTAATTAATTAATAATAAGATCGAAACTCAGTTTAATCAGGGAACTACCATGCGTTTATCTTTAAAAATTATCACAATAATTTGCAAAGTAGCTTATTATTGTGTCACTTTCACGAACAGGGAGATTTGAATTTCAAAAATTGGTTTCTTATATATGCAAATGGTTTATTATCTATAGCATTTCAAATTACTCTCAAAATTATATGGGAATAAATTTCAGATACACAATCACATCTTAAAGAATTACTTTTTTTTTTTCAGTTTGCTGGAGCAGAACAATGAAGGATTCAAAGATGAGACTGTTCCCCATTCTTAAGAACACAGGCATAGGGAACTAATCAAAAGCCTTCACCAGGAAAATTAGCAAGGACCAGAGGTCTTACTGTACACTGAATAGCAAAGTGACTGCTGAGTCAGTTGTATAGATGAAAAAAGGCTTCAATGAGCAACTATTGCTCTTATTGAATTGTGTAATGTGAGTAGTCTCATCTACCTATTATTTCCTCAGAACTTTTATGTTTGGGTGCTCGGTTCCTAAACACTAGAATAACAATATTATAGGAAGAATAATTTAGTAAAAACAATTCTATTTATCATCCAGATATTGAGCAGACTTTATGTATTCACTGGATGTATGAATTTCCTGAAAACACAAAGTACATTGAGATCAACAGTACTTGTTTGCTGCTCTAGCTTCAGTACCAAGTCTTATGGAAAATTTAAAAAATATTTGTTGGATGAAAGGATTATTTTTGTACTTAACTATGGTTTTCTGAATCTCTACCTACTTGTACAGCACCAGCAGACACTCTGGGGTGATAAAGTATGGAATTTAGCCCTCAACATCCTATAAATTAGGTCCTCATAATTATTTTGGAAGACAACTTCTAAAATCTAACTTGAAAGAATGTTTATAACCTGTATAGTGCCCATGGCCAGTGCTGTGGAAATTTACCTCAGCAATCACAGTGATCATTTTAAATGCAAGTGAGATCATGTTACTACACAAAAGCCTGGGATCCACAATTAATTCAGTGATTCAGAAACAAAGTCCTTTGGTAATGCTGGCATGATCTGAATTCCTTATTAGATCTTCAGTCTCATTCACTATCCCCCCATTACACATTTAACTCCCATCAAAACCTACTGTCCTATTTTCAATTCCTTTTAAACATAGATGGTATTGTTGAGCCTCAGAATTATTGCACTGGTTGTTTTCTCTTTCTAGAACACTGTTTCCCTAGATATCCACATGGCTATTTCACCTTATTCAAGTATTTGCACAATTAAATTCTCAATGAGACATGCTCTGATCATTCAACATAAAATTGTTTATTGCCTCTCACACAAATCTTGTCCTTTCCTTTTCTGATCTCTTTTTCCCTCAAATAGCCATAATTTGTAATGCATTAAAAGATTTATTTATTACTTACTCTTTCTCTTCTGCTATAGTGTAAGCTCTATAAATTTAGGGATCTTTCTTTTTTGTTTATTTTTTTTGAGTCTAACTTTTAGTTGGTACTTAGCAAACTTAAAATTATTTTTAATTTTGACATGATATGGGATAAAATTATGTTAAATGGCAACATATGCATAAAGGTACATATCTCAATTGTAAAAATGCACCTTAGTAAACTCAATATATTTAGAATATACAATTCAAGTATAAGCACCTGCCTGTTAGAAACTTTATATTTCTTTGGGATGATTTTGCTGTGCACATTACCATCTGCCAAGTAAATGCTCACAAAATACATGTCACATTCACTGAATAAATATAAGCATTATTGTTTCAAACAACTTTAAGCATATTGTAAAATGTCTGATTTGATTGAGCCAGTCTTTCCTCGTACTCTCATCTAATACAATGACAGCATATCAAAGCACTTGGTAACAGACAGATAGTTTAAGTTCCTTAGATGTCAGCAGGATTGCTCATTATGCCTATTCAAATCTTTACACATTTACAGATAATATTACAACTCAATGAGTTTATCCTAAACCACTGAAACCAACTTACACAATTTTTGAATTTTGTTAAGCTTATGAGAGATTTTCTGGGGCATCATTTTTAAAAAATCTTTGTTTATTATAAGCCACATACATAAAGATACCTTCATATAGAGAAGGTAAGGAATCTTCAATGCCTGAGATAATTCTGGAGTTTACTGGCAAATATCCTACATTGATACATTTGCAGTGCAAAGATGATGGTGCAGTGGAAAATAATTTTCTGAAAAGTAACTTTGTTCACCAGTAAGTAACCAGCAAAAAGTTAAAATACTTTAAGATTAGAAATTTATTTTTTAATTTTGTTTTTATATAGAGAGAAAAACTGTTATACGTTTAAATATTAAATTTATATAATCCTTTCCTTTTATTTCAAAAAATGTTTATTTAGTCAAATTTGTATTTTGTTTAATAGAAGAGTTTCTTTTATATCCTGATAGATTTCTATAAGAAAAGTTACTGTAATTTTACAGAACAACCTTTAATTTCATACTCTAAAGTTTGGACTTCCTGCTACATTTTGTTTATCTACTGGAAAAAAGAAAAAGAAAAAACACAATGTCAGAGCCTTCCAAATCACAACTATATCTTCTGGTTCTGTAGTTAATGAAATAATAAATTAATGGCTACAGTTACAAATTACTGCATCAAGTTCCAAAGACACCTATTAAAATAAGATTTAAACATTTTCCATATTTTTACACCTTCACACAGGAAGAATAATGTATTAAAGTGGGGATATCCTGAAAATATTGTTATATTGTTTTTCTTTAAATGTATATTTCTTTGGGGAATATTACTGCTTTTTGCTATATCTCCAAAATTTAAATCAAAGAAATAGTTATTTGAATGAATTGACAAAGATCTTTCCTGTGGCAAAAGAATAAAGAAGGACATATGGCTCATTTGCTCTGATCACTGTCAGATCATGTTTTAAGTGAAACAAATAAAGGAATACATTTAATTTATGAGCCACTTCTTCAATTATTGAGAAAAATTAATTTCTCCAAATGTTTTCTAACCACTTTTTACATTTTTCTGTATTGATTTGTCTAGAATTTGTTTTACTTTATCATGATAGGTTGTACTCACATATCATCTTACTACAAAGGTATTTTGTCCAAAACATCATATTCAAAACAGAGCCCCTCATTGCCAATTTTTCTCATTATCATGCCTTATTCTCTTTCAAGGCACTTGTAACTACATGAAATATTGTTTTGTCTAATTTTTAAATTATCTACATTCCTTGCTTTCTCTCTCCTACCCTGAAACATAAGCTCTTTGAGAACAGGGGCTTTGTTTTCTATCTAACTTGTAGAATTTTCTAAGGCACGTGGAAGATAATCAAATCTTTATTGAATAAAACAATTGTGCAGATGCCATATAAAAATATTAAATCAGTATTAACTTGCTCCTTTTTTCTGATTCTGTAAAGAATCATTTTATAGCAATATTATAATATAGTCAATGCCTATGACAGGAAAAAACAATAGTCAATAAATTACTGTTTATATTGAATTATTTACTGTTATGCAATTCCCTTCTTTGTCTCTTTTAATCTTAGTTGGTTTAAAGTTTGTTTTGTCTGAAATTAGAATTATAACCCCTACTGTTTTCTCTTTGCCATTTGGTAGATTTTTCTCCATCCCTTTATTTTGAGCCTATAGGTGTCATGTGAAACGAATCTCTTGAAGACAGCATATCATTTGGTCTTGCTTCTTTATCAAGCTTGCCATGCTGTGCATTTTAAATGGGACATTTAATCTGTTTACATTCAAGGTTGTATTGATATGTGTGGATTTGATCCTGTCATCATGTTAACTGGTTATTATGCAGGTTTGTTGGTATACTTGCAGTGGTAACAAATTTCCTTAACATTTGCTGATCCAAAAAGGATCTTACTTCTCCTTTGCTTATGATGTTCAGCTTGGCTGAATATGAAATTCATGGTTGGGATTTCTTTTCTTTAATAATGTTGTATCTCTTCTATCTTGTAGAGTTTCTGCTGAGAGGTCCACTAAATTTTTAGTCTAATGGGCTTCCCTTTGTAGGTGATCTGTCCTTTCTAGCTACCCTTAACATGTTTTCATTCACTGTGATCTTCAAGAATCTGATGATTATGTGTCTTAGGGATAAACTTACTCTGAATTATTTTGCAGTGGTTTTTTGCATTTACTGAATTTGAATGTTGGCCTCTGTAGCTAAGTTGAGGAAGCTCTCGTAGATGATTTATTAAAATGTGTTTTTCAAGTTGTTTCTATTCTACCCATCTCTTTCAGAGATGCCAGTGAGTCACAGATCTTGTCTACTTCCATAATCCCATATTTCATGGAAGTTTTGTTCATTTCTTGTAATACCATTTTCTCTGTTATTGTCTGATTGTCTTATTTCAGAAAGCCATTTTTCAAGGTCTGATATTCTTTCCTCAGCTTGGTCTATTCTTATATCAATAGTTGCAGTTGAATTATGAAATTCTTGTAGTATGTTTTTCAGCTCTATCATGTCAGTTACATTCTTTTCTATGTTGGCTTTTGTCTGTTGACTACCACATCATTTTATTGTGATTCTTAGCTTCCTTAAATTAGGTTTCAATGTTATCTTGAATCTCCATGATCTTCATTCCTATCCGTATTCTAAGTTCTCTTCCTGTCATTTCAGATATCTCAGCTGGATTAAGAAACTTGCTGGAAAACTACTGCGGTCATTTGGAGGAAAGAACACATTCTGGTTTTTTGGTTGTTAAGGTTCTTTCTCATCTTTGTGGGCTGTTGTTCCATCAATATTTGGTTGCTGGTTTTGGCTTTTTGTTTTGTTTTGTTTTGTTTTGTTTTTGTTTTTTAATCCTATTTGATAACCTTGAGGATTTGATTGTAGTATAAGATGGGTTTAGTTGACTGGCTTCATTTCTAGAAGATTTTAGGGGTCCTAGGCTCAGCTCATGACTCTTGAACTGCCTGCCCTATCTAACTCTGGAGGACTGATAATAACTTCCTGCTTTGTTGTTTGGCTTCTTGAGGTTAGGAACCTGCTGTAGTAGAAGGGCTGATGTGCTCCTGGCTTGCTGGCCACAACATTCCAATGGGTGGTGCCAGCATTTCATAGGGTAGTATCAGTGGGATTCATCCTCACTTACATGTGTCAGTAGCAAATGTAGCTGTAATGTGGTGAGAGGTACAGTTGTTAGCTGCAGCAGGATGTAGGTGCCTACTTGAAGGTAGAGGGTCGGAGGAGAGAGAGGAGGATAAAAAATAACAGTTGGGTAGTAAACTTGGTACCTGGGTCATGAAGTTATCTGTAAAATAAATCTCCATGAGAATAATTTACCTATATAAAAAACCTATACATGCATCCCTGAACCTAAAATATTTTTTAAAATAATAAAATAAAACAATCACTAAAAGTTATTGTTTATAATCTTGTGAACAACTGAAGTAAACAAAAGTGAGAATGTAAGTGAATAAATGACACTATGTAAAAATATTTTCGGAATATATGCCTCATGTACATATATTTATATATGTGGAAATATATGTATAAACACATAAAACATTTTTTAATTTGACAAAAGCATGTAAAGACAACCATAACTATTTACTAATTAACTGATAATAGCAAATCATATGTATAAAATATGTATAGATTCAAAATTTAGACTTTCTTAGAAAATTTCATTATAGAAACAGATGGGTATAGATGTATAAATGTAGGGATATAGATATTGGCACCCAGAGTTAAGTACTTACACGTGCAAGAGATATAACCCTTTAAAAATTCAATTTAGCTATGTTTTGAATTCTCATTTAATGGGGTTAGTAAAATATTTGATCTGCAGCCTCTCTGCATCCCCTAGAAATCTAGTGGTTGTTGCATTTGGAATTTTTTAAAAAACTGTTTAGAATACCATTTCTCTACATGCATCAAGTAGCTATTCTTCTTTGGGGTTTTACTGCATTGCCAATGCAGGGCAAAGTATCAAAATGAAGCTCTCACAGTTCTTTTGCCTCTCTTCCAACCTGGCACAATCTCTATTATTGGAGAAAAACACACCGTGATGGTTAATACTGAGTATCAAATTGATAGAATTGAAGAATGCCAAGTACTGCTCCTGGGTGTGTCTGTGAAGGCATTGGGAAAGGAGATTGACATTTGAGTCAGTGGACTGGGAGAGGCAGATCCACCCTCAATCTAAGTGGGCTCCATGTAATTAGTGGCCAGCGCCACTAGAATCAAGCAGGCAAAAGACGGTAGAATAAACCGACTTGCTAAATCTTCTGGCCTTCATCTTTCTTCCATGCTTGATGCTTCCTGCCCTTGAATGTCAGACTACAAGTTCTTCAGCTTTTGGACTCTTGGACCTACACCGTTGGTTTGCTAAGGGCTCTCAGGACTTAACCAACAGAGTGAAGGCTGCACTGTTGCCTTCCCTACTTTTGAGGTTTTGGAATCGGGACTGCCTTCCTTGCTCCTCAGCTTGTAGACAGCCTACTGGGGCTTCACCTTGTGACCATAAAATCTCCTAATATATACATCTACCCTATTAGGTCTGTCCCTCTAGAGAACCCTGACCAATACATATGTGTTTTCTACTTTCAAACTTTTCTGCTTGTTTCATGAAAAGTATTTGTGTAAATAAACTTTTATAAGAGTATTTTGTATTTATGAATCAAAGTACGGTTGTATGTATGTTTATATGTCACTACATAATTTACGCATGTTTTATCTGTCTGGTTATATTCCTCAGATCTATTTCCTGGCCGTGAGATTTTTTTCTGTCTCAGAGAAGTTAAGAATAGACTGCATTCTTGAAAAGAGATTCTTATTTTGCTATAATTATGCTATACAACAATAAAGTTTAACCTGTTACCAGCTCATCTGAATTCAAACAAGGAATCTGTTATCCATTTTGAAAAACAGGAAAAATGTGTTAGTTGTGCTTGATTTATGTTGGATCAAGGCAGAGTCTTTATCTACATAGTTTATTTTATTCTTTGTCAGACAATGATAACCACTTCCTGTTGGCAAAAGCACAACATTTTGCTTTTCTTTCTTAATGCAATTATCTTACATTCATTGGAGACAAGAGGCACAACTATTTGAAAGCTCCATTATTTTTTCTTACTTTATGTCTAAAGCATATAATGTAATCCATACAATAGAAAAGATTTACAGCAGTGATGATTAAATATGCTTAACTGAAGATCATGGAATGAGTAAAAATGAGAAGAAATTACATATCTGTATAAACAATAAAAATATTAAATGTCTATATTCCTGTAAACATCTGATTAAATATCAAAGATTATAATTCCTATTACTATACCATGAACTGCTATTTGGATTCTGCACGTTGAATCTTACTTTAATTATTGAAGTAATTGGAAACATGTAAAATAGATACGATTAGCAACCATGCCACACTTAAGTCATTACCCAAATAATGCTTTTCTTTTTCTTTTTAAGAACCTTATAAAGGAGTTTTTAAATCTGCCAGCTAATATGGTATTTGTAACAGCAAATCTATACTCTACTGTTTTTTAATTAATCAATGAAAAAATATAATTAAAAAACCCTCATATATTCTATTTAGATATAGGAATTGGATTTATTCAGTACTATTGGATTTTCTTTGGTTGTGTTATGATATTTTATACTTTAATAGGAAAATGCTTAATCATACTCAATAGATGTTGTATTTCTGATCCAGTTGTAATTATAAACCACCATTTTTGCCTCTTCCACCTCTGTTGCACACCCTCATGAAAAAAACATGCCAATGGTAGATTAATATTTTAATATTTAAAATATATTATGCACAAATTGATTTCCTCAAAGAAACTATACATAGCAGTGAATGGTGCTGAATGGTGAATGTTGCTACTTTTCTTTGAGTTGTAGGTTCATACAAAGTAATACGTGACCTGAAGATCCACTTTAACTGAATAATGGAAACAAAAGTGCCCAATATTAATTGAAGCAGCAAAGCATATGTATAACTACAAACACATATATTTATCATAGGCCTAATGACAATGTGGCTTAAACAGATCAACATAACCCTCACATTCAGGTCCTGTATTAGACCTTGGAAATTTTTTTTAAGACAGAATTTAGCTCTGTTGGACAGGTTGGAGTGTAGCAGCACAATCTTGGCTCACTGCAACCTCTTCTTCCTGGCTTCAAGTGATTCTCCTGCCTCAGCCTCCTGAGTAGCTGGGATTACAGGAGCCAGCCACCACATTGACTCATTTTTGTATATATATATTTGTTTTTGAGTCAGAGTTTGGCTCCTATTACCCAGGCTGGAGTGCAATGGCGTGATCTCAGCTCACCTCAACCTCCGCCTCCTGCGTTCAGGCAATTCTCCTGCCTCAGCCTCCTGAGTAGCTGGGATTACAGGCACACGCCACCATGCCCAGCTAATTTTTTGTATTTTTAGTAGAGATGGGATTTCACCATGTTGACCAGGATGGTCTTGATCTCTTGATCTCGTGATCCACCCGCCTTGGCCTCCCAACGTGCTGGGATTACAGGTGTGAGCCACCGTGCCTGGCCCCATTTTTGTATTTTAATAGTGATGGGGTTTCACCTTGTTGGCCAGTCTTGTCTCGAACTCTTGACCTCAAGTGATCCACCTGCCTTGGCCTCCCAAAGTGCTGGGATTACCGGTGTGAGACATTGGACCCAGCCAAACCTTAGAATACTTCAATGATTGTATTTGCTGTATTCCAATGTTTCTGAAAAACTTTTTTTTTATGGTAGATGGAGACAAACCCTTTGCACCAAGATTGTTCAAGTTAAAATTGCAAAACATATTCAATTCTTCAATTCAAACTTTTAATTTTATACTGGGGTTTACTCTGGATGTATTTCTCATTCTAAACATCAAGAGGAGGAGGAACAAAGCTTATGGAGGAGTGTTTATAGACACTTTTTATGAACATAGTGTCAATGTTCCGTCTATAGTCTATTGACTAGAATCAAGTGACAAATAACGAGAAAGGCAGAGAAATGTAATCTAGCTAAAGCAAAGGATGTGAATTTCAAGAGCAGCAAACTAGCAGTTTCTAAGACTTGCTAAAAAACATTCCCACTAACAAGGATTGCTCACAAACTCAGTCATCAACATGTGAATTGAATCCAGATGAAACGAACATGATGAATTGCCCCAAGAAATGACTGTATATAAGTAAACCGGCATCTCACATTCTATACAAAAATATGCAGTTGAAAGATTTTTAGTATCTTGTAGGAAGAAAATAATGTATTGTATAACAATCTAAAAATCCTAACTAATTTTCTAAAACTTGACTGGAACAAAATTACATTATTTATATAAATTAAAAAATATATAATGCCAGAAAGTAATCTTTACATTATTGCACCTGATTACCAGGCAATGAATACAATTTTAAAAATATCTACCCAATAATGTGTTATCTGAAAAATTGTTATTTGAATAATAATTTGATACTATTTTTGCTCAGTATTTTGCTAATGTTTTCCACACAATGAATGCCATCACTATATTTTTATGATGTAAATTTTCTTCTATATACAACTGTCTATTAACAAAGAGAAGGAAAATACTCAATTCTACAAATTAATAAACAAACCTTGTAATCACAGATTAGAATATTACACTTTACTCTAGAATATGGTTACTTAACAGTACTTTTTTCCAAATTTTTTTTATATTGTATGAGCTACCCTGATAGTGTTAACTCTATCACTTAGAATGAGCTGAGAAATGCTCATTAAGAAATAAACTGAAATCAAGAAGATGGCAGACTAGAAGGTGCCAATGCATATCTCACCCATAATAAAAACAATAAAGAAACGACTACATATTAATGAATGTAACTGTGGAATATAAGAGAGAGATCCAGAGTACAGCAAAGAAGTATCAGAAATGCTGTTGTGCATAGAAGCAAAGGCTGACCAAATAGAAGAATAAGAAACCTTTTGTCTGCAGCAAACACTCTACTCTCCAGTCAGGATCAACAGGAACCCAGGAGTGATTCACCCATCCAGGAAAAAAGTAAGCAAGAGGGCCTTAGTAGCTTCAACACCACTGTGGGGGAACTAATCATAATTTCCAAAGCATACAGTGCCAAACCCCATAATCCCAAATGTTGAAATCCTAAAATATTCAAATCTCTCAAGTCTAAAATACTGAACATCACAATCTCAAATGATCAAAATATTGAAAACATAATTATGGAAAGTGCAATTAAGAAAAACATTTAATATATTTATATTTTTAAAAGAAGAAACTTAAAACCAGGAGAACATAGACCACTTCACACAATGGTATTAGTCCATTTTGACACTACTACAAAGAACTACCTGAAGACTGGATAATTTAAAAAGAAAGGTTTAGTTGACCCACAGTTCTACAAAGCTAGGAAGGCCTCAGGAATCTTACAATCATGGCAGAAGGCAAAGGGAAGCAAGGCACGTCTTACACGGTGGCAGGAGATAGAGAGCAATGGGTGAAGTGTGACAATTTTAAACCATCAGATCTCATAGGAGCTCACTTACTATTCCGAGTACAGCATGGAAGAAATTGCCACCATGATCCAATTGCCTCCCACCAGATCTCTCCCCTGACGAGGGGATTACAATTTAAGATGAGATTTGGGTGAGGACACAGAGCCAAACCATATCAACCATTAAATAGGCAAAATAACATATATATTTTTGCAAGAACAAACATTTAGGTATGCCAATGACAGTTATATGGGTATGAGTTATGAGTAGACAAGTTATATCCATAAAGAAATATCAGAATTCAAAGTGATAAACACATATCACTATGGTTGTTAGTTGTGTGCACCCATCTCTATAACTGCAGTCATCTGAAATACTGAAATACAGTGACGGAACCTAAATATTTTGACAAGATTCATAAAAAAAAAACATGATGAGTCACCACTGCATCACCATACCAGTTGCCCAAACACCCAAGACTTTTTGGAATTTTAATTTTCACAAAAGCAGATGTACAACAAAAAGTCTCTTCAGCTAATTGAGGAAGTTTCAATGTCTTTATGTACATGCACAATACTTGCTCACACAATCAACATTGTGATACTGCACTGTTATAAAATCACTTTATAAAAATTACATAAAATGTATTAGAACTCTGTAAAAACCTTCATACAATTTATACCTTTGCTGTTAGAAATGATAAAAACATGAACCACAGAGCATAGCACATGGTAAAAAACAATGATGCTGACAATATAAAATAGTTTAAAACAAACTAAAAAAAAAGATAAACCCAAAAGCAAACTAAAAAGAAATGTGTCATGTAAAAAGGTGTATTACAGAGATAATCCATAAGAACTGGCCAGCTTTTCTGATCACTAACTATATCTGAAGTCTTGCATTCATCATGGTGAAAAGCTGCTTTCATTCTTTAAGACATGGAACTCCTCAGAGCATATGTTTACATACATTTTCTGTGTGACACACTCTTTTTCCAGTTCTTCTATAACTTAATATACACTGACATGAGCCTTCCCTATCAAAAATTTCCCTCTTCTGTGCCATGGTTCTTTGCTGTTTTGGGTATGCAGAAATTCACACTTCATGTGCTCATATATAGACCACAAATTTGGTGGAAACAATATGGTGATCTAACTTCCAACACCATTGCCTAAGTGTCTACTTATCCCACCATGTACACCAATTATTTACAATACAGTAACTTTGGTGGCTTCTTTAGGCAAATGCACCTTTAATTCATTAAGAGCTCCTGCAATGTCATCAGCTGTTAGGAATGTCAATGCAAGCAAATGATGGATTTTTAACCCAAAGTTTTCATATCACGTGGCAAATCCACTTATCTGAATTTTCTACCAAATGCATTAAAACAAATGGGAAAAAAATCTTTTTGGCAGTACTTTGAAATTTACTTTTAGAAGACTTGCTATCACCTAATTCCAAATCTACTGTTACATGTTAGGGATTCAACTGAAATTTGTTTTCCTCTGCATAAAGACAATAAGGAACTACTAGTTTAGCCTAACATAATGCAATTATTTTTTGATTATTATTTTCAAGCTATTAGACATTAGAGACTTAGAATTTAAAGACTCAGCTCTTTATGAATTATGAACATCCAGATATCAACGTCTGAGAATATGGCATTGGGTACATGTCTTTCAAGATTATGATCCAAACTCCCACTAAGGATACCTATAGCATTTTGCCAATGGGGACTCCTACAAAACTAGCACAATATTTCTTCCTTCTTCAAAGTTTCAGATAGAAAATTCATTTTTATCAAAGATTTTGGCAACTTCCAACATAACATTTTAGTTTTTGACTAAGTGGAAAACTTTCACCTTTTTACCTAGCAGCATTTTATGGCTTCTCTTTGGCATATCCAACTTCTAGCATTACCACATTCGACTTTTAGACTTTTAGACCATTGTTAAGTAAAATAAGAGTCTGTTAAGTAAAATAATGGCTACTCAAATATAAGAACTGCAATATTGTGACAGTCTGTCTTGATAACTGAGATGGCTTATAAGTGACTAAAAGATGGGTAGTGCATAGAGCATGGATCCACTGAACCAAGTGATGATTTATATTTAGAGTGGGACAGAGTGCGATGGGACAAGATTTCATCGCATTACTCAGAATAGTGTGTAATTTAAAGTGTATGAATTGTTTATTTCTGGAATTTTCCATTTCATATTTTCTGACTGCAGTTTACTACAGGTAACTGAAACCCCAAAAAGTGAAACCACAGATAAAGAGGGACTAAGGCATATTCAAGGTCTTGAAAGAAAAAAAAATGTATATGTCAAATAAGAATACTTTACCTGACAAAGTAGTCCTTTAGAAACAAAAGAAAAATAAAGACTTTTGTAGACAATAGCAACAACCAAAGGATAAGGGAGATCATCAGCACTAGACTTGCCTTACAAGAAATATTAATGGGAGTTCTTCAAGTTGAAATGAAATAATCTCAATTACTAACATGAAAAATATGAAAGTATGGAATTCACTAGAAAATATATTCTTTTTTTTTCTTTTCTTTTTATTGTGTTTTAGGTTTTGGGGTACATGTGCAGAACATGCAAGATAGTTGCATAGGTGCACACATGGCAGTGTGTTTTGTTGCCTTCTGCGCCTTCACCCACATTTGGCATTTCTCCCCAGGATATCCCTCCCCCACTTCCCCCCCACTGTCCCTCCCCTATTTCCCCCAATAGACCTCAGTGTGTGGTACTCCCCTCCCTGAGTCCATGTGTTCTCATTGTTCATTACCCGCCTATGAGTGAGAATATGCGGTATTTCATTTTCTGTTCTTGTGTCAGTTTGCTGAGAATGATGTTCTCCAGATTCATCCATGTCCCTACAAAGGACATGAACTCATCATTTTCGATGGCTGCATAATATTCCATGGTGTATTTTTCCCAGTCCAGTCTATCATAGATGGGCATTTGGGTTGGTTCCAGGTCTTTGCTATTGTAAACAGTGCTGCAATGAACATTCGTGTGCATGTGTCCTTATAGTAGAACGATTTATAGTCCTTTGGATATATACCCAGTAATGAGATTGCTGGGTCAAATGGAATTTCTATTTCTAGGTCCTTGAGGAATTGCCACACTGTCTTCCACAATGGTTGAACTAATTTACACTCCCACCAGCAGTGTAAAAGTGTTCCTATTTCTCCACATCCTCTCCAGCATCTGTTGTCTCCAGATTTTTTAATGAACGCCATTCTAACTGGTGTGAGATGGTATCTCAATGTGGTTTTGATTTGCATCTCTCTAATGACCAGTGATGATGAGCATTTTTTCATATGTTTGTTGGCCTCTTGTATGTCTTCTTTTGTAAAGTGTCTGTTCATATCCTTGACTCTAATATTATAATGGCGATGTTCAAATCATTTTAAACCATAGAATAAAGACGAAAAGACAAATGTATATAAGTAACAAAAGTTACATTTCCTAAATGGATACACAACATAAAAAGATTTTAAGTTGTTACATTGAAAAAGATTTTAAGTTTAATGTAATAATATAAAGGAGGAAATGAAGATTTGAAGCATAGAATTTTAGTAGAAAATCAAAGTTGCTATTAAGTTGAAATACTGTTATATTTACATAGCATGTTATGTAATCCTCATCATAAATAGTATGATTTGGCTCTGGTGTTCCCACCCAAATCTATTCTGTGGCTCCTATAATTCCCATGTGTTGTGAGAGGGACCTAGTGAAAGATGATTGAATCATGGGGATGGGTCTTGCCATCCTGTTCTTGTGATAGTGAATGGGACTCAGGAGATCTGATGTTCTTAAAAACTAGAGTTTCTCTGCACATGGTCTCTCTCTTTGCCTGCTGCCATCTACGTAAGATGTAACTTGCTCCTCCTTTTCTTCCACCATGATTGTGAGGCCTCTCCAGCCATGTGAAACTGTAAGTCCAGTAGACCTCTTTTTTTTTGTAAATTGACCATTCTCAGATAAGTTTTTATCAGCAGCATGAAAATAGACTAATACAATAATAGAAAGAGTAATCAAAGCATACCAGTACAGAAAAAGGAGGAAAAAGGAAGAAAGCATCTATAAAACAAACAGAAAATAATAAACAAATTGGCAGTATTAATCCTCACTCATCAATAATTACCTTGACTGTAAATGAACATTAAGTTGTCTACTCAAATGTCATAGAATGGCTGAAAAAATACAAACCATGATCAACCATCTTGCCTACAAGACACTCGCTTCTTCAGGATAAACAGTATATTAGGACACCAAATATGTTTTACAATTTAGGAAGATTGAAATCATACCAAGTATCTTTTCTGACCTCAGTGAAATGAAATTAGAAATCAATGAGAGAAGGAATACTACAAAATGAACCACTATTTAGAAATTAAATAACATATTCCTGAATTGTCAATGGGTCAAAAAAAAATCAAAAAAGAAGCTCAAACTATCAAGACAACTAAAAATAGACACACAACATTTCAAACCCTGTGGGATACAGTAAAATTAGTTCTAAGAGGGAAGTTTATGGTGCTACAGGTCTGCGTAAAAAAGAAGGGAGATCTGAAAAAATAAAACATAATATTATACCCCAAGAAGCTAAAAAACAAAACAAATTAAACTCAAAATTATGAGAATGAAGAAAATAATAAAGATCAGGGCAGAAATAAATCAAATAGAGAATAGAGAAACTGCGAAAAAAAAAAGCAATAATTTTTAGGACTAAACAAATGTGACAAACCCAAATCGAGATTAAGAAAAAATATTACATAAAGTCGTAAATGAAAGAAGGCACATTATAATGGAAGCCTCATAAACAAAAAGGAACATAAGGGATTTTTATAAACAATTATATCCCAACAATTGAATAAACTAGAGGAAATGGATAAATTTCTAGAAACATACAACTTAACAAGATTAAATGAAGAAAAAGTAGAAAGCCTGAAAAGACCACAAATAAAGATAATGAAAGTTATTAAAAACCTCCCGACAACATTTAAAACATCCAGTATCAGATGACTTCACAGGTGAATTCTACCAAACATTCACAAAATGAATACTAGTCCTGCTTAAACTCTTCTTAAAAAATAGAAGAAGAAAAAAACACTAGTAAATTCATTTTATGAGGCCAGCATCAACTTGATATCAAAGCCAAACAAACACGCTACAAAGAAAAAAGATTACAGTCCAATATCTCTGAAAAAACATTTGCATATACCTTCAATTAAATTCTACCAAACTCATTCAACAAAACATTAAAGTGCTTATATATTATGACCAACTGGAATGTATTGCTGTGATGCAAGGTTGCATTAACATGTAAATCAACCAATGTGATACTCCACATTAACAGAATAAAAGATACAAATCACATGATCATCTTAAGAGATGCAGCAATATAACTTGACAAATGTCAACATGCTTTCTTGTTAACAACTCTCAACAATTTAAGTATAGGAGTAAATTTTCTCAATTATAATAAATGTCACTTATAAAAATCTCACAGATTTTTTTTTACTCCCGCAGAGATAAAACTGAACACCTTTTCTCTAATATTTTCTAGTACAAGGCAAAGATGCACATTCCCACCACTTCTACTCAACATAGTACTGGAAGTAATAGCAGGCACAACCAGAAAAAAAAAAGTAAGGGAGAAAGAGTGAGACAGAGAGGGAAAGAGGGAGAAGGAAGAAAGGAAGGAGGAAAGGAAGAAAGGAAGGAGGAAAGGAAGAAAGGAAGGAAGGAAGGAAAGAGGGAGGGAGGGAGGGAGGGAGGGAGGAAGGGAGGAAGGAAGGCAAAAACTTTTTAGAGCTCTAATGTACAGCATGAGAACTATAGTCAATAATATTTATACCATAATTGGAAATTTGTCCAGAGAGTAGATTGCAGGTGCTTTTATGATTTAAAAAAAAAATGGGTAATTATGTAAGATGATAAATATGTCAATTTGCTTGACTATAGGAATTAATTCACTATGTATATTAAAACATCATGTTGTATACTTTAAATATATACCATAAAATAAATAAATTTTCACAAAAGAAACAATGAAATGAGGATTATTGAAGTACAGGCATATCAAAAAAAAAAAAGAAAGAAAAAGAAACAAAAGCCAAATAAGGTAGTTTCTTGTTAATATTTACAATCTAGGTTTATACCACTTTTCACAAGGATATTGAAGCCTATAATATTTAAAGATGATAAGAACGTTTTATAGGTCTGGAATATTATCATTTAAAAATAACTAAATATTTGATATCAGTACAAGAAACAGCTTTCACAACTCATCCATGAGCTTGGAACCACAAGGTAACAAAATTGCATGGTACCATAAAATATTTAAAATTCATTTCATTTATCAGCTCTTTTGCTTTTAATAATTAATTTGAAATTCACCATTTAAGTTTAGAGGGTATTTTATACAGGCATCTCCATAAAGCATTTTGAGACTCTGTCTTCCCAGAAATGTGGATGAAACTTTGAGAGCTATTTCTACCTTTGTTACAACTTCTAAAATAGCATTAAATCATATATTGAACACACATGCACACACAAACCCTATATTAAAATCTTAATCTATTATCATTCATCCTTAAGGTCTTTTTAAATGAATTAAACATTGCAGATAGTGTTTTGGCTCCATTATATCTCTACCAGACACCATTATCTAATTGTTCCACTTCCCTCACTGGAAGAGTTGTTATAGTTCCATATCTAAAAACAGTTTTTATGTGTTCATTTTTTAAATGTATATAAATGTATTATAGGCCCTGTAGCATTCAATGTCTTTTTAAAAAAATTCAATCTTATATTTTAAGATAGTTTTACATCAATACATGCATATTTGCTTAGTTTATTCTAAGGTATGATGTATAGTATTTTAATGTATGCAAAGTCACTCTTTATACATCCACGTTCCTACTGGTACGCAGTAAGATTTGCCACCCCTACGTTTTCACTAAGGCATTCTATAGCATATGGCCAAATGTATGTATACTCAAGAACTAATTGGACAGCTGCAGTGGCTCACGCTTGTAATCCCAGCACTTTGGGAGGCTGAAGTGGGCGGATTACCTGAAGTCAGGAGTTCAAGACCAGCCTGGCCAACATGGTGAAATCCTGGTGAAATTAGCTGGGCATGGTGGTGGGAACCTGTAATCCCAGCTATTAGGGAGTCTGAGGCAGGAGAATTGCTTGAACCAGGAGGCGGAGGTTGCAGTGAGCCAAGATTGCACCATTGCACTCTAGACTGGGCAACAGAGGTGAGAACCCTCTCAAAATAAAAAAAGAGCTAACTTGGGGTGTGCCTTACATTTACTCAATATTTTCCAATTTTTTGTAAGTATTTTTACTACTTGACAAACCTACCATCATTATATAAGGTTTCATGTTGGCAGCAGTGCACATATCAAAACTATGTTTCTGTCAATATCATGACTGTGAAATTATATCTTTTAAAATGTACTTTTCCTAACTAGCTTAAATTTGTTTCTCCATAAATTTGCTTATTTTTCAAAGTCGCTCTTCTGTGCATTTTCTTTCTGGTAATTTTAACATCGAATCAGTTTATGGCTATCTATGTATTGCGTATTATTGATTGGAATGTGGATTACATTTGATTTTATTCAAATATTGTTACCCAAAGTATTTTTATATAGTCAAATTAATAAAAATACTTCCATTAGTTTTGTGTCACTTATTCTACTAATTATAATATGCAATTTGGTTATTTGTTTCAGCTTTACTTCAATGTTGTGGTTTTTCACTTATCTTTATTTGATTTTTTTATTATGTAGAATTTTAGCATGTTCTAAAGATTGGCAACCTTTTTATTTCAATCCATTTGATAGTTGTTTCTCAGTGTACTAAAACTTACCCTCCTTTTATTACGAATATGGTTATTATTTAATATGTTTAGCTAATTAACATTTTTTCCTATAAAGTGTTTGTTTAGTTATTATGCTCAGGTTTTTGTTTGTGTTTCATTTTTCTCTTTTCCTCTTATTTTTAACAAATTTTTATACTTCATGGTTTGTCACTTTTTAAATACATTACAAATCCCCAATATTTATTTATTTTGCATTTTTCTCTATGTATTTTTAAACACATTTTCCATTAACATAAAATTGCTTCTCTCTTCAAATGCAGGTGAAATAATTATTGTTTTTAAAATTATACGTTAAAGTTTGAAAGGCTTTATTGATTCACTTGTTATTTAACATTCTGTTCATATTTTCTTCATCCTTTAATTCTTGTTTTTTATTTGCTTTTATATTTTAAATTAATAAATATTTAGAATTATTTACTGCATGAATTGCACAGTGCATTTATTTTATCTTTATTCAAATGCTTATCTAGATGTATTTTAATTTTGAAAAAGCTTTGTGAATTGCTGACAGGTTTTGAGTTACCTATGTATAGAGATTATATAATTTTTCTACCTACATCTATTTGTAGGAGAATTTAATTTAATTGTCTAATGTGGATAATTTCTATTCTTAGTGATTTTTAGAGATGCATACTATGTTTAATTATATGTCTATAAATTAATTAATTAATTAATGTTATTAATTAATTAAAACATTATTAATTAATGTTTTAAACAATTAATCTACTGATAAACATTGAGATTTTCCCCCAGATTTTAAAAACAATGAAATAAAAATAATTTCATGTATATAGCATTTTATTTCTATATGAGAATTAGGATATTAAAAAATTTGTAAGTATAGGTACTGAGTCAATATTTCCCTATGTTTGAAATATGGACAGAAAATATCAAGTAGTTTACTTTTCTGGAACTTCAAAAGTGTAAATTTTTGCCAATATGATTGGTGGAAAATAGCAGTGCACTATAATTTTAATTTGAATTTTTTTTGTTAATTGAGCTTCAGAATATTTTCCCATGATAAGGGAATATTTTTGCACATATTTTAGGTCTTTTCCTTGAAAATATTTGCACATATTTTAGGTCTTTTCCTTGAAATATCTGTTAGTACTCTTTGTGAAAGTTTCTATTTGAATTGTTGTTTTATTTTTATATTTCCAACTTTATTGAGGTACAACTGATAATCAAAAATTGTATATACAAAACATATAGATACATAAACTTAACATATATGCAATGCATAAGTAGATATATAACCTTGACACACATACGAGTTGCACAACTTGATTTAACATAAGTATAAATTGTTAAACATCCTCTACAATCAAGCCACTTAACATATCTATCGTTTCACATAGTTTGAGTGTGGGTGTGTCTGTGTGTGTGTGCGTGTGTGTGTGTGTGTGAAGAACGTTTGAGATCTCCCTCTAAACAAAAGGTATTAAAAACACAATGGGAGAATATTAGTCTTTTTAACAAATGGTACTTAGAAAACAAGATATCCACATGCATAAATATGTAATATAACCGATATCTCGCACTATATACAAAACTTAATTCAACATAAAGACTTAAATATAATACCCAACATTATTAAACAACCAGAACAAAACATAGGGGAACTATTTTTGACATTGACTTTGGCAGTGAATTTTTGGATATATCACCAAAATCACAGGCAGAAAAAGCCAAAAGTGACAAATGGGATTATCATATTAAAAATATTTTGCACAACAAAGGCAACAATTAAGAGTGTGAAAAGACTACCTACATAATGGCAAAAAAATCTGTAAACCTCATCTCTGATAAGGGGTTAATAGCCAAAATAGGTAAGGAACTCAGGCAACTGATTAGCAAAGGGGAAGTCGAGCTGCTCCTATGATTGAGTCACCACCAGGCCCCTCCTCCAACACATGGGGATAACAATTTGACATGAGATTTGGGTGGAGACACAGAACCAAACTATAACAACATGGTTTGACAAATATACGCTAAGATAGAGAGATAGATAGACAGGCAAATTAAAATAAATTAATTTAATCCATGGTGTGCATGTATCAAATCAGAAACAAAGAATGGGCTCTGTAAGTATCCTTATTTGTCTTGGTTTTGCCACGAGTTATACATAATTGAAAAAAGAATGATTAGGCAAAGTCGTGTATGGCTGTAATTTTGTGAAATGTGTTAACTAGCCTGATTAAGTTACTGACTTTGCAATGTTGCATGTGTTACTATCCTTGGACCTATTTATTCCTATTTCAAAATATAAAAACAAGCATATATATGTGTACGTATACACAAATGCACGCCTCTATGTATAGACACACACACATAAATATACACAAGTATATTTATATACATGTTCTTTGCAAGAACATACATATGTATATATGCAAATTACTTGCGAATATAAGAATATAAGAGACAAGTAATTATTTTTTCCAAACTGGGAAAAGAAAAATGAGGTGTAACCAAAGGTACATAGAGTCAGGCAGTTAGTCTGTCAATGAACTCCAAGTGTCTGCTATATTACAGACATTGCAATAAGAACTGGGTATACAATGACCAAAATAAACAAACCCTCATGACTATTACATAAAGTAAAAATATCAAGAGCAGGAAACGAGATACACAGAATAAATGTGAGCTTTTTATAATACCACATTAAAAATAAACAAACAAAACTCTTTTCTTTTTCTATGGAAGATAAAACTGATTATGTTCTCACTGTAGAATTTGCATTACCAGATGAGAAGGGCAAGGTGAGCATAACATTTTATATTTTTTATTGAGTTTCACAATGCATTTCTAGATAGAAATTAAAATACAACATGCCATACAGATTATAATGTAAAAAGACAGATATTTGTTTACCAGTTTGTATGCTTAGCACTTCATTACAAGTTCTTTATATAACAAATCCAATTTACGAACATATTAATGCATAGCTGTATGCAATCATGATTATACTGATTCTGCTCCACTATCAGGAGAACAAAGTATGCATGCCTTCATACGTTCTTATCTACATGCATGCATAAATACACATACAGTTAAACTACATACAATAAGTCCTCACTTAATATTGCCAAAATGTTCTTGAAAGTTGCAACTTTAAGTGAAACAATGTATAGCAGGTCCAAAAATAACATTGTTTCATTCAAGGTAATATGGTTAAAACATTGATAAGGCCAGGCGCTGTGGCTTAAGCTTGTAATCCCAGCACTTTGGGAGGCCGAGGGGGGTGGATCACGAGGTCAAGAAATAGAGACCATCCTGGTCAACATGGTGAAACCCCGTCTCTACTAAAAACACAAAAAATTAGCTGGGCATGGTGGCGCATGCCTATAATCCCAGCTACTCAGGAGGCCGAGGCAGGAGAATTGCCTGAACCCAGGAGGCAGAGGTTGTGGTGAGCCGAGATCACGCCATTGCACTCGAGCCTGGGTAACTCCGTCTCAAAGAAAGAAAAAAAAACACTGATGATGAAAGGACAAATGGTTTTGTTACACATTGTTTCATTTAAAGTCACAGTTTTCAAGAACCTTTATATATGTTGAGGGCGAACTGTAATGATAATCATGGTTATCATTAGTAAAGGACATGGCAGACTGGATGTCACTGAGGGATACTAATTTACTTGATCCATTCATGAATTTTAACCTAATATTTTAAAGTGCATATTTGCAATAAGATTACTTAACTATGCTGAGACAAAATGTCCTTAATCTGCAAAATAATAAATATCTCAAGGTTTTGTTATAAACCTTATACAGATAATTTTTAATGTTTCAGAGCTTGCTACAATGCTACACTTTAACAACTCAAAAAAAAATTGAGTTAGTATTACAATTTTGCCTCTGTTAAATGTAAATCATGATACATTCCTACAATGGGAGTTCAAAATTTGTAAATCACATTCACAAGAAAATTCATAGAATTCTAAGTAAATAGAGACATACCAAAGCACTCTCCAGTGATGAACGTGACCTGAAAATTTCAGAAAGTTTAGGTGCAACCAAGTTATAGGTGGGTGCAGGTGATTTAACTCAATGTCCCTTCTAGTAAATTTTGCCAAGTTTTTTAATGCAAAGAGGTCTGGTTAATGTTTTTACAGATGTTTTAAAAAGCCGTGGAAAGCTGAACACCAGAAAGAAACTTTACATAAAATCATTGTATTGATCAACACATTAAAAAAGCCAAAATGACTCACCAAAAAATATTTTATTCTCAAGTAGGCTTAATAGCACAAACTCACCTGTGGAAATTAAGCACATTCCAATCTGGAAAGGTTAAGCACAATTATATTCTAATTTTGAATAGAAAGCTAAACTTGTTTTCAAATACTTTTAATCTTTTATTTTTGGATAAGTATTCTAAAGTCTAACATTTGAATGACCAGGTCAAAATAATTGGTTAAGAGATCTTGCTGTACCTTTTAAGACAGCCCTTCTTCCCCGCTACTTATTCACTTTAGGACTGTAAAAGACAACCACCACCAACAACCCAAAACTTGAACTGGAGAGATTTGGCCTTGGGCAATTGGGTTAAATAAAAGGAAGAATTCCCTTCCCTCTTCAAAACCGGTGTCAATTCCTCATTTCAATACCTTGAGTTATTCATTATTTGAAACTTGTATCCCTTTAAAATAAACAATGTATCAACTTTCAAAACCTCACTTTGTTACTTAGCATGCACCTTCTAGTTTTGATTACTCATGACACACAGTCCCAGTTTCTTATAGAAAATAAGGAAATTATATAGTCTTCGTTCCTCTTTCAAATCCAAAATTTTCTCATAGTAAATCAATGACATTAAAAAAACTTGTACCTCTGTAACTCACACATTGTTTCTCTAATCTATTGAATCTCTCTCTCTCTGTCTCTTTCTTTCACAGACACAAGCTGCATTACTTTCGAAATTTGTTTATTGCAGGGGAAATAAATAATATAGACAATTTTATTATTTTTGAAATTAGCAAGATAATGATCTTCATTTAAAAAGGTAAACTGCTCCAATTTGGTGATAATCTCCTTGTTTTGTGGAGTGGATACATTTGAGTAATACACCCACTTCTCTTTGCATTATTCCACAGAAAATAAGATTGCCAGACTGAAAACGATAGTCCATTTATCAATGAGTTTCACTCTATTATTTCATATTTTATAAGAAAAAATGAATAAAATTATTAACAAAAGTAGAAATATGATTTATTCTCTCATTCAGAGCAAAGTAAGGCTTTATGGAAGTTGAACATGCATTTTAAATTGTCATATCCTTGAAACTAAAAAGCTTTAAAAATCATGAACTAGTAAATCAAGTCAATTTATTGAATGCAATTATCCATTGCCCTTTTTTGTTTCATTGCTGATTCTGTTCAATTAACCATTCGCAGTATTTTACTATTTTATAATAAAAAGCCACATTAATGTCTAACTTCATATAGTTTCCTATGAAACAGTGATATTTCAATGCATTCATCAACAATAAATTGAATTTGGTTTGAATACGTGTGTAAAATACACTACTAGAAGACTTTTAAAGGACATTTGGCACAACCATCTATTTCATATTTTAATACCATCAATAATAATAAGTTAGAAAATTTCTTACTTGACTAAAAATTAACTAAGTATTCTGAAACCAATGTCCACTTCCTCAGGAAAATATACTAAAAAAGAAAACTTGTGGCTTGCTGACTAATCGGCCCTGGTTAATCTCGCATCTATTCACACATCTGCTGCAACAATTGTGTTGTTAACTCACTAATGTTGATCAACATTTGTCCTTAAGTACATTTATGCCAATTGTAGCTCTTACTGTAATCAGCTGGTGTTATTTACTATCTGATTTTTTAATGCTGATGTAAAATGGGGATATGTTTAATGAAAACTAAGATTGACATTTACAAAGAGCTATTAATGTTGAATTATTGATAATATTCTCTTAAATTACTTGTTTCAAAAAGTGTACGCGTTTGAGGGAAACTTTAAAAGATGGAAGGATTTTATATCAGATTGCTTTGCAAATGTATTTAAGATGGAAGACACAAACTCAAATCTGTAAATGCATTATGAGTGCGGTTTTTGCAAGAAAGACTGATTAAAACTCAATCAAGTTGTTGTACCCAAGCCAGACAAGTAATGCACCACTCTCTGAGAATGAATTATGAGTCCTTTATTGAGCAGGTGACCAAGAGTGGCTAATACCCAAAATTCTCTCGGCCCGAAGAAAAAGTTGGGGTTCGGCTGGGCGTGGTGGCTTACGCCTATAATCCCAGCACTTTGGGAGGCCGAGGAGGGTGGATCGCTAAGTCAAGGGATCGAGACCATCCTGGTCAACATGGTGAAATCCCGTCTCTACTAAAAATACCAAAATTATCTGGGCATAGTGGCACACACCTGTAGTTCCAGCTGCTCGGGAGGCTGAAGCAGGAGAATTGCTTGAACCCAGGAAGCAGAGGTTGTGGTGAGTGGAGATCATGCCATTGCACTCCAGCCTGGGTAACAAGAGCAAAACTCTGTCTCAAAAAAAAAAAAAAAAAAACTTAAGTGGTCTTTTATACACTAGTTTTAACAGAAAGTGGGGAACCTAACTGAAACAAAGTTTTCACAAGAGCAGAGTAAGCAAAAAGTTAAAAAGAAAAACCGAAACATAAGAAATAAAACACTGCCAAGTGTGAAGAGTATAGCTGTCATGGAAGACATACAACTTATAGAAAAGAGGGCTCTGGGGTTCACTGCATCTGCATTTCCGGGCTTGCTGATATCAAGCCTCTTATCAACAAAGTCATTCCTGGGTGCCCAGAGTCAGTCTGACCTTGCTTTATACTATAGTTACATACTTAATGGGGAGAAAGGTACTAAAAAGAAGAAGCCAAGATGGTGTCTGTCTGGCTCGAGAAGCTGATACAAAGCCTGAACAGCTTTCAGCAACAGAAAAGGAGAGTTAGTTTTAGCTGGCAAAGAGCAGGGTATCACAAAATGCCAAAAGAAACAGAAAGAGAATTTAAATACCATTGGCCTTATGTAACATAATGAGTCACAAAATATTGTTTGTACCATACATGGAAGTTTGAAGCAGCCAAGAGACTGTCTGGATACAAAGAAAAGAGATACATACAATTTCTCTTCAGAGAAGAAATGTCAAAAATTGTAGAATTTTAAAAAAATATCCACACCACTTACAATATTTTCAACATACAGTTTAATATTTAAAGGCTTGCACAGCAGAATTTATATATACCAAACTGAATATATAAAAAGTATGCAATTATACAGGCTTTAAAAACATAGAAAATTGTTAAATATCTATATTATATATCAATATATGTGTTATATACAGTTCCAAGAAAACAACAGAACAATATAAATAATGAATACATCTACCACATGCAATAGTTTATGCCACTTCCTGCACCTTTTCAACAGATACTTATATGCTTTATTTCACTAAAGATTGTTTTGTGCCTTCTAAAAAGTAATTATTTGTTTGGATTTTCCACTCTGAATGTCATTTTGAAATTTCCTTTTTTTTTTTTTTGAGACGGAGTTTCACTCTTGTTACCCAGGCTGGAGTGCAATGGCGGGATCTCGGCTCACTGCAACCTCTGCCTCCTGGGTTCAGGCAATTCTCCTGCCTCAGCCTCCCGAGTAGCTGGGATTACAGGCATGCACCACCATGCCCAGCTAATTTTTTGTATTTTTAGTAGAGACGGGGTTTCACCATGTTGACCAGGATGGTCTTGATCTCTTGACCTCATGATCCACCTGCCTCGGCTCCCAAAGTGCTGGGATTACAGGCTTGAGCCATGGTGCCTGGCCTGAAATTTACTTTTTTAATAGTTAAATATCATACCACTCTATGGATATACCACCATTTGTTAACGCATTTGCCAACTAAAGAATGAGATTTTATCATTTGGGACTATACGGAGCTATCATATAAAAGTTTTAGTGTGACCTATGCTTTATGCCCTTGGTTAAAGAGCCAATGATTGCTTCTTATGCTAGGTGTGTGTTTAACTCTTTAAGAGATGGTCAAACTGCTTTTCAAAATGTTCTACCACTATGCATTTTTACTCTCAGTGTATGAGAATCCAAGTTTCTTACCACCTTCTCCAAAACTTGGTACGATCAGTGCTTTTGGTGTTAGTTATACTAAATCTCCTATTTCTACGAAGACTAATGATGCTGAACATTTTGTGTGTGCTCTTTATTGCCATCTTTATATGTTCTTTGCCCATTTTTAAAATTAGACTTTTTGTTCCATATTACTTAGAATTGATGGTATCTTATACATTCTGGATGTAAGGTCTTTTAGGCTATCTGATGGTGCCATGGATGCCATGTTAACTTCTGTAACCTGCATGGACACATGAGTTCCTGGAAAAATCTGAAGTAACTAGAGGACCACGAAAAGAAGAATAAATGATCAACCCCTGCGACGCCTATTTAACTTTAAGACATTCTCTATTGTTTCTAACCTGGTGACTCTGTTGGGGGAAGCAGCAAAGGCGAAAGGATTTACAGAGCACCTACAGAAATTGGTTACATATAAACTGGGAATGACAATCCGTGGCAAACTGCGGGAGTCCTCTGGAGAGGCAAACTTCCCTATGCCTCATGTTCCCATGCAGGGTGACCTAGGCTCTGTTACCATAATCATTGTGCTCAAGGATGTTAAACCCCTTTGTAGCACTAAGGTGTAACCAGACTTGTAGGCTCCTTGTAAGGCCCATGTTCCACCAGCTGAACATAGAAAATAGGCTAATGATAAGCACATGTTCTTGTTTTGTGAAACTTCTGAAATTGCCACTGTTATCAATCTTTAGAATGACACACCAGTTCCAGCTCACTGATTCAGTTCCCGCTCACTGACTAACCCCATCATCACATCACCCTCTCCCCAAAATCACTCCACCCCTACCCTATAGATCAAAGTGACTGTAACCAATAAATGCTGTGGAAGACCAGAGCTCCAGCTCGGGGCCTTCACTGCCTTCAGTACAAGTGATGGTCCCCTTGTCCCACTTTTATTCTTAATCTGTCTTTTTCTCATTCCCTTGCCACCACCAAACTTGGGGTACCCATGGGTGGGGTGTGGAGCCGACTCCCTACAGTGACTCCACACCCTACAACCCCTCCCAGCTTGCAAACCAACCCTAAAGTAATTTCTATAACTTTCCACTGCCCACCACAAACCTATAAAACCAATTCCTACCCCACTGCCCTTTGCTGACGCCCTTTTCGGCCTCAGCCCGCCTGCACCCAGGTGAATGAAGAACCATGTTGCTCATACAAAGCCTGTTTGGGGGTCTCTTCATTCAGAGTGCACATTTTAACACTGGATACAAGTCTTTTATCAGGTAAATGCTATCCAAGTGCTTTCTCCATGTCTTACAACTTTTTAAATCACAGAAGAGCCCTAAACATCAGCCTCTAAACAATGAGAGTTGCTGCATGGCCTACACCCAGCAGAGTCTAGGGAATGGAACAGTCTAGAGGTTCAAGGAATCCATCCCAACTCCCATGTGACTAGAAGGCAGGAAACTGAATTAGAGAAAGTTACTCTGGAAACTTAGGGTGTCGTATTTGTCCTATTAGATTTTGGACTTATTTGAAACCTGTTATTTCTTTCTCCTATTGCTCTCTTTGGAAATGGGAACATTAAATTATATGTCTGTCCTACAAGTAGACTTCGAATGCACGTAATGCACATAATTTATTTGATTTCATATGTTCATAGCTCTAGGGAGACTTGTCTTAGGATGAATTGTACCATAAGTCTCATCCATGCCTGATTTAGAAGAGACTCTGGGCTTTAGAGTTAGTGCTGAAATGAATTAAGAGTTTTGGAGTGACTGGGATGAAATAACTGTATTTTGTATGTGGGAAAAACATAAATTTTGAAGTCCGGGAATTCTATGATCTGAATGTGTCCCAGATAATTCATATGCTGAAATTTAATTGCCAATGTGATAGTGAAATGGGAAAGGATCCCTTGTCTCCCTTGTCGGGCATGTGAAATGGGAGTGCCTTGCTTCTTCAGTGCCCCACTGCTCAAACCTCTAGAGGAGTATAAAGGTTGTGGGGTTCTGACCCAATGGCAGCACCTAGAGATGAATGTTTGCGGGCGTGTGTTACAGGATGCTCTTTTAGTTTATCTGTCCATAGGCACTTTGTGCTAGTCAGCTTAATTAGACCCTCTGCCTTATCACAAGGATGGGGGCTTTCTGTATCCCAGGTTTCTTGCCTTGATGAACCTGAAAATTCAGTGGAAATAAGGGACTGTGTTAAAGAAATTTCTCTTCCCAGGTCCGCTAGGGGAGGAGTTTCAAACGCAGGAATTTCCGGTCCCCCCAGTCCTTCCTGCAAGCCAAAAAGCCAGGTGGGGTTCTTTTGTCCCAAATTCCTGCCGAAAGCTCTGGGAGGAGGGGGCTCTGTAAGTTAGGGTTGTAAAACAAGTAGCCAATCTGATATCAGAGTCAAAGATCAGTCAATCCAGAGGAAGTTTGAAAGAACTCCTCTCATTGGAGGAGAACATGAATGTGGAGGGAATAACTCAAGGGTTAAAACTTCAGCTGCTGCTACCTGAACAGATTTCCAGCTCTGGGTTGTGGGACCTGTCTCTCTCTCACTCTCTCTCTCTCTCTCTCTCTCTCTCTCTCTCTCTCTCTCTCTCTCTCTCTCTCTGTCTAATAAATCACTTTTCCGCAAAACTCTTTAGGTCCAAGATTTATTCCGGGGGTAAATTAAATTCATGGTGACTCCTGGGCCTCTTTGCCCATTCTTCAGGGTTAGAGAGGCCAAGACCCTACAAGCTTGGTACTTCCGGGTAACAGAAGTAGCTCTCGGCAGATGAAGGAGCCAGAAGGAAGATGGAGTGGGAAGGTTTTCCCCTGGAGCTGGGCCACAGTGGCCCTACTCTTCTCTGACCACCCCGGCCAAACTCTATGTTGTCCCACTGGTCAGTGGTTTGTGACATGCTCTTCAATTAATGTGCTCCTCTCAAGAACCAAACGCTTCTTGTTCCTGCCCACTAGGGTCTTGGGGTTTTTATAGGCACAGAATGGGGTGCAGCAGGCCAGGGTGGTCTTGGAAAATGCAACATTTGGGAAGGAAGGCAGGAGTGCCTGTCCTCACCTAGGTCTGTAGGCACAGGCCCAACGGTTGAGCTCTAATCAAGGACCCACCTTTCTCTACCCAGTACTTCCCTGCCCCTTCCAGTATCAATAGTATTAAGAGGTGCAGCCTCTAGGAGTTGATTGAGTCATAAAGGCCCAGTCCTCTTAAAGGGGATTCATGTCGTTATAAAAGGCACTTCAGAGAGCTCCCTGGCCCTTTTTCCTGTCCACCTTCTGTCATATGAGGACACAGAAACAAGGGGCCACATTGGAAGCACAGAGTGAGCCTTCATCACACACTGAATCAGCCAGGGCCTTGATGCTGGACTTCCCAGTCTCTAGAACTGTGGGAAGTAAATAAATTCCTTTCATTTATAAATTGCTCAGCCTAAGGTATTTTGTTAAAGCAACACAGAACAGACTAGGTCATCTTTAAAAATGTATGGCTTTTAATAAATTTGTTTGTATCATCTAAGTTGTTGAAAGGATTATCCTAAAGTTTTTCATAGTAACCAGTTACTATCCTTTTAATAAACATGCAATTTACAGTGATAGAACCTCTTTCATTCCTGATTGATAATTTGTGCCTTCACACTTTTCCTCTTGATTTTTCTGACTAGAGGTTTATCAATTTTATTCATCATTTCAGAGAAGCATATTATATATTGATATTTTTTCTATTTTTTTTGGTTTGTTTCTCTATGTGTTTCACTTTTGCTCTGATCTTTACTTCTTTTAGACTACTCTGATTTTTTATTTTCTCATTTTCTACTTATTTAAGGTGGACGCTGACATAATTTACTTGAAAACTTTCTTGTCTAATAGAAGTGCCTATCTAATATAAGTGCCCTAAATTTTCTTTTAAGTATTGCATTAGCTATATCCCACATATTATAATATTGTAGGTTTTATTTTCATTTACATAAAAATATTTTAAGTGCCCTTTTGAACTGCTTTTTAATATGCATATTATTTAGAAGTATATTAGTTGGCTTTCAAATATTTGGAGATTGTTAAAATATATTTATGTTAGGACTTTTAATTTAATTTCATTCTGTTAAGAGGAAATTCACTTCATGATTTAACTAATTTTAAAATTATTTGTAAATATTTTGTAATACAAAATGTAGCTTCTTTGATTAATGTGCCCTTTGCATTTGACTGAAATATACATTCTGGTATTGTTGGGTTAAATATTACAGAAATGTCAAATGGGTATATTTAGTTGATAGTGTTATTAAAAATGTCTACATTTTACCAATTTTGGTTTTTACCACTTTTTAAAATCAGTTATCAACAGATCACTAAGACTGTTGATTTGTTTATTTTCTACTTCATTTCTATTAGTTTTTGCTTCAAATATTGTAAAGCACTGGTGTATACGAGCATAAATATTAAGGGTGTTTAGATTCTTTTCATGAATTAATTCTTTCACCAATATGAATGACTCTTTCTGGGTAATTTTTTTTTTTGGAGACAGAGTCTTGCTCTGTTGCCAAGGCTAGAGTGCAGTGGCAGAATCTCAGCTCACTGCAACCTCCGCCTTCCAGGTTCAAGCAATTCTTCTGCCTCAGCTTCCCAAGTACCTGAAACTACAGGTTCTTGCTGCTATGCTTGGTTAATTTCTTGTATTTTAGTAGAGATGGGGTTTCACCATATCGCCCAGGCTGGTCTCAAACTCCTGAGCTCAGACCTCAGTCTTCCAAAGTGCTAGGATTACAGGTGTGAGCCACCTTTATGCTCCTCTGAGGTGTGAGCAGCAGGCAAATATATAAATACATATATTTATTTATATATTTTTATCTGTGTATGTATATGTGTGTGTATATATTCACACACACATGTATTTATTTATATATATGTGTGTGTGAATATATATATTTGCCTGCTGCTCATATTTATACATATATATGTATACTTCTATAGGCAAATATAAATAAGAATAAAATATATGAATTAAAACAGAGAATCATTGGGCTGCTTGAATGTAACTAGCACCTTGTTTGAAATTAGAAGGTTTGTATCAACATTGGGCTGGGAAGATAATATTATCACATATAACTGATCATTTTAGCTCAGTAACTAAAATATTTACAGTTAAATGAAAATAAATTATTTATACATTAGAAAGATATGTAACCTTTAAAATATCTCAACATTTGACCTTTGGATGATATAGGTAATTCTTGAGGCATAGAAATTTGATGATTGATTGGTAAAATAAATTGAATGATATTTCAAAATAACTATTAGTGTCTGAGGGAGAACTTTTAAATCTGAATTCTGCTTTGGAAGTTTTTTTGGTGTGGCAGGCCAAGAACCAGTAAAATACCATAGAACAGTGGCCAAGCATGAAAGTGAAGGACAAAAGAGATCTTGAACCAAATGAAGCTCTATTAATAACACAATTAAAATTTGAATGATGCCAGTGAATTTGAAAATTAAAAGATTATTTTTTGCTTTAAGCATTTAGTTTGCTGGCTTTGAAACCATAATATGGAAGGATTAGAAGAAAATAATTGGGAATATCATCTGGAATTTATCATTCTGAGATATTTAGCTATAATAAGAAAGAGAAAAAATGATGTTTTGAAGGAAGATAAAACTACATCGATTGTTTTTCCCCTTTTGACAGAAGAGATTCTGTAACAGATTTGCAAAGGTCAAAGAGTTAGGAAAAGCAGAGAGATTTGTAACTTGTCATGAAATGTCTGTGTCTCACTCTTGGAAGAAGATTGTGATAAAATTAGGATGAATTAGAAAGTGTGCTTAGTTTTAAAGATGGACAAGAATGAATGTAGGAAAAAACTAAGGGGTGCCAATAAAAATATTCTTAAACCTGCAATTCAGACGGTTAACATTAGGTAATATTGGTATTATAAAAATTATGTTAAAATTCTGTATTGAAAATAAAAGTTTATATGTAGCTAGTTTTAAGATCGGAGGATGTGTACTTGGATAAGGATAGAAACTGAACATAAAGGAAAAATCTTAAAATATGATTCAAAATCTATATCTAGACAGCAAAAAGATCTGTCAAGGCTTGAGGTCATAGATGCCCAAAGAATTGCTTTTCTGGTATGGAGGAATAGCTCTATCTAGTTAGTGTATTTAATTTGAAGAGAGTGTTGTCATCCACACAATTTGTCATTTTTATTTAACACTTATGTTTGAACATACCATTAGCTGGATGGCTTATTTTAACTGTTAGAGGAATACAAACAATCTAATAATTTGATGTGATATGGCCTCATGTCACATAATAATAGCCTTTAAAAAGATCTATGTTTTCAAAATGTCCCTAGAGGTCCTCATGGCATTTAAATTAAGTATCATGAGAAAGAAGATATAAAGTGCACTTTGATAGCAAGACTTATTGGCAGAGAGGCCTGAAAAAGAAGCAATGATATTCTTTCGGCTTACTACTTACCCACAAGAGTGATTATTGATTTTGTGATATGAGGTTTGTAACAAAGATAAAAGCAATGGTAGAGTTTCCAGCAACCAGTACTAACTTACCAGGCATTTGAGTGAGCACATTTAGAAACAGACCCATTAGCCCTAAGTAAGCCTTCAGATGACATCAACATACTAACTTCACTCTCAAGACGCTCAGCCAGACACACACAGATAGATACCCACCCTCCTGGAACTATGTGAGACTATGTGAATGTATATTGTTTTAAGATGCTAGATTTAGGGATAATTTGTTAAGAAGCAGTAGATAACAATTTGAAGATTGGTTTGTTAATGGCTCATAATAAACAGGAGGAAATCATTGCTTCATTTTCTTTTCTGATTACAAATGTAATGCAATCAGAAATCTTGTTTTTAAATATCAGTTTGATGTTTGGAACATTACAAATTAGGCAATACAGAAAATATTTTTAAACATCAACAAACTCACAGCTAGACAAAGTTTTAATGATCAGAATACTTCCATTGTTTTATTGATGAATATGTAATAATAAAAATATGATCCTCTTGATCAATCAAAACATGAACAACCAAGATTATATGACTGTAAAACCACTTCCCTAATTATATAAATTTAAGGTGTCCAACATAATGTTTGAGATACATAGGCATAGTGAAGTGATTTTGATTAGTACAGTCAAGAAAATTAACATATCCATCCCCTCACACAGTTACCTTGTGTGTGTGTGTATGTGTGTGTATGTATGATGAAAATACCTGATTATTATTTGCAAATTTCCAGTATATGATACAATATTTCTAACTATAGTCCTTATGCTCTACATTAGATCTCTAGAAATACATTTGATGTAAAAATCACTTAGTGAATAAGTAACATCGTCACCCTACACCAATCACAAATCACAACTAACTGTAACCTCAGATGTAAAAACATAGTCTGTTTACTGAAGTACAAACATGCCAATTCTATGTGTCTTAGAGTTACAGGCTATACATTGATGCTACCAGAGTAAGGATTTTAAAATAGCAAGACTTGATATTGTCTGCTTAATTTTTTGTTATTATCCTTATTACTTTGCTTTAAGACTATAGACTTTTTTTTCTTTTTAACTTTTATTGTAGGTTCGAGGGTACTTGTACAGGCTTGTTACATGGGTAAATTGCATGTCTTAGTAAATTAGTGTACAGATTATTTCATTACCCAGGTAATGAGCATAGTAGATCTTTGGTCCTCCCTGTGTACCCTCAAATAGGCCCCAGTGTGTTTTGTTCCCTCCTGTGCATCCTTGTTTACTCAGTGTTTAGCTTCCACTTATAATTGAGAACATTCAGTATTTGTTTTTCTGTTCCTGTGTGAATTCACTTGGGACAATGGCCTCCAGAACTATCCAGGTGGCAGCAAAGAACATGATTTCATTCTTTTATGGTTGCATAGTATTCCATGGTGTATATATATATGTGATATATATATATATATATATGTGATATATATATATATATATATGTGATATATATATATATGTGATATATATATATATGTGATATATATATATATATATATATGTGATATATATATATATCACATTTACTTTATCCAGACCACCATCAATAGGCATCTAGGTTGATTCCATGTATTTGCTGTTGTGAATAGTACTGCAGTGAACATGTGCGAGAATATGTTACCATAGTAAAATAATTTATATTCTTTTGGGTGTATATCCAATAATGAAATGGCTAGGATGAATACCAGTTCTCACACATTCTTTGAGAAATCTCCAAACTGCTTTCTACAGTGTCTGAACTTTTAGTAATTCTCTCTGGTAAGTTCCCTATGTTAAAATTTCTTCTAACATAGGGAACATAAGTTCCCTATGTTAAATTTCTTTCTAATTCACTCTTCCATGTTCAAAGATAAGATAAAGCAGAGAATTTGCTCTAGCAAATCTTCTCAGGATATTTGTGGTTTTATCATAAATGTATATTTAGTTTGTAAAAGATTCGTAGTTTATTTTAGAATAATTTGTAAAGTAGGCTCAGTCACATTGGACATTCTAGTTAGAGAGAAAATCACTGAAGGAGAATTGTAACAGGATTAACTGCAGGTTCTTGGCCTCTCCTAGCAGGAAGAATGCAGAAGGGGGTTTTGGTGTCACGGTGAGTGCTACAGCTCAGATAGAACTCATGAACCGAAAGAGAGTGTGGTAGCGCGGTTTATTAGGCAGAGTGAAAGGACAGCTTCCATGCTGTGGAAGGGGACCTGGAGGGGGCGCTGCTGCAAGCCTGGGCAGCTGGAGACTATACCCTTTAATTATTCCCGCCCCATTCTTGTTCTCATCCAATGAGAGGGTTTTTTTCAACCATTCTCTGGATTAGTTGAACCTTGAATCCTTTACCTGATTGGCTACCGATTTAAAACCCTGACTCACTGAGCTTCCACCTCCAAGGCCCAGCGGCAGGAAAAGTCCCTGACCCGGCACAAAGGTCCTAAGAGCCAGAGGAGGGAAAACTGGAAGCAAAGCCCCTAGCTGGCCAGAGGCAGGAAAAGTCCTGCGCTTGAAACAGCCCCTGGTTAACCCGGGAAATTCCTCTAATACAGTCCCTCAGATGGCAAGAGAAACAGCAACCAGCAAAGAACTGGTGTGAGGTTTATGTTTGTTTGTTTTGTTTTGTTTTTAAGACAGGATTTTTGTCGTTTAGGCTGGAGTGCAGCAGCAATCTTCTTACCTCATCCTCCTGAGTAACTGAGAATACCGGCCTAGGACACCACACCCAGATCAATTTTACTGTATTGTTTGTACTTTTTATCTTATTCACCAGACTCATCTCAAACTCCTGAGCTCAAGCCAACCACCTGCCTTGGGCTCCCAACTTGCTGGGACTACAGGTGTGAGCCACCAAACCCAGCTAGACATTGTTTTTTAAATGTAGGTAGTCATTTGTTATACAATAACCTATTGAACTAAATGTTTTTTACCATTGACGTAAAAAGACACTTTCTAATTTTTTACCTCTATAATTTTGTTTTTGGATTATCTTCTCAGTACATTGATCTGTCTTCTTTTTTTTGTCACTTCTGCAATGCTGAAAATGTTCTCTTCAATTGAAGCTGTACAGGTTTTCTTTTTCCTTTTTTTTTTTTTTTAAGATTTTCAATATCCTTAGTTTTCAGGCTTCCAGATGACTTTGTATCATTTTATAACACTATAGTTACTACTTAACGAGATTGAGTTTTCCAACCATAAATAAAAAAGGAATCTTTTCATACTTTCTATTTTTGACAGTTTACTATAAGCTTTGCTGGCTTTCTTCAAGCAGGCTTTACATTTTTGCTGCTACATTTTATAACAGTTTTGGAAATTTGATTTTAAAAATTCTCATATGTACTTGTGTGTATGTGTGTATGTATGTGTCTACATGTATGTTCTTTTTTGTGACTTACTAAGTTAATTTTCTAAGATTTTAGTTTCACTTTGTTATGATAGTTTTTAAATTCTTACAAACATTATCATTTTCTATATATAAAGCACTTTAAGTATGATATGGTTTTGCTACTGAAAGAAAATTCAAGCACAAGTAACACTGAAATTATCTGGGTGCTTTAAAGCACAGATTCCTCAACCATATTCAACATGTAGTAATGAAAAATCTACATTTTCCAAGATATCCAACGGTGCAAATATATACTAAAGTTTAAGAAACAGGATCATAGAAGATACCTCTTCTTTAAAAGTAAATCATCAGGAAAGTCTTTAGTGAAAGTAGTTTTTGACAACTTTTTTTACTTTCTTTATTATTATTTTTTTCAGGTTTTACTTTTTCCTGCTACTGTCTTTGGTAGTTTCTAATACTTTTATGAAGTCACACACATGTACAAACAGAGTGAAACATATATATATATAAAAGCATATATGAATATATATGCTTTTAAGAATAAATTTTGAAGAATTTTCAAATTTGTGTGGCTTGTGTTAAAAAACACCTGTTGTATATGTTTTATATTATAAATGCTATATGCCTGAATTTTCTCTATTCAGTCTGTTAGGTGTGCCAGATGTTTGCCTATTAATTTTAATGTTGTCAATAAAACTCATTCAATTTTATTTTTTTTGTCTGGGGGATTGAGAAATAATTTAGGTACCATTAAATTAATTCTGCTCAGATGCACAATTTGATGATTTTGACAAACACATATAGTCTATCACACAGTCAAGATACAAACGATTTCCATCACCTTAAAAACTTACTTAATGTAACGTTTTTGTCAATCTCCTGCCTATCACCCATCCCAAGAACCTGACAATTTGTTTTCTACCTCAATTGTTTTTGGTCTTGGAGAATATTGCATAAATGGGGTAATATAAGGAGCCTAAGGGCCTAAAAGTTTTCAATTAATGCAGTGCAATCCAATTGTCAGTTTTAGCCCTAAAGCTCCTCGTGGAGTGAACCAAGGCAGCACTGCAGCTCAGCCTCTCTCTCTGGCCGTGTTTGCTTCCTTCTCCTTCCTTCCACAAATTTGGTTTCTCAATAAATATTCTTCCCACTAAACCATCTTAGCATGCCTCCCCAAGATAGAGACCTAGGGTATTGGCCAACAGAAATTTTTGATTAGAAGGTGACAACTAAATAAAAACTTGATAAATGAATATATTTCCTCATAAGAAGCCTGTATAATACTGTTTCCGGCAGTGAAAAACAAATACCTCCAAGACACCCAGCAACAAATAATAGAATGAAAATTTAAATGTTTAGATAAATAATTATATGTGAGAATGTCTATTCTTTCTACCAAGAGGAAATTAAAGTGAAAGTTTAGAAAAAATATATTTTGTTGGAATGCAAACATGGGGGAGAAGAGGGAAAAATGAATGAAGTCAAGAGAAATTCAACTTAGTAGAATGAAGAGTTGAAGATATTACAAGATAAGGAGTATCATGTTTCATAGGAGAGCTGAATCAAATTTTATCTTCTGTTTTTCCAAGCTTTAGGGAAAAATAATTCGGTCTTTTGCCACTGAGTATGACGTGAGTTGTAGGTCTTTCTTAGCTTGCTGAGTTATTATAATTGAATGTTGTATTTTGTTGAACACGTTTATGTGTCTATTAAAATAATGATATGATTTTTTTTTTAGTCTGTTGATAATGAGAAATTACATGATTGGTTTTTGAATGCTGAACCACCCTAGTAACTCCAGGATGAACATCGTTTGGTCATGATTTGTTAGTCATTTAATATATTGATAGATTTAATTTGCTGTGCTGATAACCACAATGATACACACACATGCGCACCAAGAAAGAAACAAAATTAGAGAAAAGAAATTGAAATACTTGTAAAAGTTTCCTGCTAGAAGCAATAAGTTATATAATGTTATTTCAAATAATACTGACAAATCAAAAGCATTGTAATGTATACTTATACAGGACAATCACTTAAAAATTAGAAATATAATCAAGTCAGTAACAAAAATAAAATTGAACTATAAAATTTTCTCCATCTAAAATCAGGCACAACAGAAAAAATAAAGCAACAACAGGAAAAACAGAAGACAATTAAAACATGGTAATTTTAAATCTGTCAGTATAATTACATTAAATGTAGATGTTCAAAGCACCTCAATGAAAGACAGAAAGCACTTTATTGAATGAAATAAATACCTCTCAAATACAGGGTGCTTTTAAGAATCTTACTTAAAGTATTAAGATTTGGGATAAAGAAAAAAAATGTGGAAAGATATAACACACCCTAATCAAAAGCAAATTGAAATAGCTAAATAAAATTAAAATTTCATGAGAAACAGACTCCGAGAAAGTAATATTACCAACAACATGGGATGATATTTCAAAATAAAAAAAAAAGGAAACGGTCATAAAACAGCATAAGAATAAAAGGTGTAGGGCCGGGCGCGGTGGCTCACGGCTGTAATCCCTTCACTTTGGGAGGCCGAGGCGGGTGGATCACGAGGTCAAGAGATCGAGACCATCCTCGTCAACATGGTGAAACCCTATCTCTACTAAAAATACAAAAACATAGCTGGGCATGGTGGCGCGTGCCTGTAATCCCAGCTACTCAGGAGGCTGAGGCAGGAGAATTGCCTGAACCCAGGAGGTGGAGGTTGCGGTGAGCCGAGATCACACCATTGCACTCCAGCCTGGGTAACAAGAGCGAAACTCCGTCTCAAATAAATAAATAAAGGTGTAAATATTCAAAGGATATTTTTCTCTCATTATTCGAAGGGGAAATGCTGAGTCTGTCTTGCAGATTCTGGTCAGGTACAAATCAAAGGAGTACTCAGATACAGGTATGCAGTGACAGAGCGCTACCACACTGCCCACAGAGTGCTACCACACTGCCCACAGAGTGAACAGTCTCAATCAGCTGGCACTGCTCGTTTTTATTCAGTATAGACATAATGCTGAAAGCCTGGCGCCAACACAATCTGTGGGTAATTAACATTGTCATCCCCCCTTGCAGGGAGCAGTCTTTCAGGCAGATAATCAAAGGTAGGTTTCTGGATAACGTAAGTAAACAGGCCCATTTTGATAAACTCCCCTACATTTACTTGCACCTACTTCTCACCCTCCGCCTCAGCTAAGAGAAAAGCTGCCTTCAGCTTATTCTCTTCCAAAGCTTTGCAGAGCCCTCTGACCTTCTTAAGGCCCGTTTCTTTTCCTATAGCTTCTCCCACCACTCTGACTGATCCCCTGCACGGAAAAATAACAAAGGATCAGTAAAAATGTTGAGGCCTTGACCAACATTGAAAACCAATTGAATTAATTAACATTGATTGCTAGAACACACCGAGCTCAACAGACAGTATATTCATTGCAAGTTCACATGGGACCTTCACTGAGATAGACCATATCCTTCACCATAATAAAAGTGGTGGCTGGAAACCAGTATGGAAAAATTAAGATCTTACAAAATGTTTTCTTAGACCACAATATAATTCAATTAAAATTAAATAACATGAAGGTACCTGAAACACCTCAAAATAATTGAAAATTACACACCACATTTCTAAATGTCAAATAAGTTAAAATGAAAACCAAAATAGATATTAGAAAACATATAAAAATTAATAAAAATATTAATATGTATGAAGTGCACCTAATGGAATTTTTACAAGAAAATTTAGAGCATTAAATTCTTACATTAAATAAAGAAATTGTCCCAAATCAACGATCTTAGCTTCTGACGCATGATATAGCATATCTTAAAAGCTGTAACTAAAACGTCAAGGTATTAAAAATTGTCAAGGTTTCTTTCCGTATTCACCAATAATCTGGGAAGACCTCATAAAAGATAAAATTAAAAAAAAAAATTAACTCTGCATCAGTAAGAAAGTTTGATAATTAGAAGATATAATGAAGAGATTAATATTGTTGTATATGTGTTTAATCTGTACTTTTCCTTGAAGTCCGTAAGGCTGGATGCCAGGTTCAAAAAATGAATCTATTATGATGACTTTTTGAGTTTTTAGTTACTGAATTTGCACCATTACTTAAAAAAAACTTTTTATTAAGCTTTTTAAGATTTTACTTTATGAATTTAATCTGCATTACATCTAACAAGTTTGGGGGCTTATGAAACATGTATTATTTATATGTTGGTAATACTCTACCAAGGTATGCCTAAGACAGAATTTTTTGCCATGAAATTATAATATAGTGTCTTTTTGCTTTTATTTTATGTGCATTTGCTAAATTTTTAAGGATTCTGCTTGCTTTTCATTATTGTGGAACATTTGCATGTAATTTTGGTAAGCATTTCAATTTTCAAAATTTCAATTTTAGAGAGCAAATTATACTCTGTCCACAACTACCCTGACCCTGAATTTTCTTCTTTTTCCCATGGAAAGCCCTTTCTCATTTCAGAAACCTCTGGGCCTTATAAATATGTAAATAACTACACAAAAATTTAAGTATTTAATAAATAAGTTTATAATTTTTATGTACTGCTTTCCTATAGATATTTGCTTTTAAACAGTGTACAGCTTTCCTGGTTATTGGAAAGTGAATAACATAATCTCCAAATATAAAAATGTAGTTTTGCCAAAATTCACAAAAATATACAATGAAAATAAAATTTTTTCCCACTAACTACTTTCTTGTTTAAATGAGTTCGGACTTAGTCTTTTCTATGTCTTCTTTCAGAAAAAGCCTATGTTAAAATATTTTAACCAGTCATCCAGGCCTACAGCTCCTAGATTCTGATGCTCTATCTAATACCATTGAGGTAATTTTATTTCCTTTTGTTGGTGATTCTGTAGTCACTGTTACTCTCTGCTGAGTATTCTCAGCTCCTGCAGTTGTCTCAAAGCAAGAAGATAATGCAATGCCATTCAATAATTCAGCTGACTCTTGCCATTAATATAACATGACTTTCTCAATTTTTTAATTTTAAAATTTCAGTGTTTTAATTGGAATATTATAATGATATTGCCCGTTTCATCAGATACTTTTTAATCTTAAAGAGCATGAGTCATTTTGCCAACACAAAAGCCATGCTTTTAAATATACAGCCTTAAGGATAGAGACAAGGCACTACTAAACAATGTGTAAAGTATTGCCATTACTTTCAATGGCAAGAATCTCAATTAGATTTGCACCAAACTAATATTTGTTTTTCTATTTGAATTATCAGTATCCAGTGTGAAGAAGATTAGTGAAACAATGCAAATTTAGTTTCTATTCATTGACATGTTTTGTTTAAGATAAAGGATATAGTAATAATACTATAAACTTAGTTAGGATACCTCAAAAAGTAGGAGAATTACTGACTGAAGTGTAACACAGATAGGAGGAAAAAAAACACTTGAAGGTAAGAAGAATGCAAAAAAGGAGCTCATAAACATGAATTGTGTATTAACTATGTTCTTTGGTCGTAGAACAATTGCCAGCACATAGTGCACATCCAATATATTTAAAAATGTTATTTAAATGAATGATTGACGTATTTGAGCAACTTTTAAATGTACAACATAAGAATAAAAACTGAGGATAATATCTGTGATCAAATTACTGTGTTAATAAAGCAAGTAACCTTTCTTTCGATTTCTACAGCCTGTCTTCCCCATGCTAACTGATGTTGCTTACTTAAGACACAGTTGAAAGTTAGAAACACACCAATACACACATGCATGTACTAACAGAACAAAAGGCTATCAACACAACAATCGCATAACATCTGATCACCATAGACTCACATCAAAGATGGATATCACTGGAAAAATGGCTTTCCATCATGCTGTGTACACCATCCTCTATCACTTTAGATATTTCCAGTATCTATAAAGTGGCTAAAGGCAAATAATTTAAACAATATTTATTGAACATATTAAATATCAGTTTTTTAAAAAAATAGTGTGTTTTCTAAAAATATGTTAATTTATTTTATACTATATTAACTTTATACCTTAACAATAATGTATAATTGATTTTACTTATTTATATACTGTATTCCTATTTTTTAGTAGTTAAAATGTTTGAATTGTAGAACTGCATCTTTACTTGGTAGCTGTCATGAATTTTAACTACATTGTCCTTTCTCAGATTAATTTTTGCCCTTATATATGCCAGGTATATTTTATCTAGAGTTATTTTTTGGATATGGCTAAACATAATGAATATTGGAAACTTGAAATTTCTGTTATAAAAATGTTAAAATTCCTTTCTGAAAAAAATTGAGCAAGTTGGATCAATCACTGTTTTTTTACTGTCATGGAGATATTTTTAGCTTTTTTGTTTCAAATGTTTTTTTATAGGCAATGAATGTGAAGTAATTTGAAATTTCATTTTGAATCTGAAGTTTAATTTTCTTTAACTGGTAGGATTAATAGATATAGTACAAAGCTAGGTATCTCAGAATAATCCTACATTTTATTTCTATTAATACATAGTTTGAACTTTAGGTAATTAACTCAAGAAGCATCTTAGTGCTGTTACATAGATAGAACTGTGTGATAGAAATATGTTAAGCAAAGATGCCCTATGCATTCTGCTGTTTCTCAAATTCATTCCCCTGAAATTTACGTGTTGGAAATGATCCCCAATGCAACAGTGTTGGTAGTAAAATCTAGTAAGTGGTATTTGTGTCATGAGTGGTAAGTCTTCATAAGTGGATTAATGTTGTTATCATTGGAGTGGGTTAGTTAGCCAGAGAGTGTCTTCTTATAAAGAAAGCCTGGCTACTGGTACTCTCTCACACACACTTTCTTGATTTTCTGCCTACTGTTATGGGATGACACAGCATAAGGATATTGTGAGCTGGTCCCAAGAACTGGCGACATGCTCTTTGACTTCCCATACTCCAGAACCACAGGTTAAATAAATTTATGTTCATGATAATTTTAACCAGTCTCAGATACTCTATTATAGCAACAGAAAATGGACTAGGACACATTTAAGAAATAATTTATTGTCTCAATAACAATAAGAAATTTCTTTATTTATGGAATGTTAACTTAAACTTTCTTACATATGAATAATGGCACACACAAGAGCAAGGCCCATCTAATATAAACTAAAGGTTTCCAGTGAGCCATTTTATCTAGAAAAGTACTACTGTCATTTGGCTGAGCTGTGCTTTTCAATTACCTCGTATCTGATAAATTCAGAGGTCATGAATATTAACTGTGATAACAAAAGTTATATAATTAGGATATTATTGAAAATAGCAATACGTACAAAATTATACACACAATATATAGAGCATGTAAAGAAATAAATGATAGCTATGCAATGTAACATGGATACATCTTAGAAACTTAAAAAGTAAGGGAAAGTAAAACAAAGAATAATGCATACAAATGATGCATTTTTAGAAAAAGTAAACACATGCTACTAAACTATAGGTGACTTAGGAATACTGTTATATATTGGTTGTTAATAAAACCAAGCAAAATAATGGCAAACACAAAATTTAGTATATTTGCTACCTTTGGTGGGGAAGTAGGAGGATTGACTAAGGATACATACCTAGATAACCACAACCATCAGGCTCACATTCTATTTCATAAGGTGATGAGCTAATAGGGAAATAAAAGAAACTAAACTTTTAAAAAGCTAGTATGTCTTCAGCCCATTATTTCTTTGCTATACAAAATAAATATAATTATCTTACACAACTCTTTATCTCGAAATGTTTTGACAAAATTATTTTAGGTTCATCATAAGGTTTACATTTATTTTTCCATTGAAGATAAAAGCCTATTTTTCAGTTTTATTTTCTTAGGAAGGCTCATGATTATATTCCTCATGTGGAATGACGAATGTGAAATTAACAAAGCGGATTGCTTTAAAGACCAAAATTACTCTCTGAGTCTCCATGTGCAACAGATGGAACTACCGAAGCCATGCTTAGTTGCCTTAAGGAGCAGCAATTGTCTTGCGCACTTCTGGAACTTTTACAGACATTTTGGCTGCCAGACTTATTGTGGTACCCTGGTCAAGACTTTGAATATTTTCAAATATTTATAGCCGTGGGACTGGCTCCAAAAGACTGTGCCAATGTCTTAGCAGGTATTTTAGTGAAGCTGATAGTTGCCTGATGATTTTAAAATAATAACAGGGCATGAAGCATTATTGAAGTTTGACTGACAGATATACCTGTTTCTTCTGTATTTCTAGAATTCCAGGTACTGCAAGTCATCCTCTATTAGATGTACATTGCGGTGTATTTCCCCACTGTAAGAAAAAGAGTTCTACTATGTTTCAAATCATTTTTTTCCTTTTCCTGATTTCAACTTCTGTTTTCTAAAACCTTTGCTTTCTGCTCTACTTCCAGGAACATAAGAACTATTCCAAATGTTAAGATATGTATCATTTTAAAAAGTGGCCATTTTTGGGGTCTATTTTTATGTTACTCCATCATAAGGTTTTTTATGAGAAAACAGTCATAATAAATGTAATAATGGAGAGTAACTACTATGTATTCACTGTTTCTATGTGTTGGCCTCTCTGTTGTTTATATTGTATACAAACTGTGGCAGTAGTTTAAAATTGATTAATTTCTGTCATTTTTTTCAGAGATAATTTTCTTTTCTTTCTTCCTACTTTGGTTTTCCAGTGTTCTAACAGCTAGACACTTTGATGATCATTGTCCAGGGGATGTTTCTAGTACATCTTAGGCAACCACTTTCATCCTCAAGCTCTGACTTCCCTCTGGGTCTTCCTGGTTTGTTCTGCTACAGGAAGACTCTGCATCGTCTCTGTTCAGCCACAGCAGGCCAGGAGGATACCTCCACCCTGCCAACAGTGGTCATAGTCAGGGTGCACTCGTCCCTCCATCACTTCTCAGAAGGCCAAACGGAGAGCTGGGGTTTGGCTTCTCCACTGGCTGCTGATGGCAGCAGATGAAGCAACTCACAACTGAGGGGTAGGGCTACATTTGGCAAATGAGAGCAGAAAGTGACCAATAAATGAATACTTTACCTTTCCCTAAACCCTATTCTTACAACAGTTCAGAGATGCTGTAGTTCCAAAACGACTACACTTGTAAAAAGTTGTATTCTCCCCTTATATTTGTCTTCTCTCCCTGACTCACACTTCATTTAACTCACTTTTGCTTTCCTGGAATTATATTCGCCACTAAAATATTAGCATACATTCTTTAGGTTTGAGTTCCGTGTTGTAGGAAGTCTGGGCTAAAACAAGGATAAAAACATTTAAACAGGGAAATACTTTGAGATATTTTTCATGTCCTTGGTTTTCAAATCCTAAATTCTCTGGAGAAATGGAGAAGATATTTGAGAACAAGACAGAAAGAAAGATTGGAAAAAGCAGAGTCTATGAAACTACATGAGTTCAAAAAAAGCTTCAGTGACCACTTACAAGGTAATTAAGTAAACAGAAATTTTCAAAATAGCTTTGTAGAAGCTGAGAGGAATTAGGATTGTGTGTTTACTCCTAGATAAAGTCTACAGGGAAGTGGTAGTTCAGGTTTGTTTTCTTATGAAGGCTCATGATTATATTCCTCATGTGGAATGAGGAATGTGAAATTAACATTTCCTTCCTGAAGAAGGAATTTTTACCCAAGTATTTTAAGTTAAAAGTGCTGTAGAAACTAAACAGGGCCAGATGGCATTCTTCATTCAAAATCTTGGTAAATATAATTTATCAGGCAGCTACTTACCATACCATGCAATATGCATATAATGCATCTAATTTTAGATTTTTACCAATCTATTGATAGTATTAACATTAATTTAACTGTGAATGTTCACCAAAATACCTAATAAAATATTTTAGTTTCAATGCAGCAAATATTTTAACCTTCATGATTAACTTATTAACATATAATTATGATTTTGTAAAAGTAGCAATTTATTTTTTATAACTTTTCTTTTGCAATGGTTTCAAGAAATTTTTAGAAAATATAAATAAACACAATAAATGTATATAGTTTGGAATTGCCAATAACTCTTAAGATGTTATATTTCATTCAAAATATATTTTTTCTAAACAGATTTTCACCCCAGCAAAAGTAGTAACTTTGTCCTGTTAAATTTCATAAGACACAAGTAGAAAAATCATCTCACAATTATCTATCTTAGATAGAGATAAGGTGAATGTTATCACTGTGTGACCCATAGATAGTATGATTATTGAGTGCTATATAACTTTGTGCTTTGCATAAAATTATTTTTTCTATGAAAAATCTCTTATCAGTGACAGACTTGGAAATTTAATAAAAATCTGCAACTAACAGTATAATTTATCCCTAGGAAAAAAACTTTTGGACAAAAAAACAAGATAATTTTTTTTTCCATTTGAATAGGAAAGGTAGCAATCTCAATAGATTTATTAAGCATGAAAACTTCAAATGCTATAATGCTCCTAAGGAATTAAACGATCCATTCATGAATCACAAAGAGGATATAAATTACCAAACTGTTTGTATAATTGTAATGTACTAGTACCCATTATAGTACATTAGTACAGGCTTCTAAAGAAATTCTGTAACAGAGTTCCGCTACCAAATTGCAGAAAGTGTGTTCTCATTTTCTCCATATATTAGTATTGGGCTATTCATTTAGCTTTCAAAATTTGCTATTTAATGCAGGGCTTTATTCATTTGAACATACAACAAGATTCTATTCCTACTGCTTGCAGTTGAAGGATAGACTTCTGAAGTAAGAGGTAGAGCCTAGAAAGGAGCTCAACAAGGATAACAAAACTATATTTAAATATATTTAGTGAGCCTTTACCTTGTGCCAGCTGTCCTTCAGGGAACGTAGAAATAAACAAGACATCTGAAATACCTGCCATCAAAGGGCTTACATTCTGTTGGAATGCAATGGCAAAGTAAACAGTAAGTAAGTGGCTGATGGTGATAAGTATTACAAAAGAAAATAAAGCAGGGTAAGAGTCAATAGGGAATGCCAGGGGGAAAGTTATTTTTCTTTTATCTTTGAACATTAAGTCTGACTTATAACATGTTGTTTGAGCAGAAAGGCAAAGGAAGTGAGGGAGGATGACATGCAATTATAAAGAAAAGAGATGTCAGGCAGAGGGAAAACCAAATACAGTCATGTGTTATTTACCGACAGGGGCGCCTTATGGGAAATCTTTAGGTAATTTTGTCATAATGTGAACATCTTAGAGCATGCTTATGCAAATCTGCATAGTATAGCCCATTACACACCTAGGACATATAATATTGCCTCTTGCTCTAAGTTGTAAACCTTTACAGCATTTTACTGAACAGAATACTGTAGGCTGTTGTAACACAATGGTAAGTATTTTTGTTAAACATATTTTAACATAGAAAAGATAGTGCATTTTGATACAGTGCTACTAAGATAGAGCATTTGGTCATAGAAATTTTGCAGCATCATTAAAATCATATAGGACCATAATGATAGGTATAATACATTGATGACTAAAATATTGTTACATGGGGATGACTGTATTTCTAGAGAGAACAACTTGTCTGTTATATTTGAGGAACAGTGTGGAGAGCATACAAATAAGAAGAGGAAAAGAAAAAATGATGTATCAACTTTTAGTACAAAGGCATGCTCTGGATTTTCACTCAGAGCAAAAGGGGAAGCTATTAGAGCACATGTAGCAGTGGAATGAAACCATCTGATTTTAGGTGACATTGCTATGCCAAGAACAGACTGTGGTTGATGGAGGAGAGGACAGGTGTGGAGGTAAGAAAACCTACAAGGTCAATAATCCAGGTAACATACAGTGGTGTTTTACCAATCTGGCAGGGATGGAAGCAGTAAGAAGTTATTTTCTCTGTATATATTTTAGTGGTAGATAAATGTAATTTTCAGATGAATGGGATGAGGTATGTGTAAGAAAGAATGTGTCAAAATTTATTTTATGTGCACAACAGAAGACCGAAGTTACTATTTCTTGTCAGAGAGAGAATTTTAGGTAGAAGAGTTCTTTCTTATAAAATAGCTCTAGGATGATAAGAATTTAGCATGACAGTGATGAAACAGCAAGTGCAAAGCTCAATAAGTGAGAGGTTATAGTATATTTGGAATAAATGTCACCAGAGATGTTATATCGAGTCTTTCATTTATGAGAATGAATAAATGAATGAAGACACATGGGTCTGGTAAAGCATGGAGAAAGAGAAAGACTACACATTCCAAGCTACAGCTTCCAGTAAAGGAGAGTATGTAGTCAGATGTGTTATTGAAGTAACCAACCAAGTGGAATGAATGTAGACAATCGGGGTAACAGGGAACATGAAATAGTTGAGGTTTTATAAAGAGATATAGCTATTTGAAAAGCAAATTGTAAAAAGAGTAAAGATGAGGCTGAAATATACTCCTGACCAGAGGAAAAGACCGTTTGGAAACATGATTATTAACCACTTAGAAAAACTCAGGTGAATTAATATATCCAGACAAAAACTTAGTTTTATTAAGACAGAGATGTAATCACATTTCAAAAAAGTATTTTCTGATAGAGTAGAATAAGTAGTATTTCCCATGAAGTAGGGTGTATAAAAAGGGAGTGAAAAGGCTGGAAAATAAACCAGAACATACTAAAATAAGAATTAGGAAACAGATAAATTAGTTGAAAGCACTATATTTTTGACAGTGACCTAATGTAACAGGAGTCTCTGGCTTGGGTGTTTAATGCTTTAAAATAATTTATAAAGATGCTTTTAGAGGAAAAAACAACAAATTCTTTTAGTTTTGAGGACCAAACATAGAAGTGTCTTAAAAATAAGAGAAAAACATGTATTCACCACAATCAAAATAAAGCTTCAGTGGTAATATTATGATGCAAACTAAACTTTAGAGCAAAATACATTACTAGACATAAATAAGGTCATTTTAAAATTATGAAAAAGCCAATTCAAGAAGGAATAATTCTTGACATGGTAGAAAATAGTTTACAGCCTTGTTTACTATGTATTTTAGCCCACTGTTAAGAACTACTGCTCAGGAAAGAGGTTTTCTTCAAAATATAACTGCTCATTGACAAGTACTTGGTCACCCAAGACTTCTGATGAAGTCGTACAGGAAAATTGATGTTGTTTTCATGCCCGTTAGCACAATATCCATTGCGCAGCCCATGAATTAAGGAGTAATTTGGACTTTCAAGTCTTATTAATTAAGAAATACATTCCATAAAACTATAGCTGCCATAGGTAGTGATTCTTCTGATAAATCTGGGAAAAGTAAATTGAAAGTCTTCTGGAAAGGATTCACCATTTTAGATGTCATTAAGGAAATTCATGATTCATAAGAGGAAGTAAAAATATCAACATTAACAGAAGTTTGGAAGAAGGTGATTCCAACCTTCATGGATGACTTGGAGGGATTCAAGGTTTCAGTGGAGGAAATAACTGCAGATGTGATGGAAAGCATGAGACTAGAATAGAAATGAAGCCTGAAGATGGAACTTAATTGCCGCAATCTCATGATAAAACTTGAACAGATGAAGCATTTCTTCTTATAGATGAGCAAAGAAAGTGGTTTCTTAAGATGGAATCTACCCCTGGTGAAGATGCAATGAACACTGTGGAAATGACACCAAAAGATTTAAAATATTACAAAAACTTAGTTGATAAAGCAGCAATAGAGTTTGACAGGAGTGATTCCAACTTTGAAAATAAGTTCAATCAGTAAAATACTATCAAACAACATGGAATGCTCTAGGAAAACCTTTCATGAAAGAAAAAGTTGATTAATATGGCAAACTTTCTAGCTTACTTCCAGAAATTGCCATAGCAACCTCAGCCTTCTGCAAGCACCACACTGCAGCAGTCATTATAACAGTGAAGCAAAACTCTCCACCGCAAAAAAAAACATGACTCACTGAAGGCTCAGATGGTCCTTTGCATTTTTAGCAATGAATTTTTAAAAATTAAGGTATATACATTTTACAAACATACATTTGTTGCAAAATTAAGAGGCTACAGTATAGTGTAAATACAACTTTTATATGCACTGATAAATACAAAAATATTGTGACCTGTTTTATTGGAATAGTTATGTTATTGTGTAATAATAGTTATGTAATTGTGTAATAATAGTTATGTTATTTGTTATTATCAAACAAATAGTTATGATTTGTATAACAAACCCACAATATCTTTGAGGTATGTATGTAATTAATTTGACTTAATCAAAATAAAAAACTTTTGCTTCTTGAAAACACTGTTGAGAAAATTAAAGAAGGAGAGGGCAGCAGCAGCGGCAGCATTGCTGGGGCTGCCATCCCCAGGCCTCAAAAGGATTTGCACTTATTATATTTGAATAAGAATGTCTACTCACATTATTAGACAAAAGGTTCTCCTCACTAGCAGCAAAGCAGTGAGTGTATCTAATTTTATCCATGGAGAAAATATGTAATGGCAATTTTCGCAAATACATAACAGCAAATACATTTTAGCACATATATAACAGCCATTTTAGCTAATGTAAGTGGATGGCTTATAAGCACAGTAGCAACTGAAAAAAAGGCAAATGTTTATCAACACAGCAATGATAAACAAATTATGACATGTCCATACAAAAGAATGCTACTTAGTATATAAATGAATGAAATGCTGATATGTACAACTTGGATGGTTTTCAAAATATTATGCTGAGTGGAAGAAAACAGACAATGAAGACTACACATCATGCGATTCTATAAAAATCTAGAAAATGCAAATTAATGTATAGTCACAGAAAGTCACTAGATTTATCAGTCTGATTTCACTGAACTTCTGTGTCTTCATAAGCTCTCATACTTGCATCTTACAATATCTGTCACATAATACTGTAACTAGAACTCCTTTTCTTAATGTATCCCACAGAGAAATAATTCGAGAAGTTAGGAAACTCTCAGTTATCCACAGAATTTCTATCACATAGTAAGTTTCCAAATATAAAACCCAGAGTCCTGTAGTGACATCTAAGCTTTTCCATGATGAAGTCACTCATTTAGCCTCTTTGACCTCATTACTTGGCACTCTTCTATTCACTTCTGCAACCCCAACGGCCTCCCCAAAATTCTTCAGATATGTTAGGCGTGATTCAAGATGGCCTTTGCCATTGCCAATCCATTTGTCTGGAGTAGTCATACTACAGGGAGTTCTTGCCAATCTCCCTTGCCTTTTATTGCTTAAGGATTACCTTCACAATAACTAAGCTTCACTGCACTAAGCTTCCTATTAAAAGCTTTAATTTCCTATCCCTGCTCAGCATTCTTGATTCGTCTTAGCTCAATCAATCCATGTTTCCTTCTTTTTCCCCACTGTACTCTTCATCTTTAAATACACTGTATAATTTCCTTTTTAGGTTGGTAGCTTTGTTTGACTTTTTCTTCCTATTAAAATTAATACTCCAGAAAGCCAGGTGTTTTTAGAGCAGCGTAACCACAAGTAGCATCTGCCACAAAGTGATGATCAATAGATATTTGATAAATTACTACCTAAATTAATGTTGAAGAAAAGCATAATTTTATGTCATTTTGCCATTTTTTCCTCAAAAAATAAATTTTGTTAATAATTTAAGTTTGCTTTCAAAATATTAAATAACATGTAACAGACAAAATACATGAACCTTAATGAAGCAATCATATAACTTACCAAGTCATAACTATTCAAAAAGTATAGATTTTTATACTTCTAGATTCTCTCTGAAGACTCTACAATAATGTCCTCAAATGAAAGAAACTTCTTTAAAACTCACATTTTGGTAGAAAATTTAAGAAAACAAGAGATTTCTTCAGCAATTTGAAATACTACAAGTAATTTTAATAAATGTTTTTTAATAAATGCGAAATCATATCTCTGAAGTGTACTAAAATTAAGACACCTGCTAAGGGTGAGAAGATGACAGTAAACATCATTATTCCAAATAAGCACATTTAATACCTGCTTGAATCAAAACATATGGATTTGTTCACACTAGCAATAAAGAAATGCAGAACCAGAAACCATAAAGAGTGATATTTTAAATTTCTAAAGAACTTCAAAATAAAGGATATGAATTTAAAAGATGCATTCTATAGCTACATAATGCTATATAATGACAAGATGACAGGTTGTGACTAATAGCATTTTAAAAGCTCTCCTCATAATGAAACTGAAGGTGTCATTTCCCTATAATTTTATATATGTCATTAATTTACTATATCTGGATACAGCATATTACCAAACAGATGTTCATCAAGAACTAAATCATTTTTAATAGAACATAATAATTTAAATCTACATCTATTAATCATTTTTTATTCTAACATTTATAATCTTGCTAAACATTTTTTCAGTTGTCAACGTTAAGAAAAACAAGAAAAAGTAGTCCTTGGAGAAATATATTCCTTTCAAAACTGCATTTAAATGAAAATATTTGCCAATATTTACTATTAAAAACACTAGGTATAATTTTAAGGACTTGGTATTTGACCAATTTATCCTATGTCATATTTGTTACAAAATAATAAAAATATAAAATATATTTTATCTTTTTTGAAATCTTTGATAAAGCACATTTAGTTGAATCATTCTTGTTGGGATATGTCAGCTAATAAAAATTGATAACTGGCATTAGGACACACATTTTTGAAATTATAGTTTCTGCCAGGATGGTGACCTAGCTTTAGCTGCTAGATCCCTACTCCAAAATCAATTCCGGAGAAACTTTGTGAGTGAGAAAGACAAATGTCATTCAGATACAAACGTAAAACAAAGAAAAAAATCAGAACCCTCTGGAACACAAAGCTGCCTTGGGCTGATGTATCTTAAGTCCTACTTCTGCTTTTGCCACAGTTTTTAACTGACACTTCATTGCAGAAATTAGCCCAATGACAAGAGGATAGCAAGGGTGTGTCAAAGCCCTGAAGGGTAAGGACTTGATGAAGACTCATTGGAGAAACCAGAGCTCTAAGTAGTTACCGCTTCATATTATACCTTCAAACGCCCAGGGCTGATGGATGATAAATTATGAAAACTATTTTCTCCCAATGATGCTTCTCTATGAGAGTTTAAAAAGTGAAATCTTGACCATAGGATTTGCCTTACTGAGTGAGTATCATCAAGTGGAAGTGGCAGTGATCCATAACCGTTCTGAAGTTATGGTATTCCTGAATACTCAACCTCATTGGTAGCCTCCTTATTAAATTATCCTGTTCTTTCATGAAATGGTGATGAGACTTCAGTCTTTTGCTGATGCAAAATACTAATTAGAGCATCCCCTCAGAGACATGTGTGTACTCAGAGATATACACTGCCTTTTCTGGAGTTCAGTGCAGAACCATGGTTGAGTTCCAGACAAAGGATTTGAAGAGATAATTTGGCCACTTCCAGACTTGGCCCTAAAGAATATCTTCCATTTCTCTCCTACTGTTTCTCTGGAGGACCCTGACTAACACATCATGTTTTTGTGACATGAAAAAGCTAAGCTTTTCACACACTATAGATACAGGATAGAAAGAAGCTATTCAGTATGTAGTCAGTTTTGACTAGAATGAAAAGCAAAACTTTATTACATTAAGCTATCGTGATTTTATGTTTTATTTTTCTCAAAGAGGCCCTAGCATATCTTGACTATACAACTGTTAATAGTCTCTTACATAATTTCATAGAGAAAATAAACTTATAATTAATAACTGCACATAAAAAGTAGATTTTTAAGAAGACAATATAATAAGTTCTACATAAAAATTAAAATGATATTGTTGGAACAGCCAGAAAAAAACTTAAAATTATCATAAAGTAAAAAGTAAATATGTATATATATGTCTTTACACACCTATGTGTGTGTATACAGAGAGAGAAAAAGGAAGATATCAATGTTAATACATTAAAATTGTTGAAATAAAGAATGATTATTGCATAATTAGCTGCTTATAGCTATAAAATGAAAAAGTGAGTTGAAAAAATTTGATTGATTACCATTGCTAAAAGGCACCAGAAAAAGGAGAATGTATTTGGATAAATATTGAAGATAAGCTTTAGAAAATTAAAGGAAAATGAAAGACATTGAAAGCATGCTCATGAGGGATTTAAAAAACACTCAGATACATGATAATAAGTTTTAAGAGTATTAAAGACAAAGAAATGACCATAAATATTGGCCAAGAGAAAGAACAGATTACCTGATAGGTACATGAATTATATAGACAAAAAATAGCTCAGTCACCACAGCACATATAAAAACAAACCCGAGTGTGTGTGTGTGTGTGTGTGTGTGTGTGTGTGTGCATGTGGTTTTAAGCACAGACAGAAAGATATTTGAAAGTAGATATTTTATATCATGCCTAACTACTAATTAAATTAGGGAGCATAATAAAAATCCAACAAAACATATTATATCTTGAAATCGTTTTCATGGAGACACATATTAAAGACAATTTTTAAAGAGTACTCAGATAATACAATAAATATTATGGAGTTGCGTGAGACTTGCTTAAAGTAAGGCTGGAAAACCATTTCGGTAGAATTTATTATTGTTGTTTATAAAAAGTCTTGGGCAAAGGAAAATATGAATTATATTACTAACCCAGAACTAAAATTCCATCATGTAGATATTATAAATACCTACATGTAGAGGCCTAGAATAAAAAGTACTTAAAATTGTGCAAAAGTATCTGTTTGAAGTAGGAAAGATGTAAATATTAATAAGTATAGGAAACCAATATGAGTCAATACTATAGGCTTGGGTCTTAAAGGGGGCAATTAACACAGCAAGAGTGGAAGAAAACATTGGTCCATCCAATGGAAAACATAAATGAAAAACAAGATTTAAAAAACAAAAGTAAAGAAAATATTTTAAAAATCTTAAATAAATAAGGCAGAAATGTTTTAATAAAATATTAATTACAACACACACGAGTTAAACACACTAACTGAAAGAACTCCTCCAATGAATGCCAAAATGGGATTCAAAAATGTATTGTCTATAAGGGACCTAATTAAAATAAATAAAAAGACAAGAATGAAAAAAAAATGTATACTAAATACATATCTACTAAAATAAAATATAAAATGATGTGTGTATGTCATATATATTATGTATACTACATACATGTATTGTGCACTTAATAATAAAATTTGTCTTGAGAAGACAGAATTATATGCTTAGAAACACTTTGAAGGAAGATTGAATATTATAAACACTATAAATATTTATTTAATCCTTAAATTATGAATTTTCTAAATTCCATTAGAATTTGTTCTAATCTTTATCTTTAAATATATCCCAGGGGATTTTGTAATGGATTCTGAAAAATCAAGCCATTTTGACGTACATCTTTGGTTTGTTAGTTAAAATTTTAATAGTATTTAATTGTGGAGTTAATCTGTCTGTTTGTTCTAGTCATTTTTGCCCTTGGCCTACACAGAGGATGGTGTGTGTATGTGTGTGTGTGTGTGTGTGTGTATGTGTGTGTGTGTTATGTGGTGTGTGTTTGTTTGTTGATTTCATTGTGCTATATCATTTTTAAGTAGATCTAATTTTAATAAATATGATTTTCAAATCTTTAGGGGAATGAAATTTGTGTGAAGTGAAGAACAAAATCTTCATCTTTAAAAAGGAATTTAACAGACTGATTCCTAAAAATGTTTCAAAGAAGCACACTATATTTCTTAAATAAAAATTAACAATGCACTATAATTTATTATTGATTATGTGAAGCTATAACAAACAAAATGTTTTTCCTACTTTCATTTTAAAATTTTCTTTTTATATTAAATTATATTATCAGCTCAGATTGATTACTATTATAAAAGGCAGAAAGAAAAATTTTTCAAAATAAAAATAAACATTTTTAAGAATAAAATTTAGTTTTACTCAATGAACAGAGATTTCAAATGTCACAGTTTAACATAGTTTGTAGAATTACTATTTTAAACATTAACTGATATCTAAATTTCATTAAATTGTGAATTAGTTTGATTGGGCTACCATAAAGAAACACCTTGAACTGGAAGACTTAAACATAATTTGTTTTTCACAGTTCTGGAGACTGGGAAATCCAAAATCAAGATGCCAGACCATTAGATTCCTGGTGAGGACTCTTTTCCTGGCTATCAGACAGCTGTCTTCTAGCTGTAGTGGGAGAGAGAGAGAGAAAGAAAGAAAATCCCTTACTTTTATTATAAGGCCACAATTCTACTGAATTAGAACCTAAAATTTAACCTGTATTACTCCCTCACAACCCTAACTCTGGATACAGTCGCACTAGGAGTTAAGAGTTTTAGATATGAGCTGGGGAGAAGCTGTGCACCTACTCAAAGTTCATTGAGTTTTTAACAACGTCAGCACTTGAAAACCTTGAAGGTGGTAAGTGACCTAATGTATTGCTTAAAAAAAATAAATTCTGCTTTCCATTATTCTAAGATATGTTTGCAAATACCACTTGTTAAATTTGTATGTAACTGGTAATAGTATATTACACCTTATTATTTTGATTTGTCAAGTTCTAAGCTCTTTTAGTTCAAGGTCATAAAGCCACTTAGCAAAAATATCACTGAGGCTATACTCATAAATCAAACTGAAATTTGCAAATAAAGAAAATGATCCAGAGATTTCTGATACAGTAGGAACTTTTTAAATCACTTGATACAACTTCTTTTTATATTAAAGGGAAATGGAGCAGTTTATTTCTAGAAACCATCCACAATGTGATTTTTAATTTTCAGGTTCAGTTTAATTTATTATCAAGATAGACATAGTACTTATATTTAATGCAAATTTTGCCCATTTACTAAAATCTAATTCTCCATATAAGTATATAACTATGGAAGTTAATCAATCTTAAGTTTGTGTTACTCAAAATTATCCTATGAATTTCTTTAAAATTAGACTTCTCTGCATTGCTAGGCAGAATAATCAAGTACTAGTAAATAAATTAAGTACTATTCAACTTATCCTCGGGTGCATTGTATAGAATTGTCCATCAACATCTACAATTTGGATTGATGGTATTCAATTTTTTAAAATTTAGATCCATATTCAATATTAATGTTTGTTTTTTCTCTCCACATATCTCAATAAATTGCATAATCCATCCTCATGGGAAGTAAAATAAAATGGTATTTCATTTCAAACCTAGCTTTTTTAGAGGTTTAACTGCTAATATCTGAGCTTCCTTGAAACCAGAATAACAAAAAAATATAAGTAAGACCTGCTAATCCATGATGGTCTGTGTATTGTTTGCTATGAATCATGGAGAGGTAAAGAGCTTGTGCAAGAATGTAAAGCACTTTGTGGCTAAACCTGCTATTTATTTCAGCTGAGTTTTGCTCTTCTTTATAGCAAGACTTTCTCAAAAAGGAAGTATTATTAACTTTCTCTCTCAAGCTTCTTATCTCATTCTGGTCCAATAATAATACATAGTTCAAAGAGCAGCTACCTTAAGTAGTACTATTTCACTCAATTTCTAACATAGTCTTTGATGTAGTAAAGTTGTAACTAACTATGTTGACATGATATAGTAAAAGACAGACTTACAAAAATCATACTTAATTATGCAGATTTCTAAGCTCTGTCTCTTTTTCTACATTGCTTTAAGAAAATATATTAACACTTCCTAAGTAAGACCCAGTGAGGTATTTTCAAAAAACAAATGAATAAAAAATGCCAGAAGCACTATTAGGTCAGCCTTAGGCAAAAAGTGACTTAGAGCCCAGCTTACTTTAACCAACAATGTATACTACAAGCAATGAATCTATTACTCTGAGGCTGTGATAACAAAATCTTTAGGTTACAAAATTTTAAAAACAGTTTTGGTTGGTTGGTTTTGTTTACAATTTGAAAGGGATTCTGTTGTTTGCACATTTTAATACTTGATTTTTAAGGAGTAATAACTATGATTTAAATTCACTCTGGTATTTGACTCTAGGACAATTTTACTGAAAGAGGATATAGATTCATCTTAGAAAACATACACATTTTGAAATTGTGCTTTTCAGATCTGACATCTTTTAGTAGCTGAGACTTCAGTATAAATACAATAGGAAAAGTAAAATTCAATTATACAATATTTTCAACCAATAAGTTAGAATGCACTAGAGGTCTAATATGAACCAGAATGACTTAACTTCAATAATATCTATTTTCAATTCAGAATACATATTATCATGGAACCTCTAAATTCAGAGATAATCAGTATTCACCAATACAGTGGATAAACACTATTTGTTGAGATGCTCACATGCCAGATGAATAATGACTACAAGTATTTATCATAGATTCCTACTAAAATAATATACAGTCATTCCTCGGTATCCATGAGGAATAGCATCCAGGACCTCCCATGGATAACAAAATCTGTGAAAGTTCAAATCCTTTATACAGAGTAGTGTTAATATTAACATATAACCTATGCACATCCTCTTTTATACTTTAAATCATCTCTAAATTACTTATAATACCTAGTACAATGTAAATTCCTTATAAATAGCTGTTATACTAAACTGTTTAGGAAATAATGATGAAAAATGTCAGTACGTGTTCAGCAATTTTTTTCTGAATATTTTCAAACCGCAATTGGTTGAATCCATGGATGCAAAACCCAAGAATATGGAGAGCCAATTGTCTTCCCCAAATGGGTAATAGTATGAATTGTCATTAACTTTATGACAATAGAGGGTTTTGTAAGGCCAGTTATAAAGAGAGTTTTTAAAAAATCATATCATTAGAGACATATAGAAGGAATGTGATGCTAATATAATAACTTTGTATATTTCTCACATTAACTCATTATAGCAGGTCTCAAAAACATATTGCTTGGAATCATTGAATATTCCTTAAACCTATTCTGATAGCTCTTTTCAACTTACAAATTGTAGCATTTAGGTATAGGGTAGGTGTTAGATATATAAAATAATCTTGATGAATATACATTTTTGAATCTGTAGTAAAAGACAAACCCAGAAGGTTTCTTTTGTACTAATTTAATGTTATTGAGCACCCTGTTCCATCACAGTAGTAACAGTTGTATAAAAGTCATACCTCAGGCCACAGATATAATTTTTTAGAGACACTAATTATGGACAAACAACCAAAAAAAAACTTAACGTGGTTTTATCTACAATCATGATTATATAACTATATTAGAAAATCCTTGCCCATAATATAGCAATGAATAGAAATTACACAGTGTTAGTGATCAGGTTGTTGATGAATAGGCTAGAATATTAACTTATGTGGACTTTTATTAAGTTCATTGTAAAATATAACATGGCAAAGCAGACTCCAATTATGGAAAATGCCCAGGTGACACTCATTAATTATTTTATTTTTTATATGTACATTAGGAGTGTATTCTACCTAGTATATTTTGAAAATAACAGAAGTAACACACCTAGCAATTAGAAAATTGTAAACTACTTGTAAACATCACTTTGCTCATGTCTTAGGGGCAAATGAAAGCAAAAAGCAAAACCAAACATAACAGTTTAAAATTTTCACAAGACTTTTATTATATTTTCTACTTTGTTTTCCTTAATAAAAATGTTGTAACCATTAATTAAGAGCAGCATTAAATCAACTTGAGATATCATTTCTTTCCATAAGTTATATTAGTTTGATGATTAATTCAAAATAATTCTATTAAAAGCTTTAGGTTTTCTCAGTGAGTCTCACTTCATAAACCATTGAGTCAGAATGCATAAACTAAAGGTAATGAGAAATGTTATTGGGAGAGAACATTCTCCTCTTAATATATTTCAAATATTCAACACAAGGCAAACTGTATCCAAGTAATCTTTAGGTTAGGTGAGTTTGAAAGAGGTGTGTGTTTCCTAAAGTGCTTTTAAATTACCTTCTCCATGGAAAGGTCCTTGGGTGGGCTTTGAGGAACATGTTAATAACTTATAACGAGGAGTAAGACATGGTCCTTCCTTCAAAAATCATACACTATACTAAGTTTTAAGTGACAAAGCAGCATCTCTTCTCTAAGAAATACAATCTATTAGGTTTGTGCAAATGTAATTGTGGCATCATGCGGTAGCTCTATTTTTATTTTTGGAGGAAACTCCCTACGATTTTTCATAATGGCAGTTTACACCCTCATCAAGAGTGTGCCAGTGTTCCCTTACTCCACATCCTTGTCAACACTTGTTATCTTTTATCTTTTTGATAGCAGCCATCCTAACAGGAATGAGGTCATATCTTATTATGGTTTTAATTTTCATTTCCCTGATAATTAGCAAGGTTGAGCAGTTTTATATACTGTAACAGCAGAAACCAGAATTACATTTACATCAACATAATTCCACTCTCAGCTTCTTGAAATTGTAGCCTCAATGCTTTTATTTTCCTCCATGTAAACAGAGCAAGATGTCAGAAATGAAATAAAACCAAAAATAATTCTTTAAACTAATCTATTGTTTTCAACCATATAAAACTTATGATGTAATTTGTATATGATTCTAAATGATTTGTATGATGAATTCATTTATATCCAACACATCAGGCCCAAGACCATTGAGTCTAAGTTTGCTCCCCCGCACATATTTAGCAACGTAACTCCTCAGAATGTGCCTTTGAATTTACCACAAGATTTACCACAATATATTCATATATATATTATATAATGTAAAATATGTGTATATATGCATACATATATACACAAAAATATTATGTTTACATAAATTGAGATATACATGTATTCATATTCATACATGTACCCACATATGTGTGTATTTTTATATTTTTCCTATTCCATGATATCCATATAAATTCATTTCAAACTCAGGGGAGAAGAGAAATTTGTCTTATTTTTTAGTTTACAATTTAAAAACTCAGTATGGTATTGGCATAAATACACAGATGGAGATCAGTGGAACAGCAGAGAGCCCAGAAATAAATCCATGTAATTTAGGTCCAACTCATCTTGGACAAGGATGCCAAAAACACGAAATGGGGACACTCTCTCCAATAAATGGTCCTGAAAAAAACTAGATACTCCACACCCAAAAGACTGAAATTGAGCCCTTACACCATACATGAAAATCAATTCAAAATGGATTGGAGACTTAAATGTAACAGTTGAAATTGTAAAACCACTAGGAAAAAAAAAAACAGGAGGAAAGCTTCTTGAATTGGTCTTGGTTATAAAATTGTGGTTATTAAACCAAAGCACCATCAGTAAAAGTAAAAACAGACAACAGGAATGACACCTAACAAAAAGCTTCTGTACATAAAAATAAGTAACCAGTGATAGGGTAAAGAGGCATCTTATGAAGTGGAAGAAAGTATTTGCAAACCATATATCTCACAAAGGATTAATTTCCAAAACATTTAAGAAATTTCTACAATTTGACAGTAAAAAAAAACCAAATTGTCCTATTACAAAATGGAAAAAGGGTCCTAATATTCATTTCGCAAAAGAAGACATGCACAGGCAAACAGGTATATAGCAAATTCACAACTTCACTAATCATCAGGGAAATGAAAATCAAAACCGTAAGATTATCACCTCCTTCCTGTTAGGATGGCTGCTATCAAAAAGATAAAAGAGAAGTGTTGACAAGGATGTGGAGAAGAGGAACCCTGGCATACTCTTGATGAGTATGTAAACTGGCACTGCCATTATGAAAGATCACATGAAGTTTCTTAAATGCCAAATATGGGAGAAGGGGCAGAAGGCAGCAAAACACACTGCCACGTGTGTACCTATGCAACTATCTTGCATGTTCTGCACATGCACCCCAAAACCTAAAATGCAATAAAAAAAATAAATAAAAGCAGAAATGTCCCATTCTCAGAAAAATAAAATAAAATAAAATAAAAATAGAGGCCAGGTACACTGGCTCCTGCCTGTAATCCCAGCACTCTAGGACAAGGTGGGCAGGTCATGAGGTCAAGAGATCAAGGCCATCCTGGCCAACATAGTGAAACCCTGTATCTATTAAAAATACAAAGATTAGCTGGACATGGTGGCGTGCGCCTAGAGTCCCAGCTACTCAGAGGCTGAGGCAAGAGAATCGCTTGAACCCAGGAGGCAGAGATTGCCGTGAGCCGAGATCGCGCCACTGCAATGCAATCTGGTGACACAGCAAGACTCTGTCTCAAAAAATAAATAAATAAAATAAAAATAGAGCTATTGTGTGATCCAGCAGTTCCAATTCTGGGTATATATGCAAAGGGATTGAAATCAGACTCTTTAAAGATATCTGCATTCTCATGTTCGTCGTTGTATTAATCAAAGCAGCCAGTATATGAAAATCTAAATGTCCAGTGATTACTAAAGAAAATTGGTAAATGTACACACAATAGATTATTATTCAGCCTTAAAAATGAAGAGCCTGTTTTTTTGTCACAACATGGGTAAGACTGAAGTACACTGTGCTAAGTGAAATAAGCCGGATGCAGAAAGACAAATCCTGTGTAATATCATTTATAAGCAGTAGAGAATAAAGTCAGAGTTACAGAAGCAGCAAGCAAAATGGCAGTTGTCAGGGCCTGAGAAGAGAGGGTAATGGGGTTTTGTGGTGAAAGTGTGCAGTTTTAGTAACGTACAATGAATAAATTCTGGATATCTACAGTGCATCATAGTAATTATAGTTAACAATACTATAATTTGCTAAGAAAGAAGACCTTAACTCTTTATATCACAAAGTAAATGAAGAGGATGGCAACTATGCAAAGTGATGGATATGTTAATTAGCATTATTGTTGTGATCACTTTACAATGTATATGGTTCACAGCATGAAGTGGTACTACTTACATATCTACATCTTCTATTTATCAATTATATCTCAGTGATGCTGTTAAAGAATACTGATTTCAGAACAAAGAATCTGGTAGAAGTTTAATGTTGAGAATACATGCATTTACAAGAGGTGACTGACCAAATAAATTTGAAAATGGAAGTGAAATATAACACTTACAACAATGAGACAAATAATTAGATCAAAGCCACTATGGTCTAAAGACATTGGCTTTGGATCTCCTAAAGAGATCATCCCCCTTTGGAGGAAGAAATTGGAGGTCTTGAGATTTTACAACTAATTTTCAAAATAAAGGCAGAGAGGATTATCTATGCTGCAGCCAAAATCTAATATGGGGCATCAAGAAAATAATTCTTTTTCAGACAAGGAATTCTTCCAAATCACCATGTTACAAAATAGATGGGCCATTGCAGATCTGTCACAAGAATGACACACTGCTTTGAAGGTGATCAATACTTTTAAAAAATATTGAGTTGTATTAGTCTTTTAAAAATACAGTCAGAGAAAAATTACTAATTGTCTCTCTTTTAAAAGGGGGTAAATAGCAACAACAAAAAGATAGGTGAGGCATACCAAATTAGTAGCAAATATTGAATGTTAGATATTGTGGAAGAGCGAATGCAGAAGATAGGGATTATAGTACAGAATGATGGAAAGGCACCAAGATGGCAGAGTGCAATCAAAAGACTCAATGTGGTAAATTCAGAGAAAATTACTCATCATCTAGAGATTGTAAGGAGTTGGATGGAAAGCAAAAAATAACAATACAGAGCATGAAAATGGAGAAAGAACACAGGTAGACCTGAGGAAAGGTTTACAACATTTTAACCTCTTAAGCAACTTTAGTGAAAATGGGAAAAAAAAAATTCTACCTTACCTTTTACTTAAGGTAAAGTAGAAAAGAGATAAAAGTTTTTATAAAGCTAAGCAAAGATATGCAAATCATCGTCACATTAGTGAGTTCTGCCACACCATACAGTAATAATAATAATGTACTGAGGACAACCACCTGTAAATTATATTTTACAAAGTGGTTTAATTTGCACTACAAGAGCAATGGAGCTCACAAATAATCAATGGGAAGAAAATGATGTACATGTTAAAAATGTTTAATATAAGCTATACATCCTTCCATTTACCAACAACCTGCTGAGTCACTATGAATCTTATAGTTATAAATCCACAATCCATCATCTATACTTCAAAACAACATTGGGAAGAACCTGTGATCTGGAAGCTGGCTTATTTATCTCTGTCTTCTATGAGTTTTGGAGTACTGTTAGATTATCCACTCCATACTTACCATCACCATGGGAAGTGGGGGCCACCCACAACAAGACGAAGCAATGAAGAAAATTAAAAACTTCTAAAGTTAGTAGGATAATTTCATTGTGCACTACAGATTCTCTTCTTATATGGTGTCATTCTTGTAAGAATTTATTTGGCAAAAAAAGAAATTTGTGTCTCATGCTCTGTTTCTTAAAGAGATTTATAGAAGTTTTGATTTCTAATATTGCTTCTTTGGTCAATGTGCCGTTTGGAGAGATTTAAGAGCCAGCTGATCGTCTGTCACACCCCTTTTATTCTCTAAAAGATTAGCAATGTTCTAGATAAAGATGTTCCCTCAGGTTGGTCCTGGTAGGCAGATGACATACGGTGACTGATACATAGCTTGAAAAAGGAAAGACAAAACCATCAACAGCAACAACAATAAATTATTTTTATTCTTGTAATTTATTGAGATTTGGGGATTAATTTTTCCCTCAGTACAGCATAGTTTTGTTTTGTTTGTTTGTTTTGATTGATAGACTCTCCATAAACAATGTACGTAAGAAAATTCCATATATGTGCCTTGCAATTCAGGCCTCCATGCTACCTGATAAAAAGAAAAGAACAAAGTATACACAAAATTGGAGATTCAACCAAATAACTAAGCTCTCCTTATAGCTAAAGGTTTACATAACCAATACTAAACTTATTTGCATTAGTCTCAGTATTACATTTTAGTGAAGCTTGTACCCCAAACTAGACTGAAGCTTCTTAAAGTTAAACATCAAAGTTTATACTTCCAACATGTCCGCAGAGATTCCTAACACTATCCCTAATAAACACTTATTAAAGTACGCTGACATACATTTTTCTGAAAAAAGTATGTATCTGAATGATACAAATTAAAAACATAAGAATATGTTGAATCTTAAGAGCAAAGATAGAACTAAAAGAAAAAATAGAGATTTCCATTAAAAAGAAGAATGAAGAATAAGAACAGTGCAAGGAATTTAGAAAATTGATTACCATAGGAGATTCTTTTTTTTTTTTTTTTTTTGAGAGGGAGTTTTGCTCTTATTACCCAGGCTGGAGTGCAATGGCACGATCTCGGCTCACTGCAACCTCCGCCTCCTGGGTTCAGCCAATTCTGCTGCCTCAGCCTCCTGAGTAGCTGGGTTTACAGGCACGCACCACCATGCCCAGCTAATTTTTTTTTTGTATTTTTAGTAGAGACGGGGTTTCACCATGTTGACCAGGATGGTCTCAATCTCTTGACCTCATGATCCACCCGCCTCAGCCTCCCAAAGTGCTGGGATTACAGGCGTGAGCCACCGCACCTGGCACCATGGAAGATTCTTGAGAGAAAAGATGGAAGCAGCATTTTTAGAAAACAACAAATAAGCAGAAGGCAAATTAATACTGCCTCTGGAATAATGGATCTTTTTCTTTAGTTTTTATTTATTTACGGTATTAACTGGTAAATGGAAACATTTATATTTACCAATAAAGTGTCATTTTTTTTTGTTCAGTGTGAAAATGTGTCACATATAGTATCTAAGCCTAAAAATACAATGACATCATATAATAATCACACTATCTGAACGTCCCATTTGTAAAAACTGTTAGAGAAAATTTGGGGACAGCAGACTTGTGTGGCTGTAATTTTAGAATTAAGTATGTTTGTTAATGAAGACTACTTTAGAAGTTTTAAGTGATTAGTTGCAGGCAATTTTCCTAATTCTGCCAGCTCCTTCCTGTTCTCCCCTACAACTCCTTAGGAATACCCATTTTATTTGTCTACTTATATTTTATGTCACTGTCTTGTGATTTCTGGTCTTTTTTGCCTCCTCTCTTCTTTCTTTTCCTCCTTCTTCTTAATTTTTCAAATCATATACTTTTTACCTTACAGCCAGATAGTCATTTACTAAATATGAATCCTCCTTGTCATCAATTTACTTACCCAAGAGATAAGGTAGCATCAGTACTTAGAAGCAAAAATTTAAAAATTTTATTAGTGGTAAATTTAAAAATAATTTCATAAAATATAAAGCCACTAAATTCAGATATTTATAAAATTTCACTTAGGCACACACTACAGGCATTTGCAAAACATTAATTTTGTTTAATTCTCAAATTAAAATATGGTTATTATGGTTTTGTTAAATATTTTAATAAAATTTGGGAAAAATGAGGCCATTGCTTTTAAGATTTGAAATTAATGGGTTCTTTTAAAAATTAAAAACTGTAATACAAAAACATTTAAAAAAATATTTAGCAAAGTTTTCTGAATTGTATTGTTAAAAGTACAGATAAAAATGACCTTTCTCAGTTTCCCATTTAAATTATCAGTTTAAAGGGTAATCATGTGAAATAGAGGACTTTTGAATTATTTATGAATGCATCGCTTGTGTAGGGAGTTCTACATGCAGTTGCATTTCAATTTTTGACTTTGTCTAGTGAGAAGCAGCCAATTCATTGAACAAGATTAAACATAAAGACATTCACAGAAATTCATAATGGTCTTACTAGGAAAGGCAGCAAGGGCATGAACAACTGTAGCAGGGCTAATCTCAAATTTCAATGGCCATCACTTAATTATTTTAGCTTTCAGTTCAAGTAATGTATCTCTTTATTAACCCGTCACATTTTATTAATTACCACAAACTGCTCTCCAGAAGTCACAGTCATCACTTAGTTCCAGTCTTTTCACATATTTTATATACTTAGTACTTAAAATGACCCCTGTGGTTGATAGTGTAGTAAAGGTATTTTACTGGTTGACTAACCTAAATGTATTCACATTATGTGTGCTTTTTGGATTAACATTTTAAACCTAGTATTTGTGGTGCCAGAGAGCATAAACTTTATAGGTTCTTCAAAAACTTGTTTTTTCAAGTTCTTATAGCACTTGTGGCATAAAAAGTATATGAATTTAATATTAGCCTATCTCATATATAATATTTGTTAATATACCACAGAAAATATTTAGGACTTACCACACTCAAGGTATTGTGGATTATTGGGTTAGAATTTATATCCGAGGGGAATTTAATGCATTTCTGTGCCACATTGAGGTAGGATAAGTATTTTGCTAAATACTCACATATAGTAAATGAGTATGAAGATTCAGTATAAGTAATTTGTAGACCAGTGATGTAAAATGTAAATATTTAAAGCCCTAACAAATAAAGTCGTATCACATTTAATTTGTTTACTGAACCATTACTTCATTCATGTATCGAGGATTTATTTACTTTATATGGAAGAGATACAGCAATCTGATTGAGAAGAAAATATAGTAAAACTTATGGCTTCCTTGATCACCTTGTTGCAACAATTTCAGAACATAAGATGAGACAAAATTTAAATACAGATTTTTGCTAGCTAAAGAAAAGCTAATTAAGAATGTACTCATTACTATAGTTTCAACCCTTTGAAAAAGTGATAAGTCAAAATTAGTGAAGATATGAATTATGCAATGAAAAGAATAGTCTCCAATGTATATCACTCACAGCAGATCTTAGAAGGTTATATGTCAATAGTGAAGTATCAGTAACATCTGTTCAGTTCCATGCCCTTTAGACGAATAGACTTTTTCACATTACCTCCTTCTCTGCATTAGGTTGTGTAATGGATTATGTAATATTCAGGTATGATCACTGATAGTTTCATGGCTGGATAGAGGGTACAAAATCTAAAATAGCTCAATAATGACTCCTTTCAACTCTTTTTCAGCTTGCTTTCTGGTCCTCCTCATGTGATGTGTTTTTTTCCCCAATGTTTGATGGTAGGGTTAATTTCTTTCTCCCTTTCATTCCATGTCTTATCTTGTCTTTAGGAGATAAAACATTTGCTTTGCAAATATGCATTTATATTTTCTGTTTCACACTTTGGTTAATGACTTCAGTTGAAATTTAAGTACTGCTTCTGTATTACTTCAGATATTAGAACGAAAGTTAGATGGAAAGAAAATATACAAAATTCACTGGTTAATACCCTGTGACATAACTCTTCCATACAATCAAAATAATTTAATAAAATAACATTACATATTATAAGAATGTAAATCAAGCTTGTTCAGCCCATAGCCCATGGGCTGCATGTGACCCAGGATGGCTTTGAATGTGACCCAACAGAAATTCATCAACTTTATTAAAACATTATGAGATTTTTTTTGGTGTTATTTTTTTTTAACCTATGAGCTTTTATTAGTGTTAATGTATTTTATGTGTGGCCCAAGATAATTCTCCTTATTCCAATGTGACCAAAGGAAACCAAAAGATGGGATATCCCTGATGTAAATCCTCATTCTCCACAACCGAAAAGTTACAGAGGACATTATATTTCATGGCTTGGTCATGAGGTATTTTTCAACATCCTACAAAGATTACAAAAACATTTCTAATTCACAGGGATCTCCAACTTCCAGGCCATAGACTGAAACCAGTCCACAGCCAGTTAGGAACCAGTCTACACAGCAGGAGGTGAATGACTAGTAAGTGAACGAAACTTTATCTGTATTCACAGCCACTCCCCATTGATTGCATTACCACCTGAGCTCCATCTCCTGTCAGATCAGTGGTGGTGTTAGATCCTCATGGTAGCTCAAACCTTGCTGTGAGCTGCACATGTGAAGGATCCAGGTTGTATGTTCCTTATGATAATCTAATACCTGATAATCAATCTGTCACTGTCTCCCATCATCTGCAAATAGGACCCTCTAGTTGCTGGAAAACAAGCTCAGGGTTTCTGCTGATTCTACATTATGGTGCATTGTATAATTATGTCATGATGTATTGCAATGTAATAATAATATATATAAAGTGCACAGTAAATGTAATGCACTTGAATCATACCTTAAACATCCACTCTGCCCATCTGGGGAAAACTGTCTTCCATGAAACCAGTCCCTGGTGCAAGAAAGGTTGGGAACTGCTGCTTTCAAAGCTATTTTATGTTTCCAATTACAGGTTACAAAATATCTTCTGGAGAATTAGAGCTTGCTCAAATCCATCAAGATAGTAAGTGACTAAGTCAATATTTCAACCTAGGTGTAAATTACTTCCATGGCATCATTCTTTCTGTTTGTCCACTCTGCCTGAGAGCATTGCATTGTACTGGGGGAAGGGGATTTTATCATTTAGTTTACTTAGCAAATTTTTTGTTATTTTATTTTTTGACATACAATGGCAAACTTAGTTGACTTAATCATAGCAATATCACAAATACCATATAATTGAAATCCAGTTACTACTAGTTATTGTATTGCTGTATATGACAATTAATTGTTATAAGGATAAACCAACCTATAATTTTCACTCAGTCAGAATTTTTTTCCTCATTTTCCTAGTTCTAGGTTTTGTTTGTTTGGTGGTGTTGTTACAGGTGGTGATATGGTTTTGTCTGTTTAAGAAGTCTCCTTATAACTCAATATAGATGGAGTCATCAATAACAAGCCCTCATCTCTCAACAAAAAGATGGGCTTAGAACTCAGGGTGAGCCCATTAGAATTCTGCATCCGCAAGATGGTCCAATAAGATTATTCCCGGAAACATATTAGGTAGAGCCAGTCAAAAAGGCACAGTAACTTTTTCTTTGACAGTACAATGTGAAAAAAAGGCTCTTGAACTACGACTGGCTCTATAGCTTAGTAGCAAGGAGAATGATAGCTGCAAAATAAAACCAATTTTCTGAGGAAATTACAGATTGATACAGGGCTCTAAATGAGCATTTAAGCCATTTGATTCTTCTGTGCTTGAAGTTATATTCAGGAAATAGACAAATTTCCAAGCATTGTTACTTAAGCTGCCTTGTGTTATTTTTGTCACTGGTAACTGAAAAAGTTTTGACAAATAGAGAAACTATTAGGTATAAGAATGCTTCTAAAGTGACAGTATATTAAATAATGCTATGGATAAAATAGAATTGGGGGCAATTTTTTACTTAGTGAAACATTAACAATCTTCATCATATGACAATTAAGTGACTGGTTATACTAATAGATGTTGCCTTAGAATACAAACTGTATACTTCTCAAAACTGAAGTTTTAGAGGCTTAGTAGAATACATCTGTATATTGGAGTGGATTGGTTTTATAAAAATCTCTTTTCTCAAAACAAAGTTAAAAAACATTCTGTTTTATGTTTTATTTCTTTCAGTTTTTGTAGTTAGGGAAAATGGAAAGGTACAAATTATTCTAAAATTTTCTAGAGAATAATATGCCTAATTCATGAGAATAAGTAATAGGATGAGTTCTTGATTCTTCATGTTGGCAAAAAAAGAATTTGATTTGTATGGATTTAGGTAAGTAAATGAAGTATAAGATAATTTATTAGTGATAAAATTCACATTATAATTTTCTTTTTAAAAGGTGACTTAATTAAGATATTTTTCTGGTCCAGAAAACCTCTCTTGAATCTGCTTTTTACAGCTCTGCTGACTGGGAAGCCCTTTCATAAGACATTGATGCTGGAATCATTGTGAGAACAGGACACTTGGAGTCTGTAGAGAGAGGTGGGAAGTGAGGACAGGGTGGTAAAATTGCACCTCCAGTTACACTTTCTGCTTTTAGGTTTTTTTTGTTACACACAAATTGATTCCTTAATTTATTCTTCTAAGGGTTAAATTTCAGTTCAAATTTCTTTTATACTTTTTAATTTCAAATTCCAGATTCATTTTAGAAATTCTTAAAATCCAGAAAATTATAGCAAAAAAAAAAAAGGTAAAATCTCCTACGATCCCACCAGTCAGAGCAATCTGGCTGATAAAAGTCTCTTGGTCATTATTTGATGTGTAGGTCCTACACTCATTTCCAAATTAGAATTAACTGAGCCTACAGAGTAGTATACTATTAGACAGAAACATTTCAAACTTACATCAGGGACTTAAAAAAGCAGCACTTAAGAAATCACCATAAAGCCAAGTTCTTCTCATTTTTTGTATTTCCCCACTCTTAGAATAAAACTCTAAAAATGCTTCATCATCACTGGTCATTAGAGAAATGCAAATCAAAACTACATTGAGATACCATCGCACGCCAGTTAGAATGGTAATCATTAAAAAATCTGAAAAGACAACGGATACTGGAGAGGATGTGGAAAAATAGGAACACTTTTACACTGTTGGTGGGAGAGTAAATTGGTTCAACCATTATGTAAGACAGTGTGGCGATTCCTTAAGGACCTAGAAATAGAAATTCCATTTGACCCAGCAATCCCATTACCCAGCATATATTCAAAGGATTATAAATCATTCTATTATAAGGACACATGCACACGAATGTTAATTGCAGCACTGTTTACAATAGCAAAGACTTGGAACCAGCACAAATGCTCATTGATGATAGACTGAACTAGGAAAGTATGGCACATATACACCATGGAATATATGCAGCCATAAAAACCGATGAGTTGTTGTCCTTTGTGGGGAAATGGATGAACCTGGAAACCATCATTTTCAGCAAACTGACACAAGAACAGAAAATCAAACACTGCGTGTTCTTACTCATAGGCGGGTTTGAACAATGAGAACAAATGGACACAGTGAGGGAACATCACACACTGAGGTCTGTGGGGGGTAACTAGGGGAGGGAGAGTGCGGGGCGGCGGGAGTTGGGGAGAGATAACATGGGGAGAAATGCCAGATATAGGTGATGGGAAGGCAGCAAACCACATTGCCACATATGTACCTATGCAACAATCCTGCATGTTCTTCACATGTACCCCAAAACCTAAAACACAATAAAATATATTTTTTAAAAAAACAAGAAAAAAACTCTTTGTTTAAAACATCTCATATTTTACAGACAGCTGCTTGCATCCATGTTTTAGGTAGTAAAGGGGCATCTTGAGCAAGTGTAGTTTTTTAAAAAACTTTCATCTCTTCCTGTAGCTTCAGTTCCTTAAAATAAACACTTCCATATATAAGACCTGAACAGTTATTTTGGGAAATGGTCACGTGGAAAACAAGGAATTAAAAAGAGTTACCTGGTTAAGAAGAGGCGGCTAACCTAAGGGGATGTGATTAAGTTGATTATCACAGAGGGCACCTGAGCCTTAATCATACCATATAGAATATATCTCAGAATAGTATCTCTAAAAGAAAAAGCCAGTTTATCCAGTTACTCCTGTGTCCCACCCTGATTGAACAAATGTCATCCCAGAGGTAATTAAGTTCCTCTCACTTTGCAATTATCGTACATGACAGGGGAATTGAGTGAGCTTGGTCAGGCCAGCACCCCACATAGTATAAGCCAAGTAGATCCAGGTGAAAAACTATCAGTACTTTTCAAACTAGATTTAATGAGACTCTATTATTAATTTATTTTATTTATTTATGAACATATTTCATCAATCTTTCTACACTAAGATGGTATTCTATTTTTCCTTTTATAACGTGTTATATTATCACAAATAATTCACTATTCTGCTTAGTGTTGGTCACCAATTTCTTTTCCCATGTTTTTCAGACACATTATATCAATTTTCAAATAAATTATTTAATCTTTTTCTTTTTACATAGACTTAAAACTATAAGAAACTGATTTTTGCCTTGAAGCACATTATCACCCTTTACTTAAAAAAATTAATATGTTTCAGCAAATTTGTATTATCTGTCTTTATTTTTATATGGATTTCCATAATTTTCTCCAAATCTTTTGGCTTATGTAATTTTGTTACAGTTTTCCTACTGTTAATTAATGTATTTCTACCATTATATTTTTTTTAACTTGCTCTTGTCATTATAAGAAAGAAAGCTATTTAAAATCTGTAAACCCGGCTGATTTCCTCACTTCTATAACTTTCTAGCTCTAATTGGATTTTTCAAGGTGTTCAAGGGAGTAATTATTATTTCTGTTTTTTACTTCCTGCATTTACTAGCTTCGGTGAAAATTTTAAATAATAATGATGAGAGAAGGCATCATTTTCTTATTCTTGACTTTATTGAGAATGACTCTAGCACAAGATATTCTGTATGACATTAATAGATACGTATAAAAAATTCACTGTCTGACTAAGTTGAAGAGACTGAAGGTCAGGAACAATTGAACAGCACCTGGCAACTAATTACTCATGTAAAATTGAGATATTATTGTTTTTATTATATCTTTTTGTCTTCACATTTTTTATTTCCTACAGCAAATTCCCAATGAGTTTTTATGTGTGTTTAATATGTACCTACAGAGGAATTATGGAGTTTTAATTTAATAACTTCTTGCCAATTTTAGATATTTTATGTATTGCTCGCTGAAGTCAATTGTCTTTTGGAAATAATATTCTTAATTGAAGAGAAATCTTTAATTTTAATAGAATCAAATTAATCAATCTTTTTTTCTTCGATGTTTAAAGAAACCCTTATCATCCCTAATTGACTGCCTATGTCACAAAGATAATTTTCTATATTGTTACTGTTAATTTTATTGTTTTACAATTAGGCTTTTATATATCAAGTATTTGGATTATATCTTCAATACATGTTATATTAGTTCCATTCAATGTTGGTAGATAACGATCTACCAATGATGACACATCAGGATCAAACTAGGTTTAATTCACCTACATGATAAGTCCCTTCTTCCATAATCATCTATAAACATGCCTTCTTAGTGATTTCTGGGGCTCTTTATCATATAACAAGTAACTTTACATACTTGCATCTGTCCTTGAGATATTTGTGCTGTTCCGCTGGTCCAGCAATTCATTCATTCTTCCATTAATACATCATTTTTTTCCCAGATATATTGAGAAAGGAGTAACAAATAAAAATTCCATATATGTAAAGTGTGCAGCATGTTTTGATACATGTATATATTATGAAATGAATAGCATCATTAAGCTAATTAATATACAAATACCTCACATAGTTACGCTTTGTTTCATAACACTTAAGATTTTCTCTCTTAGCAAGTTTCAAGTATACATTAACTAAGTCAGCATTGTGTGTGTTAAATCTCCAAAACTTCTTGATTTTATGACTGAAAGGTTATACCCATTGAACATATTTTCCCATTTATCCCAATTTGCTAATCACTATTGCACACTTTGCTGGCATGAGCTTGACTTTTTTAGATTTTATATATAAGTGAGAACATTCAGTATTTGTCTTTCACTATTTAGCTTATTCACTGATTATAATGTTCTCCAGATTCATCTGTGTTGTCACAAATGGCAGAATCTCCTTTTTAAAGACTGAATATTATGAGACTGCTGGATAACAGAGTAGACTATTTTTATTTTACTAGAAACTGCCATACTTCTTTTAATAATAGTTGTATCAATTTAGATTCTAACCAACACTGTATGGGGGCTTCATTTCCTCCATATCATGGACAATATTTTTTTTATTTTTTGACTTTTTAATAATAGGCATCCTGATAGCTATTAGTTAATATCTCAGTGGTTATGATTTGCATTTTCCTTTTGATACTCACTTCCCAATGTGAGTATTCTTTGGAAAATTGTCTATTCGTATCTTCTGACTATTTTTAAATTAGGCAATGTGTTAATTTGTTATAGAATTGTAGCACTGTCTTATATATTTTGGATATAAACCTTTTATTATACATGTAGTTTACAAATACGTTCTTCCATTTCATATGCTGCCTTTTCATTTTGTTAATTGTTTCCTTTGCTGGTCAGAAAATTTTTGCATTAATGTAGTCCTACTTGTTTATTTTTGCTTTTGTTGTCTGTGCTTGTGGTAATATGCCCTAAAACTAATTGCCAAGACCAGTGTAGAAGATTTTTTTCTTCTGTATTCTCTCAAAAATACTATAGTAACAGATCTTACCTTTAAGCCTTCAATGCATTTGATTTTTTTTCTGTATGGTTTAAGATAAAGGTCCAATTTCATTCTTTTCATGTGGTTGTTCAGGTTTCCAAACATTTATTGAAGAGACTATTTTTCCCTATTATGTATTCTTATTGAATATTTGTTGACCACATATGATTGCGTTTATTTCTTGGTTTTCTAATTTTTCCCATTGGTCTATGTGTCTGTTTTTATGTAATACCACACTGTTTTAATTACTATTACTTTGTAATATAATTTGAAGTCAAGAAGTATGATGCCTCCAGCTTTGTTTTCTCCATGTAGGCAGAAAGGGCATTGATAAAGCAATGCAAAACTGTATTTCCTCCCCTCTTTGATATATATTTTCTTATTTCTGTGATATACTCAGGTACCCCAATATCTTACCTGAATAATTTACCTATTGTGAAGATGTTTTCCTGCATAAATAGCTGTTCAAATTAATATTTCTCCAAGGCAAAGAGGACTGAAAAGTTATATTCCATAGTCTTGTTGACATCACTCTCCATTAACTTTAAAACATCTTCTTCCCTTTCTTTCTTTTTTTTTTCCTTTTTTTCCCTTTGTTTTCTATATTAATGAGAACTGTGTATTATCCAAATATTTGCATTTGTATTTCTTTTCTCTATATATCTTACATCCATCCCTTTTATTTATGATATTGCTAATGCTTTCCAATTGCCTAGATGGGTGTATGCCTTAAATTGTTCTTCACCTATATCTATCCTATTATTTATGCTATCCGTTGCCTTATTTGATTAGTTCTTCACCTATTCTTATCCTATTATTTATGCTAATCCATTGTATTATATGCATTAGTACCTTTAACTTCTTATTCATCTTTCAATATCTTCCTTTATCTCCCTATGAATATTCATTGAGTATATTTTAAATCCCTGGAATGTCTCTTCTATACTCATTTAATATAAGTTGTCACCTATAGTCTTTATTTTGAGGTATCTATATGTTTAGGCATTTGAAAGTTTTTGTCTTTTAAGCTAAGGACATCAGCTACTATGTCTGGCAATGTGGGTTGGCAAGTGACTTAAAGCTGGATCTCAGACCATACTATCATAGTGAAGTCAGAGAAAAAAGGCAGGAAAAAGCTCTAGAGAGGATGCTCAAGGTATTAGAATTGACCTACTATCCTTTTATGATTTCTATTTTCTAATTAGTCAAACATTTTTTCAGAGATTCACTTTAAACCTTTTAAGAGATGTGGAATTAATAGAAGGAACCCACCCAAATCCAGGGCAGCACAGGGGCCAAATTAGATTAGTGAAGGCCATTACCATCATGCATCACACATGTTACTGATGGTTTTCTTGAACTTAAGAGCAAGAAATGAGAGTGCAAAACTTTAATATCCTGAAGCCCATCATTTCACTGCTGCCTCTAACAGCCCACATTTTAAAAACCCACATAAAATCAATAGATACTTTTCAGTTTCCTCTCTCACATTTTAATGTGCTTGAATTGTGGCCGTTTAATAAGTAAACACAAGAAAAGAAGAATATATAGTGATTTCGTGTGATTAAAATATTAGAATAAATCTACTTCCAATAGCACTCATCTTAGAAGATTGTATTTTACGTGTATAATTTGATATATCTGATGCCTGAATTTTTACCCAAATTCTACTATTTGGTAATGTAACCAGTGGAGCTACTCAGCTCCCAGTTCTGAAGAGGGTCTTAGCCTCACTAACCCTGAAGAATGAGGAAAGGGGCCCCAAAGGTGCAGTGAGTTTGCCATTCAAATAAATATGGACCAAAAGAGTTTTGGGGAAAAGTGATTTATTACAGAGAAAGAGAAAGACAGCTCCCATGCTGTTATTGGAGGTGAGCCAGAGAAGGAATCCATACAGGTAGGAGCAGCTGGAGTTTTAATCCTTGAGTTATTCCCTCCCCATTCATGTTCTCATCCAATGAGAGGAGGTCTTTCAAACTTCCTCTGGAGTGATTAATCTTTGACTCTAATACCACATTGGCTGCTTGATCCACAACTCTGAGTCAAGGAGCCTCCTCCACCCAGAGCATTCTGGGTGTTTTTGACAAAGGAGCCTTACCTGGCTTTCTCCACCTAGCCCCTTTGTGGGAAACCCAGACAGAGAACTTTATATTTGAAATCCCTCTGGTTCCCAGATGAAGATGAGGAGCTGGGAAACTCCTGCCTTTGAAATCACACAGCTCATGGACCCAGGAAGAGAAGTCCCTTGGTAATAATTAGTTTTAAATAAATATTCTCCTAGATGTCTTGTGTCTTGAAACTTCTGAGTTATTTAGACTTTAAGATAGGAAAAAAATTGCTTCAAGAACCCTCACAAGACTTTGTATAACATAATTTCCTCATTCCCAGATTCTTCATTCTGATCACTCAATGTTTATTATCACTTACTTGTAACTTACTGATAATAATGCTTTAAACTGTAAAAACAAACAAACAAAACAGTGATAAACATATGCTTTGTTTCCTAACAGTCAAGAATTTTTAAAATGAATTTCTTGGCTTATTCAATTGTGGGTGAAAAGCCTTATGGAAGCCAGATCAAATTTGGTCTCTGCAGAATACACTACTTTTTTTTTTTTAATTGTACTTTAGGTTCTGGGATACATGTGCACATCATACAGGTTTGTTGCATAGGTGCATATATGGCAAGATGGTTTGCTACCTCCATTCCCTGTCATCTATATCTGGCATTTCACCCCACGTTATCCCTCCTCAAGCTCCCCACCCCTACACTGTCCCTCCCGTTGCCTCCCCAAACTGACCACAGTGTGGGATGCTCCCCTCCCTGTGTCCATGTGTTCTCATTGTTCAACACCCGCCTATGAGTGGGAACATGAGGTGTTTGATTTTCTGTTCTTGTGTCAGTTTGCTGAGTATGATGGTTTCCAGATTCATCCATGTCCCTACAAAGGACAGAAACTCATCATTTTTTATGGCTGCATAGTATTCCGTGGTGTATATGTACCACATTTCCTTTGTCCAGTCTATCATTGATGGACATTTGGGTTGGTTTCAGGTCTTTGCTGTGTAAACAGTGCCATGATGAATGTACATGTCCATGTATCTTTACAATAGAATGATTTACTTTATCCTATTTTTGTTATTTCCAGGGAATTTATTCTGTCAGCCAAAGACTAAACTATTTTAGTATTTTTATAATGTAATAAAAATACAGAAAAAATAACAGTTTTTCTTATGAATTAGAAAAGAATTCTAATTCTACCAGTGATTACTATAGAATCTCTTTAATTCTTGCTAAAATCGATAAAAAAGAATAATATAATAATGTTAAATAATAAGCCTGAAAGCAGCAAGTAAATTAAAAAACATTAAGAAAGGGAATATTTTCTAAGTCACAACAGTTACCTTCTTTTTATTGACTCATATGGATCCTTAATATTCTTAAAGTATAATTTTTTTCTGAATTCTTTCAAGATATTTTTAAATAAAATATCACCTAAAAATAAATCTGCTGCAATTGATCTGGATGCTGAATCTATTTGATTTTGTTTCAATTCTGAGTTCATGAATAAGTTTACTCTTTCAAAAGTTTTTTTTTTTGAAGGGAAACTGCCTCTACAGTATAGATTTTCATCAACATCAAAGTGAATAAAATAATATCTTAGCAGTAAAGGAGGAATTGTTGAAGAACTGTAATATAAACAAAATGTGGGACATATATTATGTGTAAATTATTAAATTCATGTCACAATATACTAAATCATAGTGCTAGTGAATTGTGATTGAGCATGTTGATCATCTCATGTCTGGTAAAGAATACATAATGAACAAATTAATAAATTCTCTCTCATATATTTAATCATTGATTTTTCTTCTGAATCATTGTTTATTGAGCTACTTTTCTGAACTTTGAAATATTTATTTTTAAATATATAACATATTGACAAAATCTATATTGAATTATATTTGGGAAATTAGAGTACAATTATATCCTTGTGCATTTGATTTTTCTAATTATCTTTGATCCTTTCCTGAGAGCAATAAAAACACTATTCTATGACTTTTCTATTGTTTCTGTAACAAAGCACCACAAATGTAGAAACTTGAAATAACACACATTTATTACTGTGCATTTATAAAAATCAGGAGCCACAGTGAGTCTCACCATGCTAAAATCACGGCATCAGCAAAGCTGTGCTTCCTTCTGAAGAATGTAAGAGTGGATCCACTTGCTTGTCTTTTATAGCTTTAGGGAAGCAATCTTAGGCTTGTAGACCCCTTCCTCCAGCTTCAAAGCCAGCAAAGGCCATTTGAGTCTTTTTGACAATAATAATTCTTTTTTATTTGAGATGGAGGCTCACTCTGTCCCCCACGCTGGAGTGCAGTGGCCTGATCTTGGCTTACTGCAACTTCCACCTCCCAAATTCAAGCAATTCTTCTGCTTCTGCCTCCCTAGCAGCTGAGACTACAGGCATACACAAGCATGCCTGGCTATTTTTTATATTTTTAGTAGAGACGGGGTTTCACTATGTTGGCCAGGTTGGTCTCAACTCCTGACCTCAAGTGATCCACCCCTTCAGCCTCCCAAAGTTCTGGGATTACCAGTGTGAGCCACGGCAGTTGACCAACAATGCTAATTCTTTGCATTTAACTCTGTTGCCTCCATCTTCTCTAGGTAAGCCTCATTTAAATTATACAAGATAATCATTTTATCTTAAAATCAGGAGATTTCAAGACTCCTAGTGGCAAAGCCTCCTGAATATAATGCTCCCAGTTATGAGATTGATGCAGATAAGTAAAAAGTATTTATCAGCCACTTAGGACAAATTACTAAGATCACAAAAAAATTTTCAATATAGCAAAAAATGTCTAAAATTTCTTACCTTAAAAGGCTGTAACAAAATTCTTATGTTTTGTATAGTCAATTTCTACAAGTCTGTAACTAAAGCCAAGATTAGAGTAGCTCATTGCATAGAAGTTATAGAAAAGTCAATTTTGTAACCTTGCCTTTGGCTTTGGTTTTGGACTTTTATGTTGCTAAAAGAGGGTTAACCATTGATGACTGCCTATCTGCCTCTATTCCCATCTGGCCTACAATTTAAATTAGCTATAGGTCTTTTGAGACTAAATTCTTTGGCCATAGGGGTCCTGCTGAGGGACAGGGTGAACCTGGGGCAGGTAAGCCATGCTACCCTGACGCCTATGAACAGAATAAAGTTTGGTGCCCATTGATGCTGCCTCTGGCAAATCTTGGCCAGAAGGGGCTAAATGTAAACTAGAAATAAATTTCTAAGCCCTGAAAACCAACTGAATAGATTTATCTTCTTGGCCAAGGGCATTCCAAAGTAAACCTGAAAATGTAGTTCAGGCTAGGATGAGAAGGCTGTGTCAGATAGACCTCACTCTGCCCTCCTCCCATTGGTATTTAGGCACAACTGATAAGCATTAAAACAGAGGTCTTAAGACTGACAGAAACACACTTTTGCAGCAATAAGACACTAAATCCCAGCCTAACTCTATTATAGTATCATATGACAGACAATAGGCCCTGAAAGAAATTGAAATATTTAACCCCAATGTGTATTTTTTTTTTTTGCAGATATTGAAATGACTCTGCAAAGCTGTCTCTTGTGGGGAAAATCTACATTCTCCTACCTATGTCCTGTTACCTGGAGAATTCATCTGAGTGATAAAGCCTGTGTCTCCACAACTCCTTATCTTAACCCAGATTTTCTTTCCATTGATTGCAAATCTTAATAACTCTTTTGACAAACTGCCACTCAATCTTTAAATTCACCTTCCACCTGGAAGCCCCCACTTCAAATTGTACAACATTTCCCACCTGAACCAATATATATCATACATGTATTGATTGATGTCTTATGTCTTTGTACAGCATATAAAATCAAGCTGTAACCTGACCAACTTGAGCATATGATTTCATGATCTCCTGGGGCTGTGTCATGGGCCACTGGTCATTTATATTTGGCTCAGAATTAATGTCTGCAAATATCAAAGAAAAAGAAAATAATATCACCGGAATCCTCTAGAGAGGAAAAGGGGGAATACCGTTTCAGTAGGCTTAAAATTATATAAGCCATACTTTTTTGCTATAAGAAGCAGTTGGGACATTAATAAAATTGAACTGTGAACAGTGGAAACTCCTATGGATTGCCTGACTAAACATACTTATGATCATATAAATCCACACTTGTTTGGAAATGTAGGATCTTTAACAAAATGTGAAATACAACATGACACAATCCTGCTACTTTATGTGAAATGACACTTTCTTGTGGATTTAACATCTTGACATGAAAAGATGGATTCTCTGTTCTGGCTCCACACCTGTGTCAATACATACTTAGAGAGTGGAGATCTCACAGGTCATACTCTGCTTGTTTCATGTAACAGGTTGTTCTCAGCCAACTAGTTTAGAATCTTGATTTCTTCTCTCTTGATGACTGCAACAAATTGTAAACTTGTCATTTGATTTGCACCTCAACTTCCACTTAATTACTCAAACAACTGCTCAAATAATTCTCTTAAAGCTCTGATTAAATTAATTATCCAAAAGCTTTAGACTTGATAATATACTCAATCTCTTCATCAGGAAAAAAGGTTCTTCCCAATTTGACTTTTACTTAATTGCCATGTTTACCACTGATAAACAACTCTTTCCTCCTGCTAATATACTAACATTTATATTATATTCACTAAAATGTGCCATTTATACCATTCCACTGCAGTCATGATACAAATTATTCCCTTTATCTGGATCTACATTGCGTGTATGCACTACAAGTGAGTCACTTTTGTATTTTCCTGTAAATTGGTGTATTTTCTCTTTTTGACAGGATCTGATATGGATGGGCTTTGTCTAATGTTCAGTACATTTTGTATGTTTAAACATTAAAACTTGAGATTACCGTCTTTATCTTGTCAAGCAGAGTGATCAAATGGAGTAGGCTGGAACTTAGAAACTGTTTTAATTAATTACAGAAACATAGATTTCCCTATTTAATGACATGACACTGCTAAAGTTTAAGGGCTATAAATTTGGAACCAATTGGAGGAAAACATTCATGGAGTGTTGACCACTGGCAAAATACTCTGCATCAGGAAATCAGCCAGAAAAATATTGTAGCTGCACCTTAAAATGGACTATATAATTTTATGACCAGAGTAACGTGTAGCTATGAAAGCAAAAATAATGAAGTATGAAATAAAAAGCGATAATTAAACATAAGACTTCAGTGCATTAACCATTTATCTGCAGGAGCCAGAGATATGCAACTTCTCTTTAATTGATTCTTGTAAAAATTATGCTTGAGTTGTGATGCTTTAGTAACCTCTATTTGACTTTTCTGTTGCTGAAAGATCGTTTGTAGCTTTCTTCTGGCTTAGTTTGCAAACTTCTTTAGAAGGACATTTTGTCTATTCCAACACTTAGCACAATATAGGTACTCAGGCAATCTGTGATGCTCATTCTGTGTTTCACATCACACAGCTTGAGGACATAAAATGGTTTACAATCTGACTTACAACTTTGGTTTCTCTAGGTTTTGCCTCTATTCCTATTATCAGACTCTCAAAATCTCACATAATTTTTTCTCAAAATCTTACATAATTTTCTTTTTCTGGAAGCAACAAGTAATGAAACAGCCATGATAGTACTCACAGCCAAGCTTAGGAAGCTGTCCCTTAAGTGTTCCAAAAGTGTAAAACCTCTAGGGCTTTTGTTGTTGACAGCTTTTCTCTTTTGACTTCCTTAGTTCATTTTTGGGTTTTCCCAAGCTCATTCCATCTCATTTCCTATCACTACCACTCCCACTCCAAAACACTCATCAGATCAACTCATGTGTATTTCAATAATGGAAAGTACTGTATACTTATATCCTGATCATATTTGATGAAATTGTGACACAATCTTAAAACATGGTTTCAGATAATTATTTAAGAATTGTGATTTATCAAAAAATGTGCTTATAACCTTTAAGGGGCAAGCTATGTAAATCGAAGGAAAAAGTAGTCCATTATTTTAAAATATTGTGGAAGTATTCTGAAATAGTTAGTGAAGCTGATCCAAATGCTTTGCCTTCATAAACCTCTATTTATTTTATGTAACATTGTATTTTAGGAAGACCTGACAAATCATCAATTATGTTGGTACATCCAATTAAAGCATCCAATAAAAGCAAGATCAAACAAGTTAAAAACAGACAATATGTGAAAATTTAATAATAGACTAGCCAGACTATACTATATCTCTTGTGCTTCTCTAAGTTGCCTTCTGCAATTGGTTTATATCTCCCTTATGACTGCTCATATTTCCATAATACTTTATAATAGTTAGTTTTGTTTTTTGAATGCTACATTTACGTTAGAAGCTGTTTTATTGTTTATCTGCTTCAACCCAATTCATTGTCATATGCAAAGTTTACATAATTAGTAAAATCACCTCTCTTTACAGGTAATGTAATTGAAGCAAAGAAAGATAAGTATCCAGGTCAAGGTTACACAGCTACTTTATGTTAAAAGTGGGATTAATGCATAGACTGAGCTCAAAAGTTCTTATTCTTAGTCATTGTGCTTTACAAACTTCCACTCATATTAATTTTACTGTAGTATAACTTATGTATAGACATCAATATCACAAAACAGACTGAGCTCCTTAACGGAAGAAACTATACCTTATCCAACTTTGTGCCCGCTGTCCATCACAGGATCTTATACACAAGCCAATTTATTTCACTGTACCCCAGTCAAATCATCTGTAAAGTGAGGAATTAAAAAAAACATGCTATATAGAACAAAGGGGATGGTAAGAGAAAAGAGAGTAAGAATGGGCACAAAACATCAGCAGGTATTAGAATGTGGAACATTTGGAAAACCGTCCTTTTGATTTTGCTGCATAATGAAATATTGCCATGAGATTTCTATGGATTATAGAGAAAGTCTCTTTCTGTGGAAAATTCACACACGAAAGCATAAAAAAGAAAGAGTTTGAAGTATGAACTCTGTTTGCCACCCAATATAGTTCCATTTTGACATCCTTATTTCCAAATCTTGAGAATTGAAGAGAGAGAGAGTAGAAAAGAAAGAGATGGTGGAAGAGGTGAACTGACATGTATTAATTTATAATCAATAGAGCATAAGAACTTGGTATACACTAGGCCATAGTCAGTTAATGTTTGCATATTAGACTTTTGATTAGTGGTCTCTAAAATAGGGATTGCATGACCCCCTGGGGTATGGAAGAAAATTTTAGAATTCCTAATTACATTTACATTTATGATTATAGTTATTTAATTTAAAATATAAAATAGTAAATATACCTTGCCTACATTTGTTGTCTGAATATTTAAAAATGAGCTTATAGTAAATTAAAGCAAATTTTAGATTAAAATAAATAATACATGTTTATCCTGCAAGCATTTCAAGTGTGAGATGTTCTGAATTTTATGGTATATAGCCTTTATACAAATGAAACTTGGTAATAGATTACAAGAGGATTATTGGGTTCTATTTCTTTTCACCTATGATAAAGGAATAATATACCATTCAGATGGAACAAAATCAAAGGAAATGATGGAAGCAGAATGATTTCTTAAGTCTAGAATTTTATGATTATGTCACTGTCAGTGATATAATATCCTGGAGTACATAGGACTCTATATTGACTTAGGGAACAAACAATGTCTTAGGTGGTGAATTGAAGGCTAAAGTGAAAAATCAAATAAAGATTATTAAAAACAATACATTCTTTGTTACCTATGAACTATAGCAAACTAGGGAAACTGTCATCAGCAATATGCTCTAGAGATAACCTTTAATCATTTCTCAGGATCACATGAACTTTGAAAATGTCAAGGAACAAGTACTGTAGCCTTTTCAGAACAGAATGTGGGTTCCTGTAGTCATTCCTGGAAGAGTTTTTAAGAAATCATTGCTATGTTTTTCAACACATGCTGTTAGAATATGAAATGGGATTTTTCTTTTGGACGATTATACAATTGAAAGACTTTCCTAGACAACATATGAAACTTTCTTCCCATCCTGTGAAATTTAAGGAAAGTATAATATTGTATATAATATAACCAGGAATTTTAATTATCTTGAGGAAGCAATGGTACAGTGAAAAGTAATTTAAAATTGATTCTCAGTTATAACTTGGTTGATTCAAGGAGCAAAAGAGATCCTATTTTTCTAAATATATCTCCATATAAAATATGGCTATTTGCATATTTCATTCTTACCTCTTATTCTCAAATATTTATAACAGAACACAAAACAGAAAATGAATTTTTGGTAATAGTTTGTTTTGCTGGATGAAACTGCTAACTTAAAGCCAAAGTAAATGAACAATTTATTATTATGATTATTAATATTATTACTGAAAACTGCTTTGTGCCTTTGTGTAATGATGCCATAAAGATACAGTGTACTATTACCACATCATTTCTACCTTAGCAGAGTTAATGTCCTGGAGTAGAGTTTAATACAAGTTATTGCATAAAGTGTTTTTTCTGTCGAACTATTTATAGCAATAAGCTAATCATAAGGTTCTTCATACTCCACATATGATGTAGTTTCTAAAGATGCAATCCAAAGTGAAAATGTACTATAATAAATAAGACTGCGTCATTATTATGAAAATGACACTGATATATTGAAAAAGAGCTTGAACTAATGATTTCAGAAATATGCAATGAAGCATGATGTTATAATAAGTTTCATCCTTTCTAATATCTTCACATGACTGTTTCTTTATTAAATGCTCACCCAGTAAGAGAGCATCTCGTGAATACATCAGGTTGAGGCACCTGACATTCTCAGGGTAGACAAGCTCCTTCACTGTATGTTCTTGCATAATCAACGTGCATTTACTAAGCATATTTGCTTTGAGTTACCCACAGAAACAATTTTCAAATCCGTGTTATATGATTGTGGGAGACACTGTTAGTAGAATCAACAGGCACAGCTATTGAGGAAAGTAGTCTACTGTGACCTCAATCAAATTTCCTGGTAAGAATCTTTTAGGTCAGTGGTTTCCAATGTCACAGTTTTTGAGTGACAATTTTTGTTTCTAAATTACTTGATTGAAGATGAGTTGGGAAGAGGTTCTAATATACTGAGGCTCTAGTGTCTATTTCAGAGAGGGCAGACTGCCAATTGTTAAGGGCCAGCTAGTAGCCAAAATCTGTTTCCATTCTGTAAAAGCACTGCTGACCACATTCTTCTCATCAATAACTAAGGAAGATGGAGGTGGAAGTTGGCCTGATTTCTAAAGGAAATCACTCTGCAAGCTGTATCAGGACTGGCACTTTGGAAATTTTGCTTGAGGCAAGATGCTTTGGAAAGGAATATCTCTGTTAACTCTGTTTTCCAAAGTTTCATTGTTACAAAATGGAAAAAAAATGACACAACAGAAAATATGAACTAGCAGATAATATCTGTATAAAGGAAAGTGTCTTTATGAAATCACTTAGACAATCAAAATCAATTGACAAAAAAAACCTGATGTAACTACCACCCATTCATACATTACAAATATATTTGAAGTCCTCTATGTCTCCTTCCTGAATAAATTTGTCTGTCTACCAGGAGCTGACCACTGCACTTATTTCTGTGCTTTTTCGGGCCTATCTTTTTATTTTAATGCATACCCACAAATTCTTAATGGGTTTATTTTGATTTTTTTCTAATTCATAAATACTATATGCATTTTTATAATTTAACTACATGACACCTTAATTTTAAACTTGCTTTCTTCACCCCAATCTGTTGTATTTGTTTATGTTAATTTGTGTGTATGTTGTTGTTTTTCATTGTGACATTGGTCTATCACTCCATTGTATTAATATTCTACAATACATTGTACAATACATATTCTACATGGTGCATTCTATTCTACTGATGTAAATTTAGTTCTCCCTACCCCAGTGTCTCACTTTTGTAATTTTCTCTTACAAGCCTCTGTGTTTATTTGGAATTATATATTATATATTCTATGACTGGAGTATTAGGTGCATACATCTTTACCTCTCGTAGATCCCTCAAGAATTCTAAAGCACTCTAGTATGTACTATGTGGGGGAGACTTAGAGCAGGCTGATGACCTGCAGCCATAGACGAGGTTTTTGGGTGAATTTTTTTTTCTGAAAGCTGTTATGTAAATCTATAACTAAACTGAAGAGAACCTTCCTACAAAATTCAGCCATAAAGTGCACTTGCCTTTCAAAGCGTTACTTACCAACATCCAGAAAATATTTCTGATTAAAATCAAGTAACGTTTACTTTCATCACCACTAATACTGTAATTTGACCAAATCCAAAATGTATTGACAATTGATTATGTCTTAGTATTATTTTGTGTCTTGAATGTTAAATTATTTAAATTTGCCAAAGAATCTTAATCAGATGTATACAAAATTCTTAAAATTGTTAAATTACTTGTCACATGAGCAATGCTTTTCAGTATGAATTTATACTATTTCCAACACATTGTGCTTACATTTATATTTTAAAAATATTTTCTCTGACTTGATCCCGTTGGACATAATTAATGAAACAAATCCAATTTTGGAAAATTAATACATCTTTTAAAGGGATCAGGATTGTACTTCTAGACATTTAACTTGCAAATTTCTCTTTTGAAAAATGATATTAAAATTATATAGCAAATGTAACACTAAGCACTTTTCTTCTGTACATGTCATGACAAATATTAGTATTGTGTACCCTCAGCATAAATAAAGTTGACGAATTGTCAGAATGCATGAATACATAGAGTTAAATAAGTTTCTTGAAATTTAGACCCAATCCACCTTGAAAATATTTTTATTCTTGAAGACTAATAAGCACATGTGGAGGTACAGTGTTCACAGCAATGAGTAACAAAAATAATATTGAGTCACTGTAATCAGGTAATTTTATCTTTTGTTTTGAAAACTATTACTAGTTTGATGTTCATGATAACCTTTATCATTTACTCAAGTATTATTGAACAATTGACATTAACAAATCAAAGAACTACAGATACAGTGATGCTTGCCTTTTATTTATGTTAATCTGTCTGTAGTAATATTTGTACGGAAAAAGACAATCAGATTTTCCTAACTTCTGTTAAACTCTGTTGAGGAATTCAAACATCTTGACTTGAAAAAAGTGTCGCACTATGCGTTTAAATGTTATTGTCTTTGTATCTCAACATTAGAAAATGTGTTGAGTTTCTGAAATACTGCCAAGTACATTTTAAATGGAACACTGAAATAAATGATCACAAACCCAGTGATACACAAAAATAATAATCACCAAAGATGTGAATATGTTAGTTTATATGACAAAGGAAAATGACTAAAGGTTACAGATAATAATAAAGTTGCTAATCAGCTGACCTTAAAATGAGGAGATTATCTTGGATTATTCCAGTGGGACCAGCATAAGATGATTCTTAAAAGTGGAAGTGGCAGGCAGAAAATCCCTTTTCTGCCAGGGACCAGAGAGACTGCCACATGAGACAAACTCTACCTGACATTGCTGGCTTTGGAAATAAAGTTCAGCCTCAAGCCCAGGATTGTGAGCATCCTCTAAAAAACTGAAAAAAGCAAAGAAATGTATTATTTTCTAGACACCAAGAAGTAGTTGCAGACATTCTCACACTTTAAATTGAGTTCCATGAGATATATTATTAAAATTGGAGGTTAAAAGTCCTCCAAAATTTAAAAAGATAAACAAATTTCTATTGTATAATGCAAAAAAATTTGTAATTTGTTCTAGCAGCAATAGGAACAAAATACAAATACCCGAGGACATTTAAAATTTTTGTGTGTGGCATTTTTTGTATTGTAATGTATTACATGCCAGTCTACAAATATTTCTTTCTTTTCTTTTCTTTTTTTTTTTTTTTGAGTTGGAGTCTTGCTCTGTTGCCAGGCTGGAGTGCAATGGCCCAGTCTCAGCTCACTACAACCTCTGCCTCCTGGTTCAAGTGATTCTTCTGCCTCAGCCTCCTGAGTAGCTGGACCACAGGAATGCGCCACCATGCCTGGCTATTTTTTGTATTTTTAGTAGAGACGGGGTTTCACCACGTTGGCCAGGATGGTCTCCGTCTCTCAACCTTGTGATATGCCCACCTTGGCCTCCCAAAATGCTGGGATTACATGTGTGAACCACTGCGCCCAGCCCAAATATTTCACAGTATGGAACATATATGAGGAAACTTCATGAAGTCTGTAGAAAAAAAATTAAATTAAAAGATAACAATTAAAATATAAATGTTATTTCTTAACATAAAATCCTCTATCGAGTTCAAGACCTTTTTATAATCAGAGATACCAGCCATTTGGCTCATCCCTGAAGAACTGAGGGTCCTGAGAATTTAACCACATCAATGCAGTTATTTTTAAATTATTAACTGAAAAAACACTGGTGCCCTTTATAGATTTTTTAAGCTGGGGGAAGAAAACAAGTCAGAAAAAAAGCTAAATTTAGACTGTAGGGTGAATACCTGATGATTTTCCATAGACATTCTCATAAAATAGACCTTGTTTGATGAAATAAATGAGCAGGAACATTTGGTGGAGAAAGGCTCTCGTGAAACTTTTCTGGACATTTTTCTGCTAAAGCTTGGCTAACTTTCTCAAAATATCTGTTTATATCTCATAATAAACAGATATTACTGTAATTTAGCCTTCCACAAAGTCATTGAGCAAAATATCTTGAACATTCCAAAAAAACTGTCAACATAACCTTTGCTCTTGACTGGTCCTCTTTTGCTTTGACTTGATAATGTCCACCTCTTAGTAGCCATTGCTCTGATTGTGCTTTGTCTTCAGGATCATACTGGTAAGGCCGTGTTTCATCTCCTGTTACAATTCTTCTAACAAATGCTGCAGGATCTCAATCCCACTTGTCTGAAATTTCTACTGAAAGCTCTGAAATTGTTTGCAGCTGATCTGTTAGTAATGGTTTGGCCCCCATTAAGTGAAAAGTTTGCTCTACTTTAATCTTTCAGTCAGAATTGCAAGCTGGACTGTTTAAGATGTCTATGGTATTGGATATGGCTTATGCTAGTAATCATCTTTTCTCTTCAATTGGGTCACAAAGGTTTTTTTTTTTCTTGCAAATTGATGTGGATGGTCTGCTATTTTGTAAGTTATGTTTAACGTATCTTATCTCTTATAACAAGCTATCCTTTGGTCAACTGCTGATTTCTTTGAGGGTGTTGTCCAAAAAACATTCTCTAATGCAGAAATGATTTCACCATTCCTGCACCAGAACTCTAACATAAATTTGATGTTTGTTCTTTTTCAATTTTAGCAGAATTCATGTTTCTCTGATAAGCACTCTTTTCAAACCGATGTCTTAACCTTCATAATTCCTCAAAGTATATCCTGTTCATATTTTATTTGAACATATTTTATTCACAGTTTATTTTTGGTCCAAAATGTCGAAATCTATGCATTTTTTTATAATAGGCATTTTTTATGAACTTTTTGAAGAACTCTATGCACTAGAAAACTTATTCCATGTTTAGTTGAAATTTAAGAACATACATTCTATTAAAAAACTTAAATTACCAAATAACCATAAAAATCAACCACAGGCAGAACATTGATTCTGAGTGAATTTGTCTTCTATTCTTAGCACTTCATTTGCTACCATTTTCATTTGAGTAGCTAGAACTCACATGTTGTGTCTAATATTCCTTTTTTTGCATATACTACTTTGATATAATTTTCCTTAAATTACTCCATGCCATTTAGTTTTAATAACTTTTATATATTCATTTTATTTTAGAAAATTGTTCTTGTGTATTTATTTTCTCAAAGATTAACTTTATGGTAACAATCAGCTAATCCAGTGTAAGTTAATAATAAAATCAAATCCTCTGTTTTGCCAACAGACAAAGAGAACATGTTTTCTTAACTCAAATGTATGTAATTGTTAGCAGCTGTGAATCAGTACGGATCTGCCATGAACTCAATTATTGCTTCCTCAGAGGAAAGAGTTAGACTGAGGAACATAAGGCAGAAAGAGAGACAGAGCCAAGTTTTAGAGAAGGAATTAAACTTTACCAAAAAATTTTTAGAGCAGGACTAAAAAGTAGTAAAATACACTTGGAAGAGGGCCAAGCAGGTGACTTGAGAGATCAAGTGCACAGTTTGATCTTTTGACCTGAGATTGTATATGTTGTCATGCTTCCAGGGTCTTCTGTTACTTCTCCCTATTCTTCCCTTTGCTGTCCACATGTGCAGCAGCACTTGGGAAGGGCCACACGTGCAGTGTGTTTACTGGAGTGTACTCATGCTCACTTGAAGCATTCTTCCCTTTCCTGTATAGCATTCCTAGTAGAAGGTCATACAGCAGTTAAACTCTGCCTCTTAATATACAAGCTGAGTCCACTCACTCAGTTCCTGAGATCTTATTGGGAAACTGCTAATCACCAGTTTTATAATAAGCTTTGTTTATTTATTTATCTATTGCTTTATTGGGAGACTGCTTTTACCTGGCACGAGATGTGACCAATTATTGTTTTAGAAAGACAGTGTAATTAAGTGCCTGACCATTACCTCATGGTTGCCTGAAATTCCTGGTGGGAGATGAGGGTGGAGCCCTCTCCTGCCCTGCTCATGCCTGACTAGCTACCTACTATGGGATGATCCTGTTATTCTAACTAGTACTAATACCAATTAAGTTTTTCCCACGGATGCCAATGCTCAAAGACATGGAGACAATTTCCATGCCACCAGGTCAAGGGTTTTTGATAAATAAGCAATTGGCCATTGCGGGGGTCCCAGTGCCTGTGTAAGGACTCCAAGGATGATACCCCTTCTCTCATGTACAAACAAGTGAAAAGGCTTTCTGGGATCTGTCAAGGCCAGGGCTCAGGGTGGTGGTAAGTGCTTGTTTGAAGGTTTTCAGGGCATTGTCCATTCAAGATTTTAATTTAAGGGTCCCTCCCCTGGTCCTTGTAGTTCTTCATACGGAAATTTTTCTATAAGTTCAAACTACAATGTACAAGTGTGATAGAAGCCTACTATTCCCAGAAAGGACAGCAACTGCTGTTTAGTGAATGGAATGTCCATGTGATAAGAAGGTAAGATTTTTGTGGAGGTCTGAGAGACCCTTGGACCCTGGGGTTAATGTTAGTCCCAAGAACTGAACCTCCTGAGGGAAGATTTGAGCCCTGGAAGGAGAGACTTTATAATCACAGGAGGCCAACCTCTGAAGAGTTTTATTAGTATTCAGGTCTGAGGCATTTTTGATTGGACAGCAAATAAACAGGCCATCAGCATATTGAAGCAGGGCTCTATTGAGGGACAGTTGAAAGCTGGACAGATCTTTGGAGACAGCTTGTCCAAACAGGTGTGGGCTATCTCTAAATTTCTGAGGGAGGGCCACTCAGCTTGATTGTTGGGAAACAGGAGTGGAAGGGTCTCTCACCATTCAAAGCCAAATACAAATTGAGAGTCTGCGTGTACCAGAATGCAAAAAAGGGAAATCTTTTAGATCTAGTCTGGTGAACCAAGAAATGCCAGAAGGAATATGCCCTAGCAGGGTTTAAGAATTGGAAACAATGGGATGTACTGAGATTACTGCTTCACTGATGGACCATTCTACAGGTACCATCAGACCTTTTGACTGCCACGATGGGTGAACTACAATGTGAGTTGCAATGATGCAGTCATCCCATGGCCAAAATCTTTTCTATTAGGAGCTATAAGTTTATTTGAGCTTCAGGCTTTAGAAAATATTGGAGCTTCCTAGGGAAGGAGTTGGAATTTTTAAGGTGAATTTTTATAGGATCTGTGAAAAATGAAAGTCCTGGAGTCACAGTGTTCCATATCTCAGGAATAACTTGTTGTACAATGAAAGATTTTATTACCTTTGGGCTTTTGGTTCCAGGTGCTAGTAAAGCTAATAATGGGCCAGCAAGCTCAAATGCTTGAAGGCTGGTTTAGAGCTTTGTCATTGTGTCCCTCTCAAGTAGCAAGATTTGGCAACTTGTCAAGACAAGGTAAAAATGAGTGAAAATGTTTTCCCAAAGGTACTTACTAAAGGAGAAGTAAATCATCTCTGTTTTGGCTGACCTTTTATGCCAGTGAGGGACATTGAGGAACAAAGAGAGGGTCCAGGAAATTCACAGGACAGAAAAATGTGCTTTTGTGTTGATCAAGATCTCAGTCCTTCTTCCTGCCATGTCTAGGATTCAGCCATCATGATAAAAAAATGCAGAAGCCTGGATGGCCACTGGGTCCTGTCAATCCCTGAGACAGAGAGGCCCTCCTTGAGATTTATCCCCTTTTCCTTGTTCCCACAGGTTTCCTCACAGTCAAGAAACAAAGTTAAGGGCATTTGCCTTTTCTATTCTCGCATGTTGGCCCACAGTTGACACAGCTGGTAAATGGGTGACTTTCCCACATGAGAGAGGGGCAGTCCTGTTTCCAGTGCTCTACTTGTTTGCAGTGTGGGCAGGGGCCAGGTGGTTGTCACTGGGGACTCGATGATGGCAGGGGAGGGTTTCAGCAGTGTCAAGTAATGTGCTTTGACTGACTGGTAACAGAGAGAGCAAAGCGGGGATCCCTTGCTAGAGGCTAGGAATTAGTGATAGTGGTGGCCATACTGTAGGCCAGCCACTTATCTCTTTCTCATTCCTTCCTGTCATGTTTGAGTCTCAACACCTCCTCTCCGTTATTGAAGACATTGAAGGCCTTGTTCAGCAATGGGGGGAAGAAGCGTTTGTGGTCTCTGATCTAAGTTTTGGAGTTTGTGTCTAATGTCTGCAGATGCCTGGTTGATGAAATGAACAGCCAAGATGGCAAGGCCTTCTGGTTTCTTGAGGTTCATGTTAACATATTTTCTCATGGACTCAGACAGCCAGCAATGGAATAGACTGAGTTTGCATTTGACACCTGCATTATTTCTTAGTTTGGAATAGCTAACAGTAGCTTTTTTCATGGCCTTAATCAAGTAAGTCATCATGTGATTACAATGTTCTCTGTCATGGTCTCCTCTTGATAACCCAATCTCGGATTAATGCCAGGCACTGAAGTTCTCTGAGGATCAGAATTCTGGGGTTTTCAGGCACGTACCTCATCTGCCCATCTTTGAGTCAGAGACCAAATGCAAGATTTTTCTTCATCAGTGCAACAGGTGGTGAAAATAATATAGATGTCCTCCTGCCAAGTGAGGTTGAAGGAAACAGTAAGTCCCCTAAATTCCTTCATGAAGGGAGAAGGGTCCTAACTGAAAGAGCCAAGCTTAGTTTCTATTTGGGAAAGATTAGACATTGGGAAAGGAACATGAATTCTGATGGTGCCTAGATCCCATTTGCCACCTCCCAGAGCAGCAGAACTTTTTCAGGAGAGGAAATGGAATCATAGGTAGCCCCTACCTAGTATGTGAAGGAAAAAGAGGTCTTTAATGAGTATGAGGCACTGGAAAATCACATCCACGGTTGGGATATTGTGGAGAAGGGGAGGAAGAAGGATCAGATGGAGTAGGTGTAATTGAACATAAAGGTGCTTTATTAGGGGCAGAAGACGTGGCCTTAACTGATTCATGTGGTTAGGGAGAATGACAGAGAGTAAAGGAATGTTGTCCAAAACATCAGAAGAGTCAATGGGGCCGGAGAATCTAACAAAGCACATTTGACAGGTCTGTTGCAAGTTAGGGTCCTGAGAGAGAATCGTGAAAGCCTGGACAGAAGAAACTTCAGACAATACGGAGGAATTATGAAAGGAGAGGCCAACTCCAAGGTAGTGTTGCTAGCATGGGTCCCTCCTGGAGGCCAGGAGCATTCCTGATATGGATGTTTATAAAATGGCCATGCTGTATTACACAAGGAAATTAGATGTTTCTTTTTGAGAGTTTGAGGGTCAATTTTTTCCCAATGCTTTAAAATGCAGCTAAGAAGCAAGTCTGAGGGAGTGGAGGGGCATTGTCCTATGATAGAACCAGAAAAAACATGTCTGGTGGGGAACAAACCACCATTTTCATCAGGGCATCCTGCCAAGGGGAAAGGGTTCCACTCATGTGCACTGAGGGACTCCAAGATTCACTTTCCAAAGGGGTGTCCCACCTATTAGAAATATTCTCCGGTGCCAGGGCCTTCCACTGGATGAACCCTGGGTGAGCAACCCCAGCTCAGCTCAGGTATGAATTATGCAGGGTGCTCCAAGTGTGAGGGGAAAAGTTAAGGAAGACCCCTGTTCCAGTGCTGGTTGGGATCACCTGGCTTCAGACTTTGGAGCAGGATGCCTGGTTGTTTTCGTGGGAGAGTTTAGAGTGAGAAAGAGGTGTCTAAGTTTCTTAGAAGTTGTGCAGGTTCATCCTGGTTGAGCTTCCATGGCTAATTGCACACATAGAGATTGTGAACTTTTGACCAGAAAGGGGAGCCTTCCTCTTTTCTGGGTAAGGGAGCCAAACCCCCTAGTTTTTAGGCTACACCAGAGTGGCCCTGGCTAGTAGCCATCAGTTCCCAGAGGGACACTAGAGTGTCTTCTGGAGTACTGGAAGGGAAAGCAAAACGCCAAACGCTCACTTGATTAGGTGGCGGTGGTCATAACTCTTTCTGCTAGAACCTCCTGGACTGGCAGGGAGTGGCCCTGCTTGGGGAATCTTCAGTTGTCTCTAGGCTCAGTTGCTGTCCATGGGAGGCTGGAGTCGGAGGAGAGGAAAAGAAGAGAGTAAAGGACAGGTCTCCTAGCACACCCTGCACTCCTCAGGCATTCTCAATGTACTCTCCATATGAACCACCAAAACATTGAAGGTGTGACTGGCTGGGGCCATCATCACGGGTAGTAAAGGGATTTGCCAAGGCAGTCATAGGTATAGAAAGGCAGATTTATTAAAGTACAAAGATAAGTTGCAAGGGTGCAACAGGCAGCACAGCAGATAAAGGGCCAACAGTCAGGGGCTGGAGAGAAGGTATATTGGGTCATACTGGAAGGGCTACGTGCAGATGAGGTGTGCAAATAAGGTCATGCTGTATACAGAATGAGGTACTTGGGAATAGGATGTCTTGCCAGGCAATCGTGATTAGCTGTCTCTCAGAACAATTGTTCTCCCCAACCTGGGACCCCATTCTCCTTGTAGCTTACTCATCTTATCGGGACTCCATTAAAACCATTAAGAAAATTAAGGCAAGTGGAATTAACTGCCTCATAGGGTATACAATTTGATATTGATTTTTTCTGCTTTCTATAGGAACATATCTTTAATTCATGTAATTTAAGTGGAAACTAGAGCCTCATATACATTCATATACAGAATTTCCTCTTACAATAAACTTTCCAGAAGTATCTTAAAGGTTGGATAGACAACATGTAATGTGTATTGATGGTCAAGGTCCATTTGCATTTTCTTCTAGTGTGTATTGATGTATTGGAGACATTAAAAATCTGAAACTCTACTTCTCAGATGCCCTTGCTGTGAATTTTCTGAATACAATTTAGGTCTGATCAATCAGATGTATTCACATTAAATAAATGGGAAACTGGTTAAGAAAACAAGGAGAAAGGAAATAAGGTGTCCCTTGTGTGCTTATACAAATCAGGACAGACATAATGCCCTTATGTTATGTCTGCTTTCTGGGTGTTAGTGTGTTTTCTTGCTGTCTGTTGTCGTGGTATTTTTTTTTTCTTGTATTTGAGCCATGATTATAGCACAGGTAGTTTCATTTGAAAGGTAGAAATCATTCCTGGAAGTGTGGCCAGAACCTTTTCAATATACTTCCAATGATTTTTAACCTCCTAATACTTGATAATAAATATCTTTTGTTTTAAAATTTCCAGAAAACTTATAATTGTCTGAAAGCAAATCCTAAAAGCAAGGGATTCAATATTTAGAGAAAGGAAATAATCTTTAATTTATGCTGCTTCAGAGCTTTGCTTGAAAACCTCTCAAGAAAGAAAATAGGACATCAATATTTCACAGAATTTTCATTTCAGTGTTTTCTTTTTCAATGGAAACACAACCAATTGCACTGTCCATTTACCTAACGAATTCCCACCCTACCAGAGTGAGCTCTAGTCACTTAAAAGGCACAGTCAAAACCTTATACACAGCTTTTTTTCAAAGGCTCTTTGTGTTCGGTTCAATAATACAGGAAACTCAAGTTAAAATAAAATTATTAACTGTTTATAGATAGTTCTCTGCTGAAACCATAAAACAGTTTCACCAACATGAGAGTCACTTTAATGTGCCCACCTCAAACCATTTATTTTCTCACCTCTGTCAGAATCTCTGGAGAGCATCAGCATGGATACATAATAGATCCATCCCATTTTCTGTAGTTGACAACAAAGAAACAGTCAGGAACACATGCGGAATCATAGGCCTGCAAAACTCCTGCTATTCACTATAACTCTGCCATGCCTTAGGCACTGCCTAACCTAGAATTCCAAGTGAAGGACACAGCAATAACTAATAATTTTGATGCAGGTATTACAAAGAAGTTAAGAGTTCATAGGCATCTAAGTAAAGTCATATTGATTAAGACTACATATCGCCAGATGCTCTTATATTTGCAAAGTAATTGCATTTCTGTGTCTATGGCTTATAAATAAAACTGAAGAGTTGCTAGAATAAAAGCATGCTGTCTTTGAGAAACTGTTTTACAAAACAGGCACAAGAGTGGCCTAATGTGTCCTTACCATCTTTTAACATATTTTATAATCTTTGATGCATAAAAAACAAACATGCTTATTTACATTCTATACTTAGATAAATGTATTATTAAACATTTATTCTGAAGACAATGCACATGGAGGCTTTAAACTTTAATATAATTTTTAATCTGATGAATGAGAAATAAATATTGGGGAAACAGAGTCATTTTTAGTTAACAAATAGTAAAAAATGCTAACTGTACAAAATATAACTGTGCAGTGATAGTAAATATAGTAAATATCACTGTAATATTCTCACCAGCTCAAGGAATGTATATAAGTTGAATAAAATGATAGTAATAAAATATTTTAAAACAGTGTTTTAATATTTACATTTGTGACTCTAAACAACAGGAATTGTAAAACAAAAAAATGTACACCTTCCCACCTCTGAAAATAAAGTGTATGTAGACAAAGTCTTCATTTCCAGTCACAGTTTCATACTCTGAAGCTTCATTCAGGTATATTTACTTTGGTTTTATTCACCTCCCAGAATAAACAAAATGATACATTTGATTTAAAGGGAAAAGTAGGGTAAAGGATTGATTAAGAGATATAATAAAGAAGACTAAAGAAATACAAGTCAAACAATCATAAAATCTAAAATTAGGGTAACATTAAGCCTATGTTTACAAAACAAATGCATATTATATTTGTTTTGTGTCATAGGTTGAATGAAGTCAACAGTTCGACAGAGCCTTTTATTTGTTGTAGCAAATGTAGGACATAGAAGAGCCTTACTGGTCTCCAACAGCTGACATTATTCAGTTCTGGTACCATCAGCTCTCACCTGAGTTACTTTAGTAACATCCCATGTCAAATCAGTTTCTAATTTATGCCCCATCCTCCTAAGCCCGGCCACAAACCAAAACAACACTTCTCCATTGTAGTACAGCACTCTTTTAAAAATAAACATCAGCCTACATTTTTTAAAAAAAAATCTTTCTATGGAACCCGTGATTCTGGAGAATATAGTGCCATCACTTTACCTCATTATATAACAGAGATTATCATTTAATCCCAGCCTCTTTTCAGAATGTCTTCCCACAGGTAGAGTTAAGCCTTCCTGCTCCTACAGCAGATTAGGATTTCTTCAATTGGAGAATTTGTCAAATAAGATTTATACCATATTTTACATTTCTATCATCCTATGGTCAATGTCTCATTTTTATTTTCATCGCCTTATTCTAAGAGAAGCATTTTGAGAAAATATTAAATGGCAAAATTAAAAATATTCTCTCCTACATAAATTTCTTCTTCCCTACCACATTTTTTGATTTTCCATCACATAGCAGCCATAATGCTAATATTCTCATGTGGAACAACTGTCAGAACAATGAACCAACTAAACAAAATTTGTTTGACCCCTGTTAACGTTTATCCCTAATGCCAAAGCTCATTTTCTTTTCTTTTCAATTAAGTCCCTCATAAAATTATTTATATTTGATATCAAATTTTTTTTCTACCAAATATTTCTTAAACCTACCAATGAGGGCTTCATGCTTACCGTACCATTCAAGATCACCTATGACCTCCTTGTGATTACATCCAGTTGGTAGTCATCCATCTTCATATTGCCTCCTTATTGCATTTTCCTTCTCCTCTAATACATAGTCTTCTCATGACTTCCTGGACAACTGTTCTCTTAATTTTTCCTTAGATTCACTAATACTTCTGATGGCACTCATGGCCCATCTGGAGCAGCCACTGCAAAGATGGCAGCTGCAGTGGAGGTGTGGCCAGGGCTGTGTGCTCCACAGGGTCCATGGGAACCAGGAACAGGTGGGAACCCTGCCTCTTTCCAGGTTGGCAGGGCAGGAGCCCTGCCCTCCCTGGCATAGCTGCAGCTGCCCAGTGGGGCTCTGGACTCAAGCATCCCTGTGCTCACCAGAACCCAGAGAGACCTTCTACCCTCACAGGCTCAGAACTTTCTGCTCACACTGCTTGGCTTCTCCCTGCTCCTGGTGCTCGCTCCAATTTTGAAGCAAAGTTGAGGCCAAGCCCAGACACTGTCGTGACCCAGCCAGGTTTGTTGGGGCTCAAAGAGATGCTGACATACCAGCCCCCTGCTGCCTCAGCCTCCTCCAGACTTTGGGCGCCAACAAGCATGGGAGGGAGACTGAGGGAGATTGGAGGGCAGCTTGGCACAGACTTGTGGGCACCCCTCTGCACAAACAGCCTGGGCACCATGAACAACATGATAATGGCAACAGGAGGCAGACATGCCCCTGGGTGGAAAGGGGTGGGTCCCCAGTGAAGGCTCATCTTCAAGCCAGGGACAGCCTGAAGAATGGGGGCCAGCTGTCACTTCAGGTGGAGTCAGCATCCTAGAGTGAGAACTTATGGTGCTTTTCCTGGGCCCACCCGTGGATACCTATGGACCAAACAGCAAACACTTCCTCCCCTCTAAATCCCAGTAAATACCCTGCACTCAGCCAGATTCACAGAGATCTCAGGAACACCAGCTGCAGAAAGGAGCTACCCACTTCCTGTCTTGTGAGATCAGTTCTGTTGCTCAATGAAGCTCCTCTCTTCCTTGCTCACCCTCCAGTTGTCTGCTTAGCTCATTCTTCCCGGACATGAGACAAGATGCTGGGACCCACCAAATAGTGGGACTGAAAGAACTGTAACACAAACAGGACTGAAACATAATGCCCCCCCCATTCACTCTGTTGTGATGAGTGGACGAGAAGAGAAGAGCCATGGCCCTTTGGGGAGCCCAAACCTTGGAGTTCCCCAAGTCAGGGTTGTGACACCCTTTCTGGGGTTCTGCAGTTCCTGGCATCTGCAAATTCCCAGGCACCATTGCATTCCCCTCATCCAGACAAGGGTGCCCACAGCAGAAGCCATGTGCAGTACACCTGGTCTAGCTGCAGCCTTGCATGGAGCTGGCACCTGTGCCACTGCCTGGATCTGCCTGTCCTTCTACACTGTGCCTAGAGTCATTGCGTGCCTGGCTCGCTCTTGTCAGGCATGAGATCTGGGCCGGTAGCACCAGCCAGGCACAGCTTGCCAGGCTGAGTGGGTGAAACATGGTCAGTGGTCCCAAGTAAAACTCTGTCAAAGCCGCCACTGACCACAGAAGTTTCTAGCTGGTGATGTGACACATCAAGTATCTTGTGACACTTTCTCAGTTACATTTTGTAATTTATCCTCTTCTCCACACTGTCAGAATCCATAATAAAAGTAACATTTTAGAAACTGCCATTCATCAAGGTTATTAGGATACTCTTCCCTATACGATAAACATATCTGTGTGAGGTTGGATTTATTTTAATATACTTAAATACAATTGATCTATCACAATAGTTTGAATATAGATGCATATATCGAAATCTAGCACTTCTCTTAAGTCAAACATTACAGAGACTTGCCAAAATGTAAAATAACACCACAGTTCTCATGCATTTCTTTTGTTTCAGAAAATACAGTTTATTGAGGAAAACTATTGTTGATATTGATGCATAATGGGTTTATTATTGTTAGTTTTAAATCAATAAATGTATAACTATTTCTCACTTCTATTTTCTTAATATGGTAAATATTTTTTGAAATAACCCATACAAACAATATTTTTAGGGTCCTTAATAATTTTAAAATATAAAGTAGTACGAGACTGAAAGATGAAAGAAAAATTACACTACTTTAATTAATTTCCCTGTTCTCTCACCTTATCTTAGAGTTTTAAACAGCCAAAAAGAACTTTATTGATAGTGAGAGAAATTGGAATACTCTTAGAAAGCAAACTCTAAGTTTGGTATTCTATAAGTTGATGATGCACTGGATAAAAGGCCATTAGGACCACATCAGTGATGGTAGATAGAAAATTAACACTCCTGGAAGGATGGTGTAGTGTTTGTGAAGGCTATAACCTGTGGCAAGGAGAAAACAGTTACCGGTGGGAGGGTATGCACTTGTTGCTTAACATCTCTGCTGTTTGAACATTATGGAAGTCATAGCAACTTTTAGGATAAGGCATACTATGACTTGAAGTAATTGTAAAAGTCGTGGATCAAAATATCCAAAATACAAAACAGGGTAAAGGGAGCATGCTCCCTCAGTACAGGAGACATTTTCCTGGCAAGAACTTCCAGAAGATGGGAAAGGAGAGAGTTAGTGCAGCTCTTAGAAGCATAGAAAAACTGGTAACCCACGTTACATGACATAGAGAGGCAAAGGGGTCATGACAGAGTGGCTAGGATGAGAACATAAGACTGAACGAATTTGGGATGTTGGAATAGTAATCTTTATAAGGAAGAATATCCATTATCGATTGTGTTCTTTAGGAGGCCTGGAAGTCACTCCATGTCCCAAGCCAATAAGGAATGTGTTCATGGGAGGGTACCAGCATTACTGAGAAGTTCAACAGTGGCTCTACCATGTAGGCAGTGACTAATAATCAGAGGCTATATTATAAGGCAGAAATACGTATTAGCTTTGACTGATAGAATCCAAGAATAGCAGGCACAACATGGTGGTATTTAATTAGGCATCAGAAGTAAAATGAATATAATGGGCAGCAAAGTTGGAATGGTAGCTAGTGGGGCTGGGGGTGGCTGACTTACGGGACTCTATGGAATGGCTTAATTAAATTAGCAAACTATGGGGAAATATATGGGCAGTCAAAACATAGATAAGTGATAGATACATAGATAGATAAACAGATAGATAAAAAATGTACACCCAGGGATATGTTATCTGGTGAAATAAATGGAAATTCATGAACCAGTTATCGTATTTGAAACCCATTCACTGAACAGTGCCGCTATGGGAAAGCATCTTGCAGTATAATAGAAAGTTTATAGAGTATTGATTTCTTCCATTCCAAAGTGGCCTGTAATCATCTGCTCAGGTCATCTTACACTGGGGAAAGGAAAATATGGCGTTCTTTTGAGAATTGTATCCCAGGTTGCAACCGGCAATGATACACACAGTTTCATAGCAGTGATTAATGGTATAGTGAGGTTATGAAATCAATGAATACCTGGCCTGGATCCATTTCCAGTGGGTTAACTAGGTTCATGGCACCCACTGTAGTCATTTCCTTGGTACCTAAATGTACAAAGAGAATGGACACAGCAGTCAACAGAGCTCTTACATCAGTAGGCCTATGAGTAAGAACCACTATGGTAGGAAAAGCCAATATCAAGTCCCTAAATCTGTCACACCCAGTCACAATAGTAAAGAAGAAACCTTTTATTACAGTAGAACAACTGATATCATTATAATCCTCAAAAACTTTAAAGGATGCAGGGATGGTATTCTCTACTATATACCCATTTAATTTCCTAATGTAGTCCACGAAAAATCACAATGAGCTACTTAAAATTTATCCAAGTGGTAGCCTCCTTTGCAACCACTATACCTAATGTGATATCTTTACCAGAAAAGTATAATGCTTACTTGTATAAGTGATAAGCAGCTATTAATCTTATGCATGTACTACTTGTCATACGCATGTAGAGAGTGAATAAGAAGCCATTTACTTTCACATGGAGCCACATTTATTCATAATCATGCCACAAATCTATGTTAATTTTCCTGTTCTCTGTCATAATATATGCCAAAATTCCCTGGGCTGTCTGGACATTTCATACAACATCATATTGGTCCATAATGATGAAATCAAGTTAATCATATTTTATGATTGACACATGAGAAGAACTTGGGGATCCTTAGTCAGATAAATATGATCTAGCAGGTGTGAGATAAGACCTATAAGGATTCAGAAGCCTATACATCGGTGAAGTTTAAGGATGCAGTAATTGGGGCATACTACATATCTGTACAAAGTAAAGCATAAGTTATTGCATCTTGCCTCCTACCATCAAGAAAGAGGCATGGTGCTTGGGTAGAACTCTATGTATAGGAAACAACACATACATCCCATGCTTAGAAAATAGCCCCAATGAATTTGTCATGTGACAAGAAAGGAATATTATTTTGAGGGGTGTTGAGAAAGAGAAAGTCTAGAAAGCCAGTCAAGGCTGTAGCTTAAGCATCCTTAACACTTGATCCATATAATTTAGCAGATTTATTTAGTTAGAGGTATCTGAGTTGGAAAAGGACACAGTGAAGAGTCTTTAGCAAACCTCAGTAGAAGATACACAGCACAGATTCCTAGTGTTCTGAGGCAAGACCATGCCATCCGCACTAACATACCATTCAACTATCATCTTCTTGCATGAGACTAGGTTTTGGTAGAGATAAAGCATCTAATCATGGCCATCAATTAACCATGCACCCAGAACTGCCCACCATGAACTGATATTGTCAGCTTCAGCCAATGACAAGGTTGGGCAGGTCCATGAGCAGTTCATCTCTATTACTGAAATGGTTCATACAGGGAATGACTTCAGCAGGTCCAGAAGGCACAAGTAAATGGAATGAACAGATTCCATGTATCTTGTCATAGTTGTTGACACTATGACAACTATGGTATCCATCCATTCTCATGCTGCCAATAAAGATGTACCCAAGACTGGGTCATTTATAATGGAAAGAGGTTCAATTGACTCACAGTTACACATGGCTGGGAGGCCTCACAATCATGGTGGGAAGCAAGGAGGAGCCAAGTTACCACTTACATGGAAGCAGGCAAGAGAACGCATGTGCAGGGGAGCTACCTTTTATAAAACCATCAGATCTCATGATAACTCACTTACTATCATGAGAATGGCATAAAGATAACCTTCCTCATAATTAAATTACCTATCACTGAGTCCCTTCCACAACACATGGGGATTATATTATGGAAACTATAATTCAAGATGAGATTAGGGTGCCAAACCTTATCAGTTGTACAGATTTATTTTCTTCAATTCACATGTATTGCCTCATGGGATCCCTTCTGACGAGCTGCCAAAGGAAGAAATTAAGCTGGATTCACAGATGAATTGGCTTCATATAGGTATGCAAACTGAACATGAACTACTACACTGCAACTACACTCTCAGGGTGCCCTTAAACACAGTAGTGAAATAAATCCCTCTCTTCAGTTAGAGTATTATATGCTGCATCTGGTTATCCACATCTTATGAAGACATAATTTGCCTAAGATAAATTATCTCTCTTTAAGTCCATATATACATGGTCCATATATATGTGTGTGTGTGTGTGTGTATATATATATATATATATATATATATGTATGTATGTATTTAATCCATATATATATATGTATGTATTTAGTCTATATATATATATATATATATATATATATATATATATATATATATGAAGGTTCACTACTTGTTTAAGTAATTGTATGGAAGAAGCCAGGTCTGAAGATTAAAGAAAGTATGTGTGTGAATACAATTTAGAGTATGGATAATGAATAGAAATATTTGTACCAAATGTTAATGCCCATTAAAGAACTCTCATTGAAGAAGAGGCAGTAAATAATCTAGTGTCTCTAGAAGGTTCAGGAAGTTGGTGTTAATCAGCTCCTGTCCACAATCTCATCAATACTTTCAAAATGGACTGTTTAACAGGTAGCTATGGTGGCAGAGGTGGAGTCTACATGTGAGCCCAATAACATTGACTCCTATTCACGAAGGCTAATGTAGCTACTTCTATGGGTTAATGTTTGATCTGTCAACAAAAGAGGTGGATTTTGAGCTCTTGATTTCTTGATGAGATCAATCATCCGCTTCATGGACAACTATTTCCAGACTCCTCCCACCCTTTCACTATGAAGGACAGCTATTGATCTTGACCAGATACACATAGAATCAGGTGGGTATGCGTTTTCCTTCTATGTCTTCAAGACCTTGAACAGCAATACTAAAAAAAGAAAAAAGGTTCAGAGAGTGTCAACTGACTGATGTAGGATTCCCCATAATATCTCTTGGAATGAAGAGACACACTTCATGAAATGGAAAGTCTACCTATAGATTCATGATTATGCAGCCCAATGTTCCTATCTAGTGCTACACCTCAGGAAGATGATAGCATAATAGAATGGTGGAATTATATCTTAATGATGCAGCTGAGGTCTAAGCCTGGAGATTTCATGCTACATTGATGGGAAACTGTACTCCATGATGCATTATACTGCTTAAATTAATGATTATTATAGAATATTCTATCAAATAAATAAAATACCTCGGTCTGGAAACCAGGAGGGTAGAAGTAGCAACTTTATGTTCTGTATTTATGGCTTCCCTAAAGGGATAAACTCTTCCTTTAGGTTACAGAGGAAGAGTCCCCAAAAAACAAATCTATAAAGAAACCTTATTTAAAAAGAGCCACTATCCCCATCAAGCTACCTATGATCCTCTTTGCAGAACTGGAAACACTACCTTAAACTTCATATGGAACCGAAAGAGAGCCCACATATCTAAGACAATGCTAAGCAAAAAGAACAAAGCTGGAGGCATCATGCTACCTGACTTCAAACTATACTGCAAAGCACAGTAATCAAAGCAGCATGGTATTGGTACCAAAACAGATATAAACCAATGGAACAGAACAGAGGCATCAGAAGTAACATTACACATCTACAACCATCTGATCTTTGACAAACCTGACAAAAACAAGCAATAGGGAAAGAATTTCCTGTTTAATAAATGGTGTAGGGAAACCTGGCTAGCCATGTGTAGAAAGCTGAAACTGGACCCCTTCCTGACACCTTACACTAAAACTAACTCCAGATGGATTAAAGACTTAAACATAAGGACTCACAGCATAAAAACCCTAGGATAAAACCTAGGGAAAACCATTCAGAACATAGGCATAGGCAAGGACTTCATGACTAAAGCATCAAAAATATTGGCAACAAAAGGCAAAATAGACAAATGGGATCCAATTAAACATAAGAGTTTCTGAACAGCAAAAGAAACAATCATTAGAGTGAACCAGTAACCAACAGAATGGGAAAAAATTTTTGCAATCTACCCATCTGACAAATGGCTAATATCCAGAATCTACAAAGAACTAAAACAGAATTACTAGAAAACAAACAAACAAACCCATTCAAAAGTGAGCAAAGGACATGAACAGACACTTTTCAAAAGAAGACATATATGAGGACAACAAACATAAAAAAATGCTTATTATCACTGGTCATTAGAGAAATGCAAATCAAAACCACATTGAGATACCATCTCACACTAGTTAGAATGGTGATTATTAAAAAATCTGGAGACAATAGATGCTGGAGATGATGTAGAGAAATAGGAACACTTTTACACTGTTGGTGGGAATCTAAATTGGTTCAAGCATTGTGGAAGACAGTGTGGCAATTCCTCAAGGACCTAGAAACAGAAATTACATTTGAGCCAGCAATCCCATTACTGGGTGCATATCCAAAGGATTATAGATCATTCTGTTATAAAGACACAGCACATCACACCTGTAATCCCAGCACTTTGGGAGGCTGAGGTGGGTGGATCAGGAGGTAAAGAGATCTAGACCATCCTGGCCAACATGGTGAAACCCCATCTCTACTAAAAATACAAAAATTAGCTGGGAATCGTAACACATGCTTCTAGTCCCTGCTATTTGGGAGGCTGAGACAAGAGAATGGCTTGAACCCAGGAGGTGGAGGTGGCAGTAGCCAAGATCATGTCACTCTACTCCAGCCTGGCACCTGGCAAGAGAGCGAGACTCTGTCTCAAAAAAAAAATACACAGCACACGTATGTTCATTGTGGCACTGTTTACAACAGCAAAGACCTGGAACCAACCCATTTGCGAATCTGGAAACCATCATTCTCAGCAAAATGACACAAGAACAGAAAATCAAACAAAGGCATGTTCTCACTCATTGGTGGGTATTGAACAATGAGAACACATGGACACAAGGAGGGGAGCATCACACACTGGGGTCTGTTGGGGGGACTAGGGGAGGGACAGAAGGGGGTAGGGAGGTTGGGGAGGAATAACATGGGGAGAAATGCCAGATATAGGTTATGGAGGAATGGAGGCAGCAAACCATATTGCTGTGTATGCACACAGCAGCAATCTTGCATGATCTGCACATGTACCCACGAAAGTGTGTGTCTGTGTGTGTGTATACATATATATATATATGTATGTATACACACACAATCTATATATACATATATATGTATATACATATATATCAAACAAAGGCATGTTGACACACAAAATTAACCATCCCAAAGAACAAGGAAGAATATGTGTGGCACTCAGGTGATTTATTTTGTGCCATTTTCTTGTCATATGTATATGTATATGTATATGTATATGTATATGTATATGTATATGTATATGTATGTATATATGTATATACATATATATGTATGTATATATATATGTGTGAGGGTATATATATATATGTGGGTATATATATATATGGGGGTGTATATATATATATAATACATATTTATGAAAAGAAAACCCTCCAAGTTCTAGAAGAATATCTGGCTGGTGTCCATCTTCCCTGGAAAAAAAAATAGCTACTGCCTAGTCACCTGGGACATTTGTGTCAATGAATTATAAAATACAACTATATTCTAGTTATGGTAGTTGACTGTGTTCTTCATGAAGAGTTATGACTACTATTACATAATTGGAAAGCATTGGTGTTCTCTAGAGAAAGAGAACCAGCAAGGTGTGTGTGTGTGTGTGAGAGTGTGTGTGTGTGTATACATACATCTCTGTATATGTGAGAGAGATATTTATTTTAAGTAATTACCTCATGCAGGGACCCTCTCTAAGTCTCTAATCTGCAGAGTATACTGGAAGACTGGGCACCCGGGGAAGATATTTGTTTTGAGTGCAAACACATTCTGTAGGCAGAATTCCTTCTTGCTCATGGGAGATACGTTTTTATTCTATTAAAGAGATTGACTGATTAGATCTGGCCCACCCATATTATGAAGAGTGGTTTTCTTAATATCTACCAATTTAAATGTAAATCTCATCAAAAAACTACCTTCACAGAAACATTCACAATAAGATTTGACCAAATATCTGAGCACTGTGGCCCAGCCAAGTTGACACACAAAATTAACCATCCCAAAGAACAAGGAAGAATATGTGTGGCACTCAGGTGATTTATTTTGTGCCTTTTTCTTGTCATATTTTGGCATAGAATTTCCAACCCATTACCAATGTTTGTGACTGTTAGTTACCCATCTTAATTTAGAAACAAAACAACCTTGTGAGTAAAAAACAATTTTAAAAATCTACACGATCACAAGATTTGTTAAAGGTATAAAAGTAAGACATCGGAAAACTTCTTTCTTTATTCTTACCTCTACTAATGACACTGAGGATAAAAATTTAGTGTTTCAGCAATGTGCCAGTTCAGGTGCAAGTTTTATATGTTAAAAATTTCCAAAAGTATGATTGCAATGTAATGATTTTCAGAATCAGAGAGTGGTGATGGGCTCCATTTAGTCCATCATGACTTATAGACAGCTCCATATTTGATGATCAAACTACATCATAAATAAAATACGCACACTGGAAATATGCCTAGAAAGAGGGATTTATGAAGATTGGAGTGGTAAATGACTGCCTAAAAATATATGTAAAATGGTCATAAATGGTAACATGGGTAGCCTTTGAAATATCCAGGTACATCAAAGCATTATTGCATTTTTTTCACATTTTTGTTGTTTCTTGTTATTTCCAAGTTGCACTGAGTAGCAGAAGTTACAAGTGTCTTTGCACCTTCAGGCCACGATCTGAATTGTTTCTCCAGTATTTCAATTGGTTGTTGGGTTCTGCTTTTTTGACATGTAGTTCATCAAAGAAACCTGACACTGACCGTTATAAGACATTCATCTAGTGTAGTTTAACAGCATGTAGAAAAAAATGTGACAGGGAGAAAGAAGTCTATCAAGAAGTACCAGAGTGATATCCATTTTCTTCAAGTGAATACAGTTATCCCCCAAACATGACTCACCCTATCAGAAAAAAAGTAGCATTAAGAATAAAAAAGAACAGACACTACAAAAGAAGGCATCGATCAGGCCCAAAAGCATATGAAAAAATGCTCATCATCATTGGTCATTAGAGAAATGCAATTGAAAACCACCCTGAGATACCATCTCATGCCAGTTAGAATGGCGATCATTAAAAACTCTGGAGACAACAGATGCTGCTGTGGAGAAATAGGAACACTTTTACACTGTTGGAGGGAATGCAAATTAGCGCCACTATTGTGGAAGAGAGTGTGGTGATTCCTCAAGGACCTAGAAATAGAAATTCCATTTGACCCAGCAATCCTATTACTGGGTGTATACCCAAAGAATTATAAATTGTTCTATTATAAAGACACATGCACACATATATTCATTGTGGCACTGTTTACAATAGCAAAGACCTGGAACCAACCAAAATGTCCATCATCCATAGACTGGATAAAGAAAATGTGGCACATATACACCATGGAATACTAGGCAGCCATAAAAAACAATGAGTTTGTGTCCTTCATAGGGACATGGATAAATCTAAAAACCATCATTCTCAGCAAACTAACACAAGAACAGAAAACCAAACATCCATGTTCTCACTTATAGATGGATTTTGAACAATTAGAACGTGTGGACACAGGGAAAGGAGCATCACATACTGGGGTCAGCAGGGAGGGGCTGGAGAAGGGGCAGTGGGGGTGGGGAGGGTGGGGAGGGTGGGGAGGAATAACGTGGAGAAATACTAGATATAGGTGATGGGGGGATGAAGGCAGCAAACTACATTGCCATGTATGTACCTATGAACAATCCTGCATGACCTGCAGATGTACCCCAGAACCTAAAGTACAATTTAAAAAAATAAATGCCAAAATGATACTTAGGTCAGAAGATATTATCATACCAAGATTGACTTTATTGTTTTATTATTTTTGTATTCACTTGAGAGCAAAGAGGAAATTTCCAATATTTACCTTGTATGCATTCAGGTGTAATATTTTGTAGCCTTAGCAAAGTTATCTCTTCTATTTATGCTGCTGAGATGTACAACTATAAAAGATATTGTAAATATTTCAATTTTTCAGAGACCAATCTTTCTCCTGATAAGGACTAATTTCATTCTTTAAAATCCTACTCTACTCATTATAAAAAATTATGTCATGGCTGGGTACAGTGGCTCATGCCTATAATCCCAGCACTTTGGGAGGCCGAGGTGGGTGGATCACGAGGTCAAGAGATGGAGACCATCCTGGTCAACAAGGTGAAATCCCGTCTCTACTAAAAATACAAAAATTAGCTGGGCATGGTGGCGCACGTCTGTAGTCCCAGCTACTTGGGAAGCTGAGGCAGGAGAATTGCTTGAACACAGGAGGCGGAGGTTGAAGTGAGCTGAGATCGCGCCATTGCACTCCAACCTGGGTAACGAGCGAAATTCCATTTCAAAAAAAAATATTGTGTCATATTTCATTTCAGTGAGATAGATATAAAAAGGGGAATATCCGCCGATGCTAAGTATTATTGACAACTTTAATATAATAATAGAACATTGAAATATATAACATGTTTATATATATAATACATATACCACAAATAGAGAGAGATATAGAAAAAGTGAAACAACTGGACATTGAAAGCGTTTTTTATGGTAATGTGTCTAAATTATTTCTAATATTTAGGGTGCTCACTGGAAATGTGAAATCATGTGTAAATACACACTGTGTTTTGCTGCAGGTTTTTAGACCTCCGAAAACATGAATGTAGCTTTAAATTGTAAGACTGGAACTGCAAGTCAGTTCATCATATTATATGAATATAACTGCACATCAATGTATAAAAGACAACAGCAATTGTTCCATATTGAGCTATTGACTCCATAAATATGTCTTGAGTGTTCATTTTATGTTAGGTACTATTCTAAATCCTGGGGGTGGAAAACAACAAAAACGCCTGTCTTCATGGAGCTTATCTTGCAGTGTGAGGAGTCAGACCACAAAATAAAATATCTATTATGTTAAAAAGGGATGAATGCATGAAGAAAAATAATGCAATGAAAGGCTATAGAGGCCCCTAATAGGGCTTGAAATGGTCAATAAGTTGTTGAAGATTTTTTCACTAAAGTGGAGATGTTGCATTTCTTGAAGAAGACAAGGGGGAGAACTACTCACCTATTTCGCGATATAAAAGGCAGAGAAAAAAATAAGTGTGAAGACCCTGACACAAGTGTGGCAGAAAAGCAAGAACAACAGCGTGGCTCAGTGTAACAGAAGAGGTGCTCATGTTCAGAATGGGAAAGATCGCAGGTGCTAGGAGCATTTTAGATCCAGAAGACATTATCAGCCACATTCTGCCATTCTAGAGAAGTTGGAATAGAGTAGAGATATGAACTGTTACACTGATTTCTGTACTGACAACAACAAGAAAAATAGAAGGCTGGAAGAAGGGAACCCAGTAGGGAGGCCATGGGAATAATTCAGGCTTGAGTCAACGTTGCCTTCAATCACAGTATTTGGGAAGGATGGAGGGAGTAAAACACTGTGGGAAATTGAATGCACTTTCAAGGTAGCAGCAACAGGATTTGCCAAAGAATTTGATAGAGGATGTGAGAGGAAAAGTAGTCATGGAAAATTCAAAGATTTCTTGCTTATCAGTAGAGAATGTGATCCTCCCACTTTCAATTCTATAGGACAGAGGAGTTAAAAAAAAAAAAAAACCTCTTGAGTCTAGTGTGGAGAATCTGAAGGCAAGGAGGGATATAAATTAGCAACTGGAGGGACATAATATTTTTCATATGTGGAGAAATTAGACCATGTGTTACGCTGATGATAAAGACTCAGCAAAAAAAAAGGGGAAAATGGTTCAGGAGAGAGATGGGAAAATTGCCTGACAAATATCCCTGAGGAGGAAAGTACAGATGGGATATAATGTTCAAGTGTGGGCTTTGGGCATTACGAAGAGCACAGAGAAGGAACTTGGGGGTGTGTTTTCATCTTAATTGCTCTTCAGGAGCACTCTTCTTAAAATACTCTTATTGAAATAATATATTCCAGTGCTTTTCTTTTTCTAAATTTCATTTCACCGCCTTTGAAATGAATAATATAGGTTGTGACAAATGAATACATACATATAAAGCACCTTTATTAAAATATAGACATAGCTCCCTTTTGTCTCAGTTCCTAGTCAATAACCTCCCACTCACCAAACTCCTAAAAGCAATTTCGATTTCACTTTCTTTTTACCATGTAATAGTTTTGCCGGTTTCAGAACTGCATATAAATAGAATCACAAGGTATGTAGCCTTCTGCTGTGCCTTCTTTTGCTCAGCTTAATGCCTTGAGACTCATAATTACTGCATGAATGAGTAATTTGAACTTTTTATTGCTGACTAGTATTCCATGGTGTGAATATACCACAGCTTGTTTATCTATACCTGATGATGGACACTTGGATTTTCTTCTGGTTTTTGGCAACTGTAAATGAATATTTTAGGAATATTCTTGCAAGAGACTTTATGCCGTCATATGATTTCATTTCTCCTGGATAAACAGGAATAGAAAGGCTCAGCTATAAAGTAGATGTGTTTTTAACTTTGTAAGACATTGCTGTATTGTTTTCTAGAACACTGCCTGTTCCACGCTCCTCCCCGTATTGTAGAGTACTTTTGGTTGTCCCAAATACTCACTACCCATCAGTTGGCATCACATTGTGAATTTCAGTTACATTTCCCTGAAGATATATTTTTCCCATGTGCCTATTTGCCATTTGTTTGTCTTGTATTCTTTTGGGAAGCACCTCTTCAGGTCTTTCCTTTTTTAAAAAATAAATAATTATCCCATTTGTTTTTTTAGTCATTAAAATTTTGTGTTGTGTGTAATGCATGATTGTAAACATTTCTCCCAGTTTGTGACTTGCCTAAACATTTGTTTTCCTTTCTCTCTCTCTCTCTCTCTCTCTCCTTTCTCTCTTTCTCTCTCTCTCTTTCTCTCTTTCTTTCATTCTTTCTTTCTTTCTTTCTTTTTTTTAATTTTTATTGCATTTTAGGTTTTGGGGTACATGTGCAGAACATGCAAGATAGTTGCATAGGTACACACGTGGCAGTGTGTTTTGCTGCCTTCTGCCCCCTCACCCATATTTGGCATTTCTCCCCATGC